>JAFBJW010000359.1:621053-940660 GCA_016785235.1 Pseudorhombus dupliciocellatus | reverse complement strand
ATATATATATATATATATATATATATATATGACGGCAGCTTTCTCTCTGAAACGGTCATTATTGTTATTATTATTATTAGTAGTAGTAGTATTAATGATAATAATAATAATAATTTTAAAAAATTTCAACTCTTTTAGCAGCAGCATTTTTAAACGCTGGACTTTTTATAGGAAGTACAATCAATTTGTTTATTTACGACAATTTAAAAATAACATGCCCTGTCATATCATACTCAATAACATTTTTTTGCTGATAATAAAAAGGTTTATGTAGAGGACCGTTAAATAAATATCTGCACGGTATTATAGATATATAGAGATACATACGTATTCACGGACGTGTCCCGTGAGCGCGCGTACATTCGTGAGCGTGCGTGTGTGCGCGGAGGGGGGGCGGGGAGTTCACATCTGCATCACCCTCAGCGCCGCGGCTCGGTGGAGGCAGTTCTTGTGGCTCCTTCAGAGCAGCAGCGGAGGAATCTAACTGGAGGACTTGGTCTGTTTGGAGTCACTGCTCTCTGCCCTCGATCTTCTTCAGCGGGCTGCGACCTTCCTGGACGGATCTGCTGCTTTATCGCAGGAAAGACTGAGGAGGAGAGAATATGTGAGTAACTGCTTCTTCATTGTAGAAATGTGTGAGACTGCAGTCGAGCTCCATCCGCCTTTGAGTCCAGGTGTTGGTGGAGGTCCAAATCATCTGAGAAGCTTCAACTCAAATTAAATCAGAATTAGAGAACTTCCTCAGAATGATTCTCACAGTTACTGAAGCATCATGCAAACCTCTGAAAGAGAGGAAGAAGAATTATAATTAATGAGGCACATTAGCATCTTTGTCTAATTTCAACTTGCAACACTTAGTGTTGTAGATGTTTTATCCTATAAGCTATTTTTAATAATGATAAAATACAATTAAATTTCATGTGTGAGGCTGTCTGTAGTTAGGCTGCTCTAACTTTGTCTCATGCGTTCAGAGCCCAGATATGAGGGTTTTTTTTTTTTTTTATATGAGGGTTGTTTTTTTTTTTTTTTTTTATTTATCTGGAGTTCCCTTGTTTGTAGTTATTGTGGGCCCCTCTACCTTTGAAGGTAGAGGGGCCCACAATAACCACTCCCCCTGGGTGTGTCCTCTCAGGGGTCGCGACTGGAACGAGCCCCGGCATGACATGATGGAAATGTGAGAGTCTGAAGTGCAGGGGGGGTTTACTCACGGTTCTGTGAGCATTCCACGGCTCCTTCCACAAGTGACAGTGGCTGAGTAAGAAGTGACAAGTGTTGCTTCATCGGACCTTGTTTTAAATGCAGAAGTTTTGCCATAAACCTTGTCATACACTTGAAAATCTTGATCACTTGCAACACATCTTGTGGGTGGTGTGCTCGTAAAAATACTTAACACTGAATACATAACGTACTTTGAGTACGCGTTAAGAATGCATTGTGTGCATTTGAACTTCCTTTAAAAGGATTAACATGAAGTTAATCATAGAATAAGTGTTATCTTTCTGCCCATCCAGCAGATATTTGACATCTGTGATTGTTGTCATCTCCCAGGTTCAACCACAGAGATCGCTGGAGGGTCTACAAAACGGCGAGCCTCATGTTTTTCGTGGCTGCATTGGCGCTGACTGTTGTCCAGAGGGGCAGCATCAACATCGCGGCCCCCTTCGAGCTCCAGAGGCATGCTGGCATGGACACCTCTGAGGGAGACGAGCCCGTTTCTGCCTTGGAGGAGAAAACGGATTCGTACCTGGGGATGAAATCTTTCTGGAAAATCAGTAAGCGCCAGCCAAAGCACAAAGCCCACACCACCACAAGGAATCCCCCAATCACGGAACCTTGGGATATAACCAGCACCAACTGCAGCGCCAACCTCAACATCTCCAGCCAGGACTGGTTCAAGAGCCTGGAGGATAATTTCAAGCAGTTCATGCTGTACCGGCACTGCCGTTACTTCCCCATGCTCCTCAACCACCCTGACATGTGTAGTGGGGACCTTTATTTGCTCATGGTAATTAAATCCGTGGCCACCCAGCATGACCGCAGGGAGGTCATCCGAAAAACCTGGGGCAAAGGGCAGGTGGTGGGTGGCAAGAGGATAAAGACCCTCTTCCTTCTGGGTAAAACCTCCAATGAGGCGGAGAGGGCGAACCATCAGAAGCTCGTGGAGTATGAGAACCAAATCTACGGGGACATCCTCCAGTGGGATTTCCTGGATAGCTTCTTCAACCTCACACTGAAGGAGACTCACTTCCTCAAGTGGTTCCACACTTACTGTCCCGGCGTGCCCTACGTCTTCAAAGGGGACGACGATGTGTTTGTCAGCGTGGACAACATCATCGAGTTCCTGGAGAGCAGCGGCAATGATCAGGACCTGTTTGTCGGCGATGTGATTTTCAAGGCGAGGCCCATACGTAAAAAAGACAACAAGTACTACATTCCCCAGGCTCTGTATAACAAGACGCTCTACCCTCCCTACGCCGGCGGAGGGGGTTTTCTGATGGACGGGACCCTGGCCAGGAGGCTGTACTCGGTGGCAGACACCCTGGAGCTGTACCCCATCGATGATGTCTTCCTTGGCATGTGTCTGGAGCTACTGCGGGTCACTCCCATAAAACATGAGGCCTTTAAGACGTTCGGCTTGGTGAAAAATAAGAGCAGTAAAATGAACCGAGAACCCTGTTTCTTTAAGAGCATGATTGTGGTGCACAAACTGCTCCCATCAGACCTCATGCACATGTGGAACCTGGTGAACAGCGACCTGGTCTGCTCACAGAAAGTCAACATCCTATAGCTGGACAAGGACGCCAGGTGAGGACAGCCTGGGCGGATACCAGTCAGTCAACTCAGTCAACTCTCCTTTGTGTGGAGAGGGACCAGTACATTTGATTTTCCTGTTTCCGTGCTATCTTTGCACGAGCTCCATTAAAATTCAAAAGTTAAATTATAGATTGTGTTTTTTTAGAACTGTGTATTTATATTGGCTTTTTGAAGAATGGTCACTGTCTGAATGTCGATTCAACTCTCCTTACCTCTGTGATTTCAAATTTCATCATCTGTGACTGTTAGTCCTGGAATAAACCATCCGAGCATTATCTGCAAACACACGACACGCAGTTAATGAAAGGTCTGAACCACTCTCCGCATCACAGAGGTCCTTGCACTCATTTGTTTGGTATGTGACTATACTCCTCCTCCAGTCTTCTACTGAGACCTTTGAATAAGAAGGGTGACATGTATGTTGAATGTGCTGATATACTTGACATGGACGTGGTTGGGGTTTTGCAATGACACTGTGAACTAATGCTGGTACGAGCATGTGACATGTTAATTTAATTGCGCCCCCTCCAGTACAAAGGGGGCAGGTGTGGAGGTTTCTCATGTTTACTTTAAAAAAGCATATTCCTTGTTGTGGGTGTAGTTGGGGGTTGATTGTGTCCAGGTGATGTAAATATGTGTAAAAAAAAAAAAAAAAAAAGAATAGATCTAAATGTACTGTATATAGGATGACATTTGTAAATAAACATCTTGACAAACCAGCCTTTGAAATTCTGGCTGTTTTTGTGTGAAGCCTTATCAGCGCTGCGTATCCATGTGAATATCCATAACAGGTCAGTCCACAATGGGGCCCGGTGTTGACATAAGGGTATCGGTTACGCAACTTAACAGTAAAGAAAGGATGCATGTACAAACAACCATGCCAAACCTCATGGAGCTCGCAGAAGTGTGCCATATGTAAATTAATTAATTTGATCTTTGATTCAGAAACTGAACCCAAGAGTATGTTTTGTGTTCTCTCCAGCCGCTGGTAAAATAGAGCTGTCATTTTACTTAATGTACTGTTTGAATGTACAGGTTTACTGCATTAAACCTCACAAACAGGTTTTATTGTTGGATATTATACAGGAGTATTGGCTATGGGGGCATTTGTTTGAACCCACGGTCTACTTGGGATTTGTTTTCAGAAAGCAGCTCCTGACTCGGTGTGACATTTCACACTGTTTATGTTAAGTGTCCCTGCCAAATATCGTACGACTTTTCCCCGGGCAGGACGGCTGAGACTAATACCACCAGGTAACAGTGGAGATATTGTTTGGGCTCCAAGTTGGCCCCAAAAGACAAAGAGGGCACGGCAAAACAAAACCCTTCCTGTTGTTCCTCACAAATCTCTCCCAGGACAAAGACAAGAAAGGCCACACAGAAACCGGATCTTGTCTGTGTTGTGTTTCATAAAGGCTGCACTCGCCAACACAGAAGCATAGCTTAAGAGCGTTTATCTCTTTCAACTGCCTGATTTGCTCGACACAAAGTGCAGCTGAGTCAAAGTTCTCATGAACACGAGCTGAATAATCACTTTCTTTGGTTCATATATATATATATATATATATATATATGTATGTATGTATGTATGTGTGTGTGTGTACATATATATATACACACACACACACACACACATATATATATATATATTTTTTTTTTTACGGTCGGCATTTTGACATGAAACAGGTGTTGTTAGCTGGGTTCTAATTCAGAGGTGGAATCCTTCGGCGGCCTCCCTCTGTTCAGTCGAAGAAGACCGATCTTTTCAGAGGACTTTCCATTTAAAGGATTGTTCCATCTTGTGTCACATTCTGTGATGGAAGGACGCAGACGTCAGCTGCAGTGTTGATGCTTCATCGCTCCACTGTGACACCGCCAGTCTATAAATGCAGCCTCTTGCGTTTTTACTTTTCACACAAATATCAGAATGGCTTATGCTTAAACGTTCAACTTCCCCTTCTGTCTGGGTCCTAGCGGGGGGTGGGGCTGCTGGCAACACCAAGGTGAGAATTGAGGTGTCAAGTATGTAAATGTTTGAAGTGAATTCTTGTTCTGTTTGACAGTCCAGGAAACAATCAGCGAGAAGCTGCTGCTGATTTTAAACATCCAGCCCAGGTATGACGGAGCTAAGGCTAAGGTCAGTGAAATGACCTGAACCCCAAGGCCACATGATGTGCCAAAGATAGGAGCAGGTTTCCAGTAAGTTAAAGTAGGCCGTGTGTGTGTGTGTGTGTGTGTGTGTGTGTGTCTTCCTTTCAAACCACACTGAACAAGTAAAGATCGAAACATGATGATAAACTGTAGGTTTTATGGCAGAAGGTGACGGGTTTATTGGCTGTTGCTACATCGTGTACTTTGTGACTGAGTGGAACTCTTTAGTGAGTGGGAAGAAAGAATCTCAGCCACTTCCTGGAAGCTGTGGAGAACAAATCAAAGAACCTAAACCGAACCAAAACGCCACTTTTAATCGAGATGTCCCACGTCTGTGGTGACATTTGTATGTGAGCTTTCCAACCTGCCTGATCAGGAGCCGCGTGTTTGTTGACGCTAATTGGCGAAAGCGTTTGATGTGAGCACGGTGAATGGATGAGCTGGAAGGGGCCACCGGCTTTCACACTAACCCTAGAGTTTCTTCAAAGGGTCCTGGAGGTCTGTCACTGGCGTGGCTGGAGACGGGGCTGCTGTTCGTTTATAATGAGCTCCGGCCAAATGCTAATGCCATTTCTTCATTTGTTTCTTTAAAATGAGTCTCCGTACATCACAGCTGAAGACAGAAGGAGCCGATGTGACTTCATAGTATCTGTGCTATAGGACACCGCATGCACGACAAAAGTCCATTGTGAGGAGTATTCTGAGCGTTATACTGAGGGCCCTTTTTAGAGCCCCCTCTTTACTGCACGGATGAGATACAGTATCAGCCTCTGTCCTCTTTACGACGTCTACATGTACGTGACTCTTGAGTAACTGTAAAGCACTCACCCTCAGACAAATTGTCCAAGCGTAGCTTCATGTATACGGCTGAATAAAAACACTTCCTCCACTTCCTGCATCAGGATTATATTAACACGGCTCTACAGCTCAGCCCTGTGGATACGGCTGCTCAGAGAGGCCAGCACGACCTCTGTCGAGTTGGCCCCATGAGCGGGTCAGGGGCCAACTCATCTCTAAATAGAAGTATTCAATGGTGCCATCAGCGGTGGCCTCCAGCACGGACACCTTCACAGACAAAAGGTCCCTGTTGAGAGCAGGGCCACGGGATGACAGCAGACTGCCGTCCTGTGCGGTGCCACTGACACGGGACGTGCAGCGGTGGTTAGAGAGCGCCGAGGGCTCAAAGTATCACTGTGTGTGGACAGAGATGCTGTCAGAGCCACAGCATTTACATTCATTCTGAATCTGGTTGTTAGAAGGACAGTGGTGGTGGTGCACTCACCTTCAGATTATCATCAGTCCCTTCAGGAGTCTGATTCTTTAATCCCCACAAAGACCTGTTAGGTCTATGAAACATTCAAATGCTCACAGTTAAAAACACTGCCTGGATTTTCTCAGGCAACCAGCAAGTTGAATTGAGATTGTTTTACAATCTTTTAATCTCTGCAGAGGTGATGATAGCCGTTATCTACGGAGCAGAAACAACAGCTTTAATCTGCTCTTCAGGGGCAGATTAACATGAGATGTAAAAACAGGTTGTGACACCTGAAGACAGTTGATGACATGTTGGCATTTGGACATTTTAAGTCAAGTTAAATTAAGCATGTTAACTAGAAACCCTCACTTTCACTAATGTTGGGTTTGTTAACACAAGAGTCAGGGCCTCCTGAGCCATGTGAACCTCTACTGCCCCCTTCTGGGCAAAATCTGAAATGTCGGACACAACACAACTGTAAGTAGAGTGACACCTAGTGACCATTTCAAATGTAACACCAGAAAAATGTGTATTTTAAGGCTTTATATTGTTTCAAAGATGCAGGTTTTGGGATTCCTCATACAGTGAGGAAGTGAGAGCTGACTCAGACTCAATCTTGACAAAAGCAGAGTTGGTTTCAAGGACGTTGTATTGCAGATGCAGCATGTAGCTTATTGACGAGTGCAATGACAGACATTTAAAAATCACCACCTACAAGGTTTTATTCAATCACATGAAAATCTTGCGATTCTCTGATGGGAAAAAAATTAGTCAATGCACTACAAATATTTTATGTTACATCGATACTGTTCATTCAACCACCGACAAGGACACAAACTGTGCCCCACCGAACGCGAACATCTTTGCCATGTTCTCCATGCCCAAACCTCCAGGCTATCAAAATATGCTTTGCACATTACAGTAAAACGTGGCACCTAACGCAAACAAAATAAAAACAAAAACATATGGATACACGTGTATTTTTTTTTTTTTACAAAAGGTAAAATGAAATCATACAAACTGTTTAAATTTACACAATGCATCTGACGAAGACTCATCTTTTCACAGCAAAGTTGTTTGCCAGACCCATTCCGTTTTACTCCTTCGGTAAAGTAAGCTAATAATGGCGAGAGGTGCAGTTTGCATTTGGGACATTCAGTACTCGCACGTACTACTCGAGAAAAGGTCAAAAGTACCATTCTGGCACACGAGGGTGGGGAAAGTTGCAGGATCTAAATAAAGGGCTAAAATGCCCATAGACAGTTAAATATTTATCAATGACGCTTTGTGGAATGTCCAAAAGCTCTGAAAACTGATGAAACCAGAGTCCATTCAAAATGTAAAATAGACTAAAGACTTAGTCATCGAACTTGATTTTCTTCCCCTGGGGTTTGGCTCCAAATCCACCGCCACCTCTTCCACCTTGAACGAAAAGACAAATGTATTATTCTATCAATTTCTGATGCAATTAAATCAAACTTAACGCATCTAAAACAATCATCTCCTTTACCTCCAAATCCGCCACGACCTCCTCTGCCACCGCCGCCGCGGCCGCCAAAACCGCCACGGCCTCCTCTGCCGCCGCCACCACGGCCGCCGAATCCACCGCGGCCTCCTCTGCCACCGCCGCCGCGACCACCAAATCCACCGCCAAAACCACCGCCACCACGGCCTCCACGGAAGCCACCTTCGCCCTTGGGTTTGGCATAGTCCAGGGTCACCCTGCTGCCATCGATCTCGCCGTCCTCCATCGCCTCCTTAGCAGCCTTGCAGTCGTCCTCGTTGTCGAAGTCGACGAAACCAAAGCTGCAGGAAAAGACAACAGGATTACTGATTGAAAATGAACACTTTTAGACTAGCGTGGTAATTAGTCTACCATTTTATTTCACATCAGACATAGGCCAACTTCCACTGAGGGAGCTTCCCGTTTAACTGTGACTTTGCTCTACTTCCCACGTGACTCCACTCTGTCACTCGCGGGCAGATCGGTTATCACAGGAAGCGTTGAGGAGGAATATTAACGACCCTTCCCCACGTACCCTTTCGATGATCCGGTGTCTCTGTCTGTGACTATCCTGGCAGCGACAGCGCCATCAAACGCGTCTTTAAGGGTGTGATCCGTCGTGTCCTCAGAGAGACCCTTGACGAACAGAGTTTTTGTCGGACCTGGACACAGAGGCAAGTCGTTAAAATCTACATTTCTAGGGCTGAGAAGCCGGAATGTCACAGCAATTGAGGATAGAACCGGCAGACGATAACACACACCGGCACCGAAGACATAGCACTGTTTTCACTTTTCCTCCGTACATTACACACATGGGTACTTCAACCACATGCATGCCAAGAAATGGAGGGTGTGTTAACATAGTTAACCAAATGTGTATGATGAAATTGTTTAGTCTGATCATATTGTACAAGACACTATGCTGCATCTCCAAACATGACCAGGTGTGAGGTTTGAAGACCTACCAGAGTTTCCCCTTCCCCCGTCCCTGCCACCACTGTTCTGGCTGAACTCCAGTCTGATTGTCCTGCCTTCGATGTCTGAGTTGTTGAGGTTTTCCAAGGCGTCCTTGGCTTCGTCTGCGCTTTCAAACTCTACAAAAGCAAAGCTAAGAAGACAGGGACGATTATTATCATATCACTGTTAATGTCAAACATTCTGTAATTAAAAATTTGTTGCACAGCAGACATATGCAACACCCATATGCAAGCAGGGCAAGCATGTTCTAACTGTGCAGCGCTCTGCTTCTCGTGCGAATCCGTGCAGAATCATGGGTAAGATTAAGAGGAGCTCATGAGAAGGTAGCAGGGTTTACATCAGCTGACTGAGGTCTTGTAGTAAAAACATCCTTACCCTTTGGGTCTTCCATCTTTCTGGGGAATCCTTATAGAAACTGCTTTCTCAAATGTGGATTGTAAGACTTCTTCTGTGGCACTGAAGGCCAGATTGTTCACAACCAGTGTTTTACTGGCTGCTCCTGCTCCTACAGGGAGAGAGAAGGGAGGTGTTAACCATTAGCTTATGTTGGGAGAAGTTTCAGTACAGTAAACTAGCATTAGCATGTAGCATTCACCTGCGTTGCCTGCCACCTTGCCTCCTTTCTGACTCTTGTCTCCAACAAAATCAACGATGATAGATCGTCCCTGTACATCGGCACCCTGTGCCTCCTCCAGCATCTTCTCTGCTTCGGCCTCAGACTTAAACTCGATGTAGGCAATGCTGTCAACAAAGCGAATGATGATTTAAATGCTCACTATGAAGTTGGAATTCAAAGAATTGGCAGCAAATTGCTGGTGATTGTTCTTACCCTCTGTTTGAGCCATTCTGGCCTGGAGGTAACCTGACGTCAACTGCAGCCTCAAAAAGTTCTTTCAGGTCATCAGATGTCGCAGAGAATGGGAGGTTTTTCACAAACAGCGTCCGTGCATCTCTCTCTGTGGGACAATGTCATTTGGGACATGTTATTCTCAAAGCGCCCAGAACAGAAGCCCTGGCTGCCAGTGCTTCACTAGATAATTCTGAGCTGTACCTTTCTTGCCCTCTTGTGAATTCTCTTTGGTGCGGGCCTTGTCCAGCTTCAGTTCCTGACCCATCACCTTTTTGCCATTGAGCTCCAGAGCCTTCTGCATGTCCTCCTCAGATGCAAAGTCCACGTAGCCAAATTTTCTGGTGTGGAAACAATCAAACAATTACACTCTCGCTTGAAAGGTGAGACAAGAGGCATAGCTCGGCTACTTTATCCACACTGTTTAGACCACTTCAAAGCAGAGAGTTGGAAGGCATGCTAGCATCACAGGACAAACATCAAAGTCAAACTTACTTGGATCCACCTAACCGCACGTCTGCCACCTCCAGGCTGTTCTTTTCGAAGAACTTCCTCAGGGATGATTTGATCTCGTCGAAGTCTTTGTTGGAGTTTAAGTTTCCGATAAACAGACAGAACCCTGAAAAACAAATGAAGATCATGTGATCACGTTTTGTGTGCTTTGAATTTCTTCATTAAATCAACTGTGTGAGATTCAGATTTATAAAGGTGACATCACACATCAGTATTAAGTCCCTTGTTTGTCATCATTAATCGTTGGAATGTGATTGGCAGGGGGCGGAGTCAACTCTAACCTTCTCCTTCTGACTTTGCCTTCTTGGCAGGGGGTGTGTCCTTTTTGTTCTCTGCCTTTCTCTTCCCAGGAGTCACTGGGGCATCTATGGATACATGGGGGTTGCATAGTTCAGATAAAGTGGAGCTTCAGAGAACACCTGCAGCCTTTAAAACTGTCAGTTAAAAAGACAACGAGTACAGACACTGCAGTAGTCACCAAAAGATACTGAAGGACCTAAAATGGGTCAGCACTGGACATACTTCTGGAATATGCCACTCACCCTCTTCTTCATCGTCATCATCTTCATCATCATCGTCGTCGTCATCGTCATCATCCTCCTCCTCCTCTGACTCCTCCTTGGCCTTGACCATGCCTGCCTTCTTGGCTTTAGGGGGAGCAGGAGTGGTGTCCATCTCCTCTTCAGAGTCTGAAAATCAGAAGTGGCTTCAACGTATGTCGCACCATTCCCTCACACAGAATCAAACTGTGACAAGCTCCATCAGAAACTAGCAGGTGACATACGTGATCAGTATTAAGTCCCTTACAGCTCATCATACAAGCTTGGTACTTACCATCTTCCTCATCGTCGTCCTCCTCATCCTCCTCCTCCTCAGACTCCTCTTTAGCAGGTGCTGCCTTAGCAGCAGGTTTGGCTTTAGCTGGTGCCTTCTTGGGAGGCGGGGCCTCTTCTTCAGATTCATCCTCTTCCTCATCGTCGTCGTCATCATCAGACTCCTCTGCAGGCGCAGCCTTCACTGGGGCCTTGGCAGGTTTAGCTGGAGCCTTTGCTGCCTTTTTGGGTGGAGGGGCCTCTTCTTCTGACTCTTCATCTAAGAACATTTATATTAAGAATTCTATCAAATGTAAAACTTAAGTCTTTGCAGGCTATTGAAGAAAAAACATGGCAGGAATGTCACAACGATTGAGGATAGAACCGGCAGACAATAACACACACCGGTACCGAAGACATAGCACTGTATTCACTTTTCCTCCGTACATTACACACATGGGTACTTCAACCACATGCATGCCAAGAAATGGAGGTTATGTGGACATAGTCTGATCATGTTGTCGAGAAAATGCCACGCTGCAGGTCTTACCATCATCGTCGTCGTCATCCGACTCCTCAGCCTTTGCAGGGGCGGCCTTGGCTGGTGTTGCTTTAGCAGGGGTCTTCTTTGGTGGGGGGGCTTCCTCTTCAGACTCCTCTGCAGGACGAAAACAATTTCACAGTCAATGTGATGATATAGGATATATAAATATGGAACTCATGACCTGATTATGATATCTGTTATAGGTAGATACGTCCTTTCAATTCCTAAGGACAATGCCAATAAGCTAAAGGTATACAGATTTGAATGAACTGATATTAGGTTCAAGTTAAGTTAGCCAGTTAAATCTAAAAAACAGCTCTGGCATTAATTAGATGTGTTAATTTTCTTACCTGACTCATCGTCTTCACTCTCTGCTTTTTTGGCAGCAGTGCCATTTTTCGCTGGTGTTGCTTTAACTGGTTTCGCCTTCTTCACCACTTTGGGTGGAGGAGCCTGATTGAAAGGGAAAGGAGTTTAAGTGGCATTAGACGTGTTATAACAATACTCTCAAGTCTCTTCCTTAAATATAAATCGCCCCTACCTCCTCTTCACTGCTTTCCTCCTCACTAGACTCTTCCTCCACTTCTTTCGGGGGTGGGGGGGCCTTTTTCTTCTGAGCCGCTGGCTTGTTCGCTGCCTGGGGAAATAAGCAATTTGAGAAAAATCAAAAAGTGCAAGTCAAATATGAGGAGTAAAACCCTGAGATAAGGTGCCCTGGGGCTAATGATGAGGTGTGTTTGCCAATCTGGTGGGTGGAGGCTATACCATGTGGGACATCAAAGACTTAAAACCCCCCACTTCTGTTTGATCTAAATACTAATTTACACATTATTCATCAAGTATACTGGTTATACTGGTAATCAGGAAGCGGGTTAAGCTGGTGCTGAGCGTGTGGTGGGTGATGTGAGGCTTCGGTCTCCCACCTCGTGTGGCACTCGGAGCAGGCGCACAGCCCACGTGGAGCCCAGGAGGTGGGGAAGCTAACTTAGCAGCTGACACACACGCGCTTTTGAAAACGCATGGATCAAATGAAAACGCTTCAGTTCTGCCTGGTTAAAAAACGCGCTTCATTCAGAAAAAAAAAGACGCTGGATAAGTGCGCAAACAATTCTACGGTAACTGCTTCCGCTCCCTTTTCACCCACCAAGCTAATGCTAACAGTTTACCAGGTACGCGTTGGCTAATTCACGCAAATATGCGGTGTAGCACATGGGCCGCGGAGGAGGAGGGGTGGTGGATGGAACACTTCGTCTGACTTAAATCCAGCACTTGCGTGCGCATGAAGACACGCAGATTGAGTAAAGATCGCGCTTGTGTGCCATTTTGAATGCACGCCAGCGCTAGCTTAGCCAGCTAGCAGGCCAGAGAAGCATCGGCTAAAGGCACAAACATGGCTGCTCCCGCATCGAGTGCGGAGGGGAACTTCGCCATTTTAACACCACCGAGCAAGACACGCATACCACTCGTGTGTTTGGCGTACACGCACACGAGCAGCTGCGGGAGGAGGGGAGACACTTCCCCCGGTTGTCTGCTTTCATTTTGCCCCGAAATGAAGCCGCTGCGGCAGCGGCGGGTGTCTGCGGAGGCCTCGTGCGTGCAAACACAGCTTGGTGCGATCTTCACGGTCACGCACCCTGTGGAGACTCAAACAAACGTGTGCGTGTCGTGCGCTGCCTTACCTTTGCCAGTTTCACCATGGTGCCGTCGTGTGTTTCTGCGACACGCACTAATCGGGACGTTCGTCGTGTGGGAGCGGAGCAGCTATCACATGCACGTGGCCCGACCGACTCGCTGGGACATTGGACAGGAAAGACAGACTAGGCGGAGACGCGCTCCTTACTCTCCTGCCCCTGCGCGCTCACGCCGGCACCGCCCACACGTCCGCGTCCAGCCAATCAGCAAGCAGGGGGAGGGGCCGTCTGCTCCGTGCCCGCGCCTCTACGTGGGGTTCGAACCCGGCATGAAAATAAACACGTCTTTATTAAAGTGCGCCGATAAAACGTGCACGGGACACAGATATGATAACGATGATGTTTGATGCTTATAAGATTAGAACGCACGCGCGGCTGTCGCCGCTATCTTGGCCTGTGTTGTAGAAACGAATAGTGTGCCTTTATTCCCACGTGGTCCTGATAATCTTACGTCACTCGTTGTTTCTCAGAGAAATCCAACTTTTGACGGTGATGTGATTTTTTAATCGTTGCGTGTATTCGCAGCACAAAGCGCCTTTTTGTCTCGTGCAGCCGTTGATGTCGATCACGTGGTCTGGGCCAGTTGCCATCAGCCATCAACCACGTGTGTGTGTGTCCCACCACGTGGAGCCGTGAGTTGTAAACTGTTACCCAACAGCAGTGTTAAAAGCACATTTTACAAAGTATTTGATAAAGCGTTTTTTACTTGTCTGCTGTGTACTTCTACTTCAAAGAGGAAAAGGGGATGTATGTTATCAAGATAAATTGTTTCATATTAATATTCATTAAATCTCATATTTCTATTCAGTTTACTTTCAGATATTTTTGTGTGAGCGAAGGTTTAGCTTTTACACCGCCTGACACAATATTTTTCAAATTGGATGGTGATAAATTTTGTTTACACAGTGCATAAGAAAATACACAGGGAGCTTTTGTTATAGAATAGAAAACCTATATTGTCATTGTATAACAACACAAGTTTGACGTGGTACTTCTAAAAAAAAAACCCAAAGCAAATTAAGACAGAAACTTAAAATCCCAATAAGACGCAATTACAGATGGGAACAAATAAATAAACTGTTCTTGAGAATATTTGCTTGACTTGTATAAGCGCTTCAAGGATTTATGTTGCTGTTGACATTTGCTTTTATTTTTTGAAAACGGTGGAGAATGTTTTACATGTGTATTTGCGATACAGTTACCAGCAGACAGTGGTCTGTGTGTGTATGAGGTAGAGCGTATACTCCAGGTTATTCCCAGGGGGAAGGAGCAGCACATTTGAGTAATTAACCCTGAACACCACACAGAGGCAGCATTGCATTTTACATCCCTCTCTTATTTCACACAGCGCGGGCAGAGGAATCCACCCTTTCTCCGCCTCTCTGTACATGCAGCCGCACACCCTGAGTTTACAGTGCTGACGATCGAGGTGCACACATTATGTGTTCTTCTGCTATTTACACATGGGGTTGTCCGTTCTCCCTTCCTCACCTGGGACACGTCAGTGGATGACATCATCGGTGTCACTAGCAGGCCCAACAGGTGGAGACTGTCCAGCCCTGATGCTTCTCATGGAAATGCTGAAGATCATGTATGTTCCTCATCCTCTCACGTAGTCTGAACATCTTCATTATTTCCTCCACTGAGGAGGTCATGGGTGAGGTTAGGATCGACACTAGAAACTCGACAACCGTGCTTGACTGAAGAAAACTTAACCATGGGTCAGTGATTTGGTGAACAGAATGCGACAGGTGTTAGCGGTGTTTCAGCAAACGTGTGTCAGCGTCGGCATTTCCTCACACAACAGTGTTTGTTTGTTTTGAAAATCAACCCCTGATGTAAGTCCAACATCTGGGTTCCGATTCCTTGACGCCTTCATGCGTTTCATTGCTCTGTTTCAAAGCAACTGTGCTGCATTAGCAGAATGGAAACTTCCTCTCCACCCTGCCTGCACCTGTCGCTCTCTGCTCTGGAATCAAGGGATGGAAATTAACAAGGAGGAAGCAGAGAGAGGGAAATGGAGGACATGAGGGATTTTAGGGAAAATTACTGATTAACTTGTACACACGGTGGCACGGCCGGCCCTGGGATTTCGGTGGTCTTAAGCAAGATAAAAACACTCATCAGGCAACCACCAAATCACGCATGTTGTTTTTTTGTTTGTTTTTTCTGCTTGGTTGAAATTCCACAGAAGAATGGCTGTATTACATAATCAGTGCATTGTTTTCTCGGTTAGGCATAAAAAAACTGTGACACGCTAGAATAGAACTAAGTGGAGTGTTTAAATATGAAGGGCCTATTCTGGCGTACAGAAAACTGGAATCATACAATTTGGATGATATGAAGTTGTGAAAACATGTGGATGATTCTACAATATATTTCCTTTCACTCAAACACTCCTACACACTGGACCTTGAACAAACATGGAGCGCTAGTATATGTATGTGTGTCTGTGTGTAACGAGCAGGTCCAGTGTTGTTTTCCCTGTCTCCCATTAAAACACGTCCCCTGCATGTGTGTGTAAAATGGGTTTTCTTGCCTCGTTTTGTCAGTGACCACTTCATTAAAGTGGAAACATGCTGATCCTAACAAAATGAAAACCTCACAGGGATAATACAAATAGTTCTTTTGTGATGTGGAAATAATCACCAGCTGAGTCCCTCGCCCCAACCTGTGATTGTTTTGTACATTAATAAAAGGTATTTTTTTATTATTGTGTTGTTATTCTAAGTGCTGTAGAAGTGTGAGGATGAGGAGCCTGGATCGCTTCGTCTCTTTGTCTATTCAGCTTCATCTTCTGGAGAGACACAACATCAGACACTTGGCTGATTTTCAGACTCTGGGGATTTTATGTCGAGCTTTATGGCGTCGCGCTCATTCGAGGTCATCGTGTGACTATAAAATGTTGTGGTGCACTGTTGAATCTCTAATTTGTTAGTGTTTTCCATCTGCCTCAGACACTCGATTGTTTTAGAAATGCTTTGAAACTGTGTTTGTGTTAAACATTCAATTATGATGTCGTCCATTAAGAAAGTAAAGTCTAACTTGGTTTTAGAGACACTCCAAAGTTCCATTACTTTAAAAGATGCTGTTCCTCAGGTTACTGCCGCCTGTACCCAGATCAGTGGTGCAGCTCCATGAACTGAAGTACAGTGTCAAGCTGTCAAGTTATATTGACATGTGGAGACAAACTCATGTCTCTGTACTGTGGGAGGAAGCCGGAGTATCTGGAGAGAACCCACACATGCTGGTCCCAGTTAATCGACCACACCAGTCCCAGTAAACATAAAACCCAGAGAGGAAGCATGTAAGTGCACATGGAATGTTCTTTTTATCATTTTGGAAAACATTTACAACTATTTGAGACAAAAGGAAAAAGTTACAAACAGAATTGACCTGCAGTTTGCGTCCATTTTCAAAATGTTACATAAATAAAACTCATATTTATAAATATCTCTTTTTTTTATAAACATATAAATAGTTTTTTAAAACATAAATACATTTATGCAGGGGAAGATGAAGTACATGAATGTACAGCGGCAGCAGCAGCAACAAATGTACAGCTTTGCAGTTTGTAGTTTTTACACCTTTGCCTGCCATCTTGTCATATGCAAATTTGTTGACCACTCTGTATGGTATACATACATGTATATATGTATATATACTGAATACTTATGTATATATTTATATGAGGGTTTTGTAGCATTGTCATCTCAGTCTTTGTCTTTATGCTGGTCAGGTTGACTTTCGTACCAAAAATCTGTCACTTGGTGAGTTTGTCTTGGTTCTTTTCCGCATCACTCGAGAACAAACTGAACCAAAACTGTCGTTCAGAGATCTGGCGAAAGAGAAGAAGAAGAAGAAGGTTAGAACCAGGTTTTAGATTCAATACAGCCAATACAGCCCCTGGTCCTTCTGTAAAGTCTCCAAATGTCCTTTCTTAGCATTGAGTAAAAGTCCTCTGAGGAACATGTGCAGGGGGTGGCGGGGGGTAGGTGTCAGCTGATGAAAAACATTCACACTTAGTCAGAAAGCCTCACTCCACCATCAGGAATTCACAGTGTGCCGTAGCCGCAACAAGGCCACCTCCAGCCACAGGAGTGACGGTGTGTCACCCAAAGCTTCCTCATCTGACTCCCGCCGGCTCCTTTTGTTGTTTTTGTCCAAATCACTTGGTTTCAGAGCAAAAGTTTCCCAGAACAGCTCTGGCCACCACAGGGTGCTGAGCGGATAAAAGTGTGTGAGTCTGCCCATCTGCATCCCCACATCCTTTTTTTTAATTTCTGCCTCAGCTTGATGTTTCCTGAGTGAAGCAGGATGGAACAGTGTCGTCCTACACTCACACTGTTCCTCATTCATCACTTTGCATCACACTGAGTGGACTTCAATTGGTTCCCGTCCAACAAGACACACAGACACATGAACGCATCTTATCCTCGTCTCAACCGTCAACTCTTTTGAGAAGAGGTCGACGACATGTGTCTAAACATCCTCAGCGTACTTCCTTCTCCGAGCCGACCTTTGCCGACCTTTGCCGTCACCCTCGGCTTGCTGCACTCTACAATGACGCCACGACGACCTGACTCTAATTCTGAACTGGCTTTGACTTTGGAGGCAAAGCCCAGTGTCGCGAGACAACTTCAAGAAAATCCATTATCTCACTGGAACATCTTTAGTTTCTCTCTCTCCCCCTCCTTCTTCCTGGTCTTTTCTATTCTGTCAACACTTTCCTCCATCACTTTGTCCTGTTCTCCGTCCTCTTCTTCCGTTCATAACTTCAAGGCACAGGAATTGTGACCAGTGGCAAACAGAAAATTTAACTTCACCATCCTTATTCTTTCTTTTTTTAAAACTCTTTTATTCTTTCTCCTGACACATTCTGTTGCTGCGCCCCTCCCTCTCATCTTCCAACCATCCATTCATCCATTCCTTGGCATTCTGTCCGCCTTTCAGCCGCCACGCATCAGGATGTCAGGTGACTCACCGTCACAGCCCTAGCAGCCCATGCCGCTGATGGTCCCTATCCTGTCCATCTTGTGCCCGAAGCAGCCACTCCGCGACGTGGAGCCTCCTTTCTTGTTGCCCGACTTGTGTCTCCTCGGTGCGGGCTGGTCGTTAAGGAGGCGAGCCCACATCCCTCTGGCGCGGGTGTCCATGCGTAAATCTCGCAGTAACCGTATCCGAGAGCGCACAGCATCTAGCCGCCTCTCCCTCTCCTCCGACTCCAGAAACTCCGCCAGCTCCTCGCCCAGCAAACTTTTAAGAGACTGGAACAAACATTGAAAAGGAAATCATGAATAAAAGGATGTGTCCCTTTCGGCTAAACTGTTGCGTAAAGACGTACGGTTTTGATAAATATTGAGATCTTTGTGCGTGTTTAAACACAGCAGTTTGCATAACGTTAGATTTTATAAACCCTTAACCTGGTGCGTGTACACGCGCCTCCAAACATGGTGTGATGTGACCTCCAGGGAACCACTGGAGGTGTTTGTGCCATTTTACGCACAGGATCGCCGCAGTAATTGATTTAAAACGGCTCTGTCTGATCCAAATGACATTTTAAATCAAACGTGACGGTCATTTCTTAATGCGATTTATCACATTATTATTATTACTTCGTGCGCGGATCAGCTCTGGTTCTTCAGACATCGCTGTTGCCGTCAGCGGAGAGGCACAGGTGCCTGAATCCTGGCTCCTCTGGTCTGAACGCCGAAGCATCAACTTGTTATCATCCCGAATGTTCGTCGTGTAACTACAACCCTCCATTAAAAACCCAATTGTATTTTGTATTCGTGTTATTTCGTTGATTCGTTCGACTTTTACGCACAAACTGTTCAGGTTTGGATGTGGAAGAGATCCAGTCCATCTGAGCCTGAACAGCCCCGTCCTAGAAAGTCTCTGATGAAAGTTACTAAATCGTTTTTTTTATTTTATTTTAAAAAGTCTTTAACGTTTTATTTCTGAGGCTTGCCTTCACTTAACTTCACTGCGCGCTAAAATGCGAAAACCTGCAAACGACGCTAGAGAGCCAAACACGGCGGTGGTGTCTGGGCTGAACATCTCTGAAACTCGCCCTCTGCAAAGTCAATTCTCCGATTTTAAAAATATCTCAGGGGTTTTAGACTCAGGAAGTGATGGCATGAAATCGTGGGAAACGGCGCGTAAAAGGAACAGCGGCTCGCTCCATCAGTGAACCGTCTCTTGTCATTATCCAGACCTGAAAAAACTTCTTCTTACCTTCTGCTGCGCCTGAGATAAAGGTTTCGCGCCCATCCTTACTGAAAGCAGGGTGACCATAAGTCCACAAGCGACCAAGTACGACAAGTTCATTCTGACAGGTCTGGTGTTCGCTCAGATTCCTCCGCAGCCAGTCAGCTGTTCAGCACGAGCAGCCTCAGTCCGTTTACTCCAAAGCTCCTCAAGTGCTCCTCTAACCCTGTCTATTAGTCCTCAGCGCTTTATAGCCAGCCTGTGATGATGTCATGACAACCTGCGTAATGGTCCTCCTTCCTCGCCAGCCCCTGTTTTCTCTACCTGCCTCTGAGCACGTCACGCCACGGCTTAATTAAATGAATCAAGCTCCGGTCAGCGAGGAAACAAGAGAACAAGGCTCGCGATCAAAACGCACCGTCTTGCTTGTGCCTTTCCTCCTCCAGCTCTCAGACCTCTGGCTGAGGCGCAGTGGCTGAAATCGAAGGTGGTTTCAAAGGCTTGAGCTGAAGAGTGACTTTGGCAGAGCGGTGGCTCCTGGAGATGCCAGCCCTCTGCCCTGCGAATCATCCCAACAAGTCACATTCCCTCCGGGTTTCCTGATGGTGCCATGAAATAATTTACCTTATTTGTGGCGTACATGACCGTATGCAGCTTTCTCGGAGCCCACGGGTCAGCAGGTCCTCTGGACACTGGCTGTACCTCAGAAGTGAATCACATCAAGCGAGACGCCTCCTCACACAGAAGCACTGATGTGTCTGCATGGCCGAGGGAACGAGTTCATCTGTGATTTCTCTCTGGTTTTGTGGATCTTGGAGATTTCTCACAGGTTGGTTTTTGCAGCTGTGAGGCCGTGAGCTCAGACACAGGCTGCAGTGACTGGGGTCACCTCAGATCTGTGTGTGTGCGTGTGTGTAAGAACCTGCCCACACACACAAGATGAAGCATGTATATGAGGATGTAGCATGTCCTGGCTCTCTGGCAGACACCTCAGTGATCACTCTGGTCGTGTCCTTCAGTCTTTACTGCACGACGAGGAGCTGTTTGATGGTGGCATCAAATCTTTCATGAAATGTCTTTAAGCCCTGGAAGGAACATCTGAAAACATATATCTTATTTATTGTTTCATGGCCAATGATTTGTTTTGTAATTCTTGAACAACACTCAGGCTGAAGATCGCAGCAGTTTTCCAAAGTTTTCTATCGCAACACAAAAGCTCCTCCAGTCTCCTGACACAGGTTTTCACTTTAGGTACGAAAATGAGCATCACAGAAAAAAGGGTTAAACTAAGTAGATGATTTTATTTTTACATTGCAGAGGGTAGAAACCCAAAGACACACAGTCTGATTCTCAGGTACCCCATGACTCAAGCCTCATTTCATATTATATTATATAATATGACCTATGGGCACATGCATCGCTTCATTTAGAGGAGGAATGTGTTAAAATAACATGACTGCTTCAGATCATCTAACAGGTGTTCACCTTCACTCAGGTGAAGCCCTGATCAGACCGACTCACTGGAAGCACAGAGTCTTTTTACAGCGGCCACTTTTTGCAGCGTGGAGCGATCTGCAGAGCGGTCCGGGTCCTGCAGAGCGGAGCTGCAGGCGCAGGCAGCACCATCCGGTTTGGAACACAGAGTGGCAGTATTTGCTGTGCAGAAAAGAAAATACTCCTCCTCCTACGGTCGCATGGTTACTGGATCCATTCCAGCCTGTGGAAATCAGTCATCGTTGAAGAAGAAGAAGATAAGGCCTCTGGGAGGCAATGATAGAAACTTTGTCTGAGGGCTGGTCAGGATTTATACCATCGGCTGCAGCGTGTTTCAAAGCTGATGGCACGTTTAGTAGAAATGAAAATGAAACCTCCAGCACGTGTCTGATGGCTCTGTCAGCATGAGGAGGTCATGCCAGATTACAGGTGAGTTCATGGGAATGTTCAAGTGTCTGTTGCTTCAGGAAGTTGTCCTCACGCTACATAGCTTCTTTTATTGTTTTTGATTGACAGCCGAGACTGGCTGGTGCCAAATGATGGATGAAAAAAAAAAAAAAAAAAACACAAGACGACACCGGTATGCAGCGTGTTTGAACTCACTTTTTATAAAACATGGAAACAGGTTGAATAGAATCTGTCTTTTAAACTGTGTACAGATCTGTGTCACTTACTGACATGCTTGTATGTTTTCTGGTGAGCTGGGAAAGTTAAGATGCAAAGGCCCAGTGTTCACGTGCAGTTTTCCAGACCTGGACTTGCCCTGTCATCGAGAATTCGGCCAAAGATGACAGGCTGCCGGCTCCTGCTGCAGCCCTGTGGTGTTCAGTGCAGAGCGGCAGTGCCAGCCATCATCAGGAGAGATGCTTTTGTTTCCCATACTTAAGGCGAAAGGAAGCCTCATTGACCTCTTTCTAAGAACTAATTGAGGGGTTGTCCCGTTCAGCAGCGGCAGCTGGAAAATCTCAGTCACGCGCTGAGGTACCTGCAGTGGGAGCGAGCAGAGGATGCAGCTTCACGTCCACCGCTGAACTCTGCCGACCTCCAGCTTGTGACCGACCAGCCTTATTTTTGTTTTTTTTTTTTAATTCCTTTATTTTGACTTTTTACGAGTGACACATTCTTCCTTAATGTGTCACATGTTTGTCTTTTTCAGAGCCGTTTAACAATGTTACGCACTTTTCCCGATGACATCACGCGGGTTACTGAGAGCACCTATTTTGCTCGGTCCTTTTGTTTCCGCCCTCCCTCTCTCCAACGTCTTATCCGCTTAATTTTCAATAAACTTTCTTTTCATGTGGCCGAGAGAAAGAACGAGGCCGCTCAACTGGTTTGCATCAGGAAGCCGTGCACACCAGTGGAGCGGCCGCGTGCCGCAGGAGCCTCCTCGGAGAGTCTCTGGGGTTGGTGTAAGACAAACTACAAGGCTGTTACGGTCCTATAAATAACAGTTTTATTGCATGGGGAATTTTAATGCTTTTTACACAAGTGCTCTGAAGGCCTGCTCACATGCCAACTGCTCTCAGTGGCAAGGGACGGTTACTCAGGACTCGTATTCACACATACCAGGGTCATTTTAATGCTCTGGATTAAAGGAGCGAAGAAATGCCACATTTATAGAAATGGATAATAGATATGTTAATCGTGTGTAAATTAGGTTTTTACGTGCATTAAAAAAACACTTAAGCTGGACCTCGGGTCGTAAGTGCAGGACGAGCTTAAATCTGGATGTGTGTCTGGAACCCCAAGCAGACAGATTCTTTACGGCATTTCTTTTTTCTTGGAAGGAGGGGAAAAATTACTCAAATTACTTTTAATTCCCAGGAGGACAATACGTGTTTCACAAACACAAGACCGGCACATATTGGGTTTTGTGTTTTTGTCAGTGGACGGAGACAACAACCCTCACGTCTGCAGTGCAGAGAACTGAACTGTGACTGATGTTTTTTAAAAATCAAATAAAATGCAAACTAGTGACGTTTTTGCTCTTTAGTGTCCATATGCTGCCTAACTGATTAAAGAGTCCTGAATATGTTTTTCATTTCACATTTCACTGTAGGGGTCGAGGGGAAAAGTTCTAGAAAAGGTGTAAAACAGTTTGAAAGCAGCGATACTGGCTCTTCTTTTCTTCTCACTTTCAGTTTTCAGTTTTGAACAATTGATGATACCACAGATTTCAATCTTTCCCAGGGGTCTTTGCATGACGTCAGTATTTTTTTGGATGAAACTTCTCTTAAGGTCACAGTCACTTTTCATCACAGCCAGGACAATAAACTTGAAGGACCTCTAATAGAAGAAATGACCAAAGACCCCCAGTCCTTTGCACGAGGGCGCCGGGACATCTTCAGGCCTTCATTCAGGAATAACTGTTCTTATTCTTTGAATAACTGGGGAATCATCGCTGTCACCCGCAGGCCCACATGGCTTCTTTTATGGATTTCCAGACGACCAGTCGGTTATGTGTCTGGAATGCAGGTGCAACAGTCTGGCAGATGAGCGTTCATCCGAACAGTGGAACCCTCCAGAACATTGTTCAGTGCCATTCATGCATGAAGCCAAAACACAAAGGACAAAGAAGCCACAAGTGGAATACAGTCATATTTATTGCAGACTCCAAAACATAAGCTCGTGTTTTCACTTTATTGTCATTCCATAACCAAAATATACTGATGACTTCTGAGCAGACGCTGAGATGATTCAAAGTCGGAAAAAGTTGAATCGTGTACGAACAGTCTAAGTGGACGTGGGCTCTATCGCATCATAAAACAGATGGCGTGCAGGTGACGAATCGTTCAAAAGATTTCAATTTAGCCAACGCTCCTCTGCATGTTAGGGTGTGAAACGTTCAGACGGTGTAATAAACAGATTATATTTAACTCCTGACAAATCGAAATCTACAGATCTGTCCCTGTGTGTCATGTTTCTGCTCTCATGTCATGTTGCCTCATTGGGAAAACATTCCGATCTGGAGGCACGAAGGAAGAATATATGAAAGACGCTCTTAGGTCAGGGGCTATTCTCGGACATGTTTTGTTTTGTGGACCACAAGAGATGCCGTCTGGCTCTCATTTGACTGGGTTTGTCTTCAGCAGCAGAAACGCCTGCGATGGCACATGCTCACAAATCGCTAACATCGCTAAATCCTGAGCCAACGATAACGGAGTGACAGCGTGTTTCTCCTCACGGCATCTTTTTATTTTTTTATAAATAGCTTCAATCATCATGATAATTTTTCATAGTTTAAAATTTCCCCTGTTATTACACTGCCGACGTTCCCATTCCTATTAAAATCATAAAAGTGAACATACGCAGACTGTTTGAAAAAACGTTTATTCCAGCGCTCGCAGCGCGGCCACACATACTTGGTGGCAGAGATGTTTTTCTAAGCCACTCTAACACTGGTGTGTCACTTGTGTTTCTCAACCCATGTGGAAAAACGCATGTTTGGGGTTTGGGTGGCACAAGCCTCGACAAAACCACATGGAAACAGGACATTTCATCGCAGATATATAATCTTGGATCAAGGTTTCAAATAATTTGCTTGACTGCGAGTGAAGTGTCCAACGCTGCCACACGAACAGTGCAGCACTGTTTCCCATAATATGGTGACTTTTATTGAGAACAGCACTCCCCCCGCCCCACAAAAAAAAATCTATGAGTAATTTCTTTTAAAACTTGCTGTGATGATATAAGGATGTAAAATATGTAATTTATGGGTTTGCAGGTATTAAAAGACAGAGTCCTATCTGCCGCTCTCCTCTGTGCACGGCTCCACTGAAACATGAGCCTGTAATCATGGGTGTAATGTGAGGTACATACAAGTGCGCTCGCAGACCGTTGCCCGTCACAGGCCGATGGAACCTGGGGCCGAAACACGTGGGCTGGTTCAATGAAGAAGTCCCATTCCACACAGCAGCACTTCATTAGACAACACACTGAAAAACAGCCCCTGACTCCGTGTGAAGAACGATTTAACGGTCGTTAAACCCACTGCAGCGTCTGAGGGCGACTTGCGCGCAGGATGTGATGTAACCCGGAATCAGCTGAAGTTAAACTTCAGAGCCGCAGATGCTTCACGTGAGGTCACCGCTGCAGAGAAAAACAATGAGGAATGCGTGTCAGGACCACAGAGGAAATTCAAAGGCTCGGTGTAAAAGGTTTCAGGGCGTCGAGCTAATGTTCCCGAACCGGGAGTCAACAAGGCGAAGGCTCTTGGACGCAGTAATGCAGCAGGGTTTTTATTGCGTAATGAACGTCAGGTATTAAATGTCAACTCTTGTGAAGTGATGTAAAAATAAAAATACTAGATCTGCAGAGCTGAGTTTTGGGGGTTTTCTAACTCAGCAAAGAGCTAAAAAATTAAGTCACACATAAAAATAAAGCGACTCGTTAAAAAGAATGAGGGCGCTTGTATCTGAACATAATTTCAAACTGATTTATATTTTGTAAAAACTGTTAATACTTTACAAGCAATCCAGTCGAGCATGTTACACCTTTTACAGACTGTTAAACCTCATGAGGCAAAAGTTGAAGTTTCTTCCTCTGTTAATCTGTTTTTTTTTTTTGGGGGGTTGTTTCTCATTGTTGTTGAGGGTGAAGGACAGAGGACAAGAAATATTACAATTTGTATGCAAATAAAATAAAAGAAGCCCAAACTATTGAACTTAAAATAACTAATTTTTGATATCTGGCATTTCAAATAATGTCAAAGACTGACATGATGAATTGCTTGTCAATGCTCGAATGTAACGGCAAACACAATATCTTCTACAAGTATCATCAAGTTTATTTTCGTGTGCATTTGTTGGTCCCCCGGTGCCCCTGGAACACATGTGCCCTCACTTCTCAGCTACCGTACGTTCATGCAAGTTTAAAATCCTGATCAGAAGATTGACAGAAATAAATCAGCATCAGAAACTAGTTGAAAAACGTTTTCCCTCCTCAGGAACGACTCGTACAGACTGTGAGCAGAGTTGATCTCAGCTCTGATCAATCACAATCAGTGACGGGAGCTTTCTGTTGCTAACACCAGTTAAAGGATTTTTCCCGTCAACGTTCTGACTGAGTGGAAACTAGGTGCCATTATGGCTTTGCCTTTCACTCAAACCTGCATTTAGGCGTTGTGCTGCCACTGGGAGCGTGTGTGTGACAGCCACTCGCACACCAGGGCAATTTCAAGCCGGTGGCGTGGTGACCATGTGAGGTCTAACCCAAATCAGGCAAAGTGTGGCGATGGGGTTTTCAAAATAAGCCTCCCTTCCGACGTGCATGTGCCTCCTATTTAGTGGGAGATCTATGACGTCAAGTTCGGTCGACCTGCGCAAAGGCCACACAGGCCTTTAATGAGCGAGTCGGCGCAGAGCAAAATACAGACTCTTTTTTATTTACAGAGTGTGAGCTATTTGCATATTCTGTCATTTCTGAGCGCTTTCGCGTTCGTGTCAGTGAACACAACGCGTTCAGAATGTTTAGGAGCCTCTGGCCTCAGGGCTCAGGATTTAATACTGTATGATCTGGCAGATGTAACACGGCTCAGGCGTGTTTATTTGATTTAATTGTGCGACGCGAACGCCTCGTCTACCTTCGTGTGACTGTGCTCGGTGACAGGGCAGACGCCCGGGCTCCCGACCCATCAACACAAACCTGCTGGCCCGAGACCTGAGAGAAAAACGCTCCGGCTCGATGGCAGTTAACTTTGCAGTCAGGAGCTAATTCAATAAAGATCCCTTTTCGCCCAGCGCGCCTCCACCGCCGAGCCGAAAATGAGAGAGGATGGGAGACAGTAACCCAAGCGCGGTGAAAGGGCGTCTGATTTGCTACATTAAAGGAAAACTCAAGCTGCCGTCAAGCAGCGTTAAGCACCGCTCGCGTAAACTCCTGTCACATGCTATATGCCGGGTGTGGATGAACTTCACCCCGACCTCAAGGTGACCTCTCCGCCTCGACTTTAATTCAGAGGTCAACGACGGCTCCAGCAGACGGAGCGTTCAGCGTTGCTCCGCAGAAATTATTTGTTATTTTGTCCTCCCCCGGCCAAATTAACTGCAGTCATTACACGGACTAATAACCACAAACATGCCCGTCATACTCAGACGAGGTCATCCAGGATTACACTTAAGGCAAAGTGGAGTGGTGCTGGGAACAAACAGGCAGTAACTGGACGTGTCACAGAGGACAGAATAGGAAGAGGTGGGCGTCATAAAAGCAGGGGAGCCACGCAGCCTGGCTCTGGATCAGCCGTCGTATTAAACAATATTTATGTGCTGATTCGCTGAAACTGCACGACACACTCACTGAAACGTGGCAAAGGTTTATAAGTAGGAGTGAGGAACAAAGTAATATTTGATTAAGTAGAAAGACGGAGCTTAAATCAGTTATATTGTCTCTGCTCTTTGCGCAAATGAGTCTCGGGACGAGCTGGCAAATTTAGAATGTTTGGGCCGTCAGCAAAAAAAAAAGGCTCAGTATCATTACTTCACCTGTTCAAATGATACGCTTGTTGATTATTACCTTGTTCAGACCGAGAAAACAAGCTTCATGAGGCTCCAGCTTTGTCACAATCGACACATTTATTCCAGTAAAAACATTAAACAGAGTTCGTAGCACATCTTATTTTCTGAGTTTAGCTCATATCCTGTCTTTCTCTTTAATTTGGTTGCACAGAGGTCACCTGGCAAAAGGAAGTGGAACAGGAAGTGATTGCTTAAGACACGCCCACAAGAAGTGGAGGAGGCCAAAGGCAGACTGAAGAGGGGGACGTTCGTTTTTCAAACAGGTTGAACCTTCTTTAATTGTCTTCATACTTATACTCATTTGATAGGTTGTTTACGTGTGTGTTGATAGTTTAGTTGCGAAGCTAATGTTTTGCATCGTGTGATCAGTCTGTGTGTGTACTGTATATACACCCACTGTGTGTCAGCCGAGAGCCAGTGGTTTATGGGGAAGCTGTAGTGGCCAGTATCAGCCGTAGCCCAGTATCAGCTGTTGTAAATTCTATTGGTAATTTGTTGTTTGACTATTTCTATGTTTGTCTTTCTGACTGGAAGTCACCAACACATCTTCATCTTGTATGTGATCAATTCCACTGAGATACTTGTATTATTTGTGTCCTCACTTCCCTGAAGGGAAGGACAACTGTGGACATTTAGTTCTTTCTATCAGACAGACGTTGGTCACCTCTTCACAGGTAAATAAGTTAAAAAGTTAATATTGTCATATTCTCTCTAAGGTTGGCGATGACAACTTTGTTTGTGTGGGACACGGATCGAGGTACAAACGGCTGAACTCAGTGATGCGAGCAGCGCTTTGAACCAGGGGAGTGAAAGGTGAGCACAGCTTTCTAACTTCATTGGCAGAGACAGTTCTCCACCCAGGGTGAGTACATGAATCTGTATTCTTACAGCTGAGTGATGACGTACCTCTGACACGTCATCCTCATCGATCCATCAGGGTTCTCCAGCATTCGTGTCAAATCGGAGGTGGTGTCTTCTGCCAGGGGGGGGACGGGGGGGGGCTGTGCGGAGGTGGTGTCTTCTGCCAGGGGGGGGGGGGGGGGGGGCTGTGTCTTCTTCGCCAGGCCTGACGCCTGAACCAGGCGTTCACAGTAGGAAGGAGTGAAGCACACCGAGGTTTACCGCCATGCCGGGATCACCCGTTTTATAGAGGCTCACCCTTGCCCACATTCAAACCCTGCGTCTCTTAGCTCCTTTCCGGCAGCTGGAGTGCACGAGGGAGCGTTCCCATGGAAAAGCTGTTAAACTGGCCACGCTCGTGAGGCTTAGGAACAAGTTTCCATCATATTCTAACTAGCTACAGGAAGATTCACTGCTGTCCGCTCCTCCACAGTCAGACAGTGCCGTTCATCGTTCGTCCTCTCTTTGTGTCCCGTCCAGTTCTGTTGCTGCTGCCACAGGTGTGGGCATCGTCACGTCTTTTTCCTCCTGGGGTCTGAACGAGCTTGTTTTTGCATTGTCTCCCTGTTGCTAAGCAGAGCGACTTTTCCGTTGGCCCGGGATTTGCCAGTCGTCCTTAAAGACAAGCCTGGTCCTGATTGTTTCCGGATCACGAGGCCGAATCAAATTAGGAACTGGTAATGGCCATAAAGCCCACGTCTGAGGCATTCTAGTCAAGGGTGTGGGCCCACCTCACATTTCCCATCTTCACTTCCTCTCGGACCGGCCTTTTTTCATTACCAGCTAATCTGCAGGATTTGTAACTAAAACAACAAACGCGTAAAAAAAAAAAGCACAAATCAGCGGGAGAGAGCGATGTTCCACAAATCAACTGTACGTATGTAACTGGCCAACTCATACATCATGCTTGTTCCTCCATGAGTGGGCCCCATGCTTTGCTGTTGTTTGTAAAATTCAATAATGTTCGCGGTGATTCAGAGTGTGTCCCGCTCTGTGTGTGTCATTTTTAAGAGAGCTTCAACTCCCACAGTGTTTACTCACTTTATCGTACTATGATTAAACACAATATCCCAAAAAAAAAAAAAAAAATAGACAGTTTAACCTTTATTTCTTCACGGTTAACGGAGAAGGAAAGATTATGTCCCTGGTTGAGGTTCAGGGACTTGATAATGGACACCACAGAGGGGCTGATGAGTATAAGTTAAGAAGTTTTTGGGCCTTGTTTTGTCTCAGTTTTCTGAACGTGTTTGAAACGCTAAGGAGGGCTGAGAGGAAATAAAGAGTCGAGCCTGTCCAGGGATCAAATCAGCAGGCTTGCCTCTCAAACCTTCAGCCAATCACTGCCCCCCAAAAGTTTCCTCCACATCACTCCTTGTTAGCGTTAGTCAATTAACAGTGGCTGTTGCTCAGTCAGCTGTATCCTCAGCTGCCCTCTCACCTGCATGAGAACACTGAATTATTGTTGGCCTTAAATATCAATTATTAAAAAGAGCCAGCAACCAATTTGAAATCTTTCCAGACTCCTGCTTATGAAATCTTGAAAGCTCCCTTGTTATCATTGCTTTCTTTCTCAGCAGGACCCCTAGGCTTTGAAATTAGATTGTGGCATTTTGCTGGCACGGTGATAACAGGTAGATATCAATCTTGCATTTCTAAAAATGTTCGCCACACTCTTTGCTTGGCTCTTTGTGTGTAAGATGAGTGCTGTAATGATTGCTCTGTTGCTCAACACCTGTCAGTCTAGTTTAGGTTCTCACATATTCTGGCCTGCAGAGACGTTCTGCTTCTGTTGCTGTCGTGGCGGCGGCAGAGGCGGCGTCTCGGGCTGATTAGTTTACGTGTCCCCCTGAGGGCATTACAGCTGCTGCGAGGTGCCAACACTTGTGCCACCGTGGACTGACCCCCCCCCCCCCCCCCCCCCCCCAGAACATCAGGAGACATTACACTTACATCATGTTCACACACAAAGGAGTCATCAATCTTCCCACATTGCAGTTGTCACCTCACTGAGGGTCTTGACTGATGAATCTCCCATTCATTATCCAGACAGTGGCAGCTGCCGTATCTGCAACAGCTTCATCGTGATGGATATGAGTCATAATGCGCAGTACATATTGTATTATCTTACAGTAAAAAAAAGAGCTGTGTGATTGCTTTTGAAACCTGAAACTAGGCTTATAATGCGTGAAACGGTTGGACCCTTTTATTTTCCCTCCTCCACTGTGAACATTTGCATTAAGTGTAAAGCAAGACCGTGTCTTTTGGTTTGACCATGACATTGAGCTATGCACCATATTATAAAGACATCATCTCACTCGGCCCAAAATCATGCCTACCTTGTTTTTCTTGTCCCTTCACCTAGTTCACTGCTGAACCCCGGCTTCCTCACAGTGTGTCTTTCTCATCAATGAGATGAGGTATTAATATTTGCTAACCGCACACGTTGTGATAAATTCTTTTCGCATGTTTATCTGCTCCATGACTCACAATATTTCTTTAGGGCCTTACGTTCTAGATTTAATATGAAAATTTCAAAAACACTCCACTTAATTCAGAGTGTGTTAACATGTGGCGAGGAGTCACATCCAGAGTGAGTGAGTGGTTTCAGCGTCGTGCAGAGCGGCTTCGGGCCAGGATGTACGGCTGTTACTGCCATTGAACCCTTGTCCTCTACATGATGGGACGGTCACTGTAACCACCGGGCCACCCTGCCGCCCTGAATAATCATTATTAGGTTCTCCAAATAAGCAATATACTTGTGGAACGGAAGGGAAACCTTTCGGTGGACGTTGAGTGGGTGGCTGTAAAAAGAAAGACTTATCCGTTTTATTAGACCTGAAGCTGCCCTCACATCTGGGAGGAGCTTTTTCCAAAATTATTGCCATCACTTGTCGCTGCACAACCGGCGCGAGTAGGACGTTTGTTCCTAAAACAATACAGCACCGGATGGTTGTGTCAAACGCCGGAGTGGTGAGTTTCCCTTGGCATGTAATTAGCCATGAGGCAGTTTGGTGACAGCATTACTCCTTAGTCACTGTGGGCTAATATTAGGACCCCTTACCTCAGTGGCAAATTCACTGTCACCTTTTAATGGATGCTAATATAAAGCTACTCGGCGGCCACCTCTGGCCGTGTGTTCTGTGATGTTATGGTATTAGTAAGACCCTGATCCACCACCTGCTCACTGCAGCGCTGCAGAAGAGATTTGTTCCACTGTAGTCAGTCTTTTTAAGGCTTTATCATTGCAACACTGACTAAACAGTGATTAGTTTTGTCATCAAACTTTAACCCAACCTCCAAAAAGCTCTTGAGCAGAGAGGATATAGCTTCTACCCTGAGGCTGTTATTGTTGTAATTATGATGTGGGGAAAAAAACATGGCGAGTGAGAAAAACACAGGCCAAAAAACACTATTTTGAAACGTCGGATGTGTTTTTTATGGCTTGTGAACAACTCTCAGCACCATCACCTCAGTGATTAAATTATCATATGCTGGAGTGTTGACATTAGTTTCTTCAAAACTCAAAATTCAGACCTCATCCCCACGCCTTAAAGGTTCTGGTATCTGGTAATGGAACCACCCACCTTTTGATCAGGGGATGACCCACTCCAACACTGTAGCCCGCTGCTGGCTGGGTCCACATCTGTCCACATCTGCACGCAATCATCTATGACTCCTATATTTGATTGTTTTCTCAAGCACAAGGAAAGGTGCATTGCATATAAGTGGCATAGCTGTTATTTCAAGTATAGTATATGCATATATAGTTTGTGAGTACTTGATGCTCCACCTGGTTTCCTTTGAAGAGTCCAGACAATATCACACGGTCTGCTAAGATGTGGCTGCAGTATCTCTGGTGGCACTCCTTGTGTTTGCATTGCACTGTGAAAGCTTCGTGCACCCCCCTTCAGGTTGCTGTTGGAGAATCGTCCTGTCATCCTGCATCTGATCGTGTGTGCGAGCTGTTTACATACACAGGCTCGTTTCAGTGCAAAGCTCTGTAAGCCCTCACCCAAGACAGCCTGTGTGGCCGCTGCAGTGAAGTGCTGTGTCAGCCGAGGTCCGCCAAACTGCTCCTGGCGGGCGTCCATGTGCTCCGAGGGTTTCTGCTGCCTTTGCCTTGTTGTCTCCTGCCCCGCTGTATCCTCCCTGAGGGAGATCCTTCTGCCTCCTCCCCATTCCTTCTCATTCTCTTTCTGCTCCTGACAAACAGACCCTCGGGGGCTCACATTTCTGCATCACCATTGTTCAGATACAAGTCATATACATGTGATACAAACATTTTGAAGTCTCATCGGTTGAATCAGACCTCAGTGGCCATGCAATAGAACACCTCAAGTTATTTCAAAATGGACAATGGAGAAGAGGTGGGAAACACTGCCTGATGTTGCAAAGTGAAATGTATATTTATATTTGGCTGAACTCTTAACTTGAATAAAGCTGGTGTGTTGGTGACGCCTTTCACATGTGATGGATGCAAAGTGAAGGTGCCAGGAAACGCTTAAATCTTCTGGATGTTCTTCTAGAGTTTATCCTGAAACATGTAAATGTACTTGCCCTTGGGTCTTTTAATAATGACTGATAAAAGAAGTCACATGTATTCATCAATGTGGGGCAAATCTTTCTGTTGCGGTCAAAAGGTTTGCGTCAGTTTGGCTTCAAAGAAATGTAAGAATAACTAAAACCAAATCCGTCTTAATCCCTTCAAAACCTCACCTATCCAAACAGATTTTTAGGACTGATAGGAAGTTCCCATAAACGGACAAAAGCTAAGAGATAGAACCACTGCTATTATTGCAACTGAAGCTGTACAGTGAAGATGTCCACCACAGAACTGTTATGTCATTACTCTTCACTCTTGTTGAGTTATTTGGTCAACTGACTGGACAGGAAACGCGGCAAAGACAAACACAAAGTCTTTGAATCTCCTTTTGATCCACTGAAGCGCTTGTCGAGGAGAGGCTCCTCGGAGGGCTAGCAAAGGTCATAGGAAACACGGCTGGAGACCTGTGCGCATCCTGTGTGATCTGTTTTGAGAGTCATCTGAGGTAGACCATTTGTTCTGGGTGGGAATGTTGAGTTGAACTAAATAAAGGGCTGGAAACCCAACAGCGGTGCCTCAAATAGGCAAGAAACACCCGAAAGGCGTCTGACTTGTGCAATTTGGCTCAGAATAAAAGACCTGGTGTCATTAAAAGCATGACTGATGGTTTAGATTATGTAATTCTGGTCTGCTCTGTGCAAACATCAATTTGAAGGGCATTGTTGAAAAGGAAATCAGTGCCAGAGTTTGGATTTATATATGAGTACATCTCACTGTTGGTGAAAGCCTTGTCTGTGTGGGTACCTCTGGGTGACTGTTCTCCTCCTCACCCAGCTGAATCGGTATATGTTGGCCCTGCTTTATGCTGCAGACCCGTCCAGGTCGTACCCTGCAGACGTCAGCTGGGATTAGCTGCAGCTCCCCTTTGACCGTAAAAGGAAAAGTGGACTAGATGATGGATGGATGGACAAAAGAAGGATAAATCAAACTTTAAAAACTCCAAAGGGCTTTGAAATATGATGTTATCCCAAAAGAAATACAGATAACAAATGTAAAATGCCAAGTAAGTGCACAATTGAGATATATTGAGAATAAACAGCTTCTTGAGTTGGATCAAAAATGGAGACTTCTGTCGGTGTTATCAATTTTCAACTGAGGACCTCACCAGTTCAACTTTTGGTCAGTGAGAAAAAAAGGACAAAAGACTCTGGATGGTGCTTTGCTAATTTTGGACCAAATTGACTTGTTTATTTTTCTAAATTCGATCACCATCACTTTCCACAAAAACAAAATGAAACAAACAGGCTGTGGAAAGGGAGTCCGAGGGCATGATGGCGTGTTGTGAAGCGGAGGAGTCAGAGCGTGAGTCAACAAGAACCATTCAGACGACAGAGCCTCAGAACTCACTTTTTGTTTTACCAGTTGACAATGTTTAGAAGTCTGTGGCGGGGAGCTGAGAGGTGTGGGAAACACGCCACCACTTCACATAATAACCATAAACAACTTGCTACTTGTTTTGTCTTCAGGTTCAAGATTTAACTAGCCTTAATTCTTACTTGCTCTTTCCATTGCTTTCTCTCTAAAAGAGGAGAATGCATGAGGTGTGTTTTAGTTAAATTAAACCACCAGGGGTCGGGGAATGAAGTTACCCTTTGAGTTGATGAAGACTTTGCTCACTCTAGCTGTCTCTAATGAGGGTGACACACTTAATCACACTGGTCATTTCCTTCTGCAATAGTTCCATTTGAAATCCCTTTAGATGCCCGACAAAGCGAAGGTCTTGATTGTTCATCAGTAGCTCATGTGCTCTTCTAATTCCTATTTTGTTATTCACTGCAACCCTGAATATTTATCCAGCGACTGGAATGTTTGACAATCATCCCTTTTCTGGCCCTAACAAAAATTAATTGGAAACGAAAGACTATACATTTCTCCTGAAAGAGGCTATTTTAGGAGAGGAAATGTTAGTGTGTCTCTGCAAATCAGCACGTATCCAGCCACCGCACTTTTGGATGAATATGCCAGCCTGCATCACTTCACTTGACTCAGTGCCTGTCGCAGAGAAATCGAACTCTCTGGTCCTGCCCTCGTTGGTGAACCACAACTTTTAGACAGGAAAACGGACAGCAGGAAAAAGCTCATCAAACTCCTCTTAACATCTTTGGAAACTGTTACTCAGACAATGATATTCGACTAATCCGACCTCACCGTCATCCAGCACCTAACCATACGGCTTACCAGACGGTTCAGGCCCTCGTTCTGAAAAGACATGGCTGCGTCAGGTTCAAATCATCTTCTGTTACACTAACCATACTTGGCACTATGACTTCTGTGAAACTGGTGTGACTAGCATGAGGTCTAGCCACAAGAGGCTAGCCCGACTGGCATGATCTTAATCGCAGCCATGTGTGTAATCACAAAATGTGTAGTTTCACTCTGGTTTCATGACATATGGTTATGGCAGCAGTGATGATATAACATGCTGAAAGAAATGTACTTTATTTGGTTTTTGTGTCTGTTTGTGCTCATCTGGTTAAAAGTTCAAGTGGTAATCCACAAGATCCTTATTTTGTCATTCTGGCAGCATCTTCGGTGTGAAGCGTTCATTGCTGTGGTGTTTCACTGCTACACTTCCCAGAGTTCACTTGTCAATCAAGTAATGTGGCTTTCTGCTGTGTTGCCTTTCCCTTGGAGCTGCTGTTGATGCCAGTGCAGCTTCTGTGCTATAGATCTGTGCTATAGTGCTATAGATCTGCAGAACTCCAGCTCTTTCTTCTGTTTATTCAAAAGAAACCACAGCAGCCAGAAACATGAGCATTACTTCCACAGCACCACAGTTTGTCTTTAAACACCTACTAGACCGAGAATTCTGAGAATTGCAAAGCTTTAATGACCATGCTGGTATACGAAAGTTTGAGGCAACAGCTGTAAATTTGATCTGGAATTATGACAGTTTCGTTTCAAGTGTCCAACATGACATTTGTTTATGATCAAGTGACTCTCAAGGCTGCGCCAGTGAGCACTTTACCACCATTTGGAACAAATATGTTGATGATGAGAAGAGCTGAGAAACAAAGAAGTGAGTCCAAACACTCAGAACTGTTATCTCCATGATGTTCAGGAATGTCAGGAACCCAATCTTTTTCTTTCTTTTTTTTTTTTTATGAATCTGAAACAGTGATATGACTGTTGCTTTTATCGCCATATTTCTGGCATGAAAATATGGAAGTGTTCACGCATTTGTCCAGCTGTCCATGGGCCGACCACAAAGATGACATATGTCCATTGCAAAAGACGAATAAAAAAGGTCTATTTGAATCATTATGAACTGGAGCTGTGGACAGTGATTCAGTTATTTTGAACCAGGCTAGACAGAAGACGTGACAGAGCATTACTGGAAGCCAGGAGCACTGAGGTAATCATAGTGGAGTCATTGATATGATCAGTAACCCGGTAACACTAATTGCTTACAATTGCCCCATGTCTGAAAGATTGAGCTTCATGTCATGATGAACGTGCACAGCTTTATTTATTTTTTACTATCAAAGCATATCCATCTTCCTTTTAACAGCTAACACCGAGAGTCAAACCAAGTTGATTTACGTGGCGACACTCTGTTCACCCCCGGGCAAAGAAAGCTGAAGGATCAATCCATCACCATTTCTCATGTCTCTTTCTAAAAATGCTGAGTCAAGTTGGATCTATTGTTTGCCTACTAGCGTGCTGTAACCATCCCTCAGTGTAGAGCAACAGAGAATTCCCATAGCAACAGATCAGCTTTCCTCTTGCCTGATTCTCTGGGTCAGCTCTGTGGCGGTCCATGGACGGCGACACCCTTCCCGCCTGTCGGCCCTCCACGACGTTTCTGTTCTGTCTCTGCCCGGTTTTCCATATACCTGTTTTTGTGCAGCTGTGTTGCCCTCTGTGGAACCTGGTGCACTGTGGGCTCCTGTGCTAATGTGCTGCACAGAACTGTGCTCATGTCCAATTATGCTTGTGTCCAGGCCCCTTCACCCTCCGACACAAACACACAGCCAGTGGAGGAGGCGATGATGCCAGTCCGTGGAGTGGTGGAGAGCAGGGCGGGTGTATGAGTGTGTTGAGGAATATGAATTCATTGATATGCAACACAGTATTTATTTCTAAAATACACACACTTACATGAGATCTGTTAAATATGGAGAGGAGCCTATTTCAAACTGTGTATGTTGAGCACGAGAGTTAGTTTTTCAGACTTGATGCAGCAACTGGCCCCAAAAGGAATCATTTAATGATTAAATATAACATCAATTATCACTTTAAATAAAAACTGATAAAATAATAATAGAGAAGCCATTAAATCACAATTTCCAATCAATAACCAGAGTGATGCTAATACCTCAGAATATATTTAAGATTCAAAACTGAGTCCAATAAAAGCATGTCTGCCACATTAATTGAAATATTGTTCATTCATTCTATTATTAATATCAATCCACTTAATATTTGCTGAATATATGAGTGCGCTAGGACACAATACATCGAAAAGTTGACCATGGCCATGACAGTTACTAAATCTAACCATGTTGTAATAGGCGGTGGGGAAATGACACAATAGTCCTTCCTCCTCAACTCTATGGAAAAGTTGCGATATAAACATTTGAGTCAAAGATAAGGCTTCTCCCCGGGAGTGGTTAAGAGTTGATTCCGGAAACACCAAGACCATGAGATGAGACATTTAGTGGGAAATGTTGGCTTGAGACTCTTCCTGTAAAGAAATCCTTACGGTCAAATATTCATCATATTGATTCATTTCAAGGGTTTCATTGTTTTGCTTGAGAGGAAGCAGCTGTGTTTATCTATTAAGGTCATATGTCTTAAGTTAAATTTGTATTCCAGTCAGTCTCAGATTTTATAAACACCAATTATATCTTTTTGTTTAATAATCAGCAAACAATGGTGATGTTAGTGTGTATCCCAGATTTAGAGTGAAGCGAGCCAGGAGACCAAGGCCTTCTGATATTTTTGGACATTGCATTTATAATGGTTGCTCCTGGGGTTCCAGCTAGAGGTCCTTGGTCACAGTCTGTTATGTTGAGTCAGAGGAAATCAGTGTGGTTTCCCCTCTTAAAAGATACTGCGCAGGAAAAGGTCCACCAAATCCTTACACATCAGGAACATTAACAATGCTCAGGCGGTGGGGAACTCTAGACCTCTGATAAGTCCCACCTCAAAGAATAGTGCTTTTCCGCAGGCTTGTCCCACCTTTTTTTTTTTTTTTTTTTTACCTCCTAAGATAATAGACCTGCAATGTTGACATGTATCCTGTCATACTAAAAAGAAACTCTTTCTTTCTTTACTACACCATATATGCCATTTTCTATTTGTCTATATTTGTATGTACCAACAGCTTTACAGCTTTTAACAGCTATGACTCGTCCAGGCATTCCAGACGAGGGTTTAATTGTTTCAAACCATGTGCGGCACACACGTCGCTTCGTGTTTACATGTCAAATCACCGAAAAAGTTATTCAAATTGTTCTGTACACAAACCGCATTTGAGCAGAAAGAAACCCCACATCAGCACTTTCCCCATCACAGACTTATGATAGAGAAATGAAGCTCACTGCTTTCTATTTGTCTATATTTGTATGTACCAACAGCTTTACAGCTTTTAACAGCTATGACTCGTCCAGGCATTCCAGACGAGGGTTTAATTGTTTCAAACCATGTGCGGCACACACGTCGCTTCGTGTTTACATGTCAAATCACCGAAAAAGTTATTCAAATTGTTCTGTACACAAACCGCATTTGAGCAGAAAGAAACCCCACATCAGCACTTTCCCCATCACAGACTTACGATAGAGAAATGAAGCTCACTGCTGCTAAATTGCAAAACTTTGAGGGGGGGGGTGGGGGTCGAGACGTATCAACAGTATTAAACATTATTATGGGATGTACAAAAGCTCTGTAGGCTTTAAAATGAACCCAAACCATAAAAACAAAGCACTTGGCATTAAAAGCAATGACCTGCACAGATATAGTCTGTAAAAATCTGAATAGTAATTTTATTGGACACTGAAAATTCAACCCATGGGTTTGGATTGTAATAGATGAATGCTATTACTCGTGCAGTTTCTACATGTGGAAATGGGTGCAGGTATTGGAATAACAGACTGGTTCAGGGCAGAATCTGCCGAAGAGATGAGATATTTTAATGGAATCGGAGGGAAGGGTGCAGCTCTAACCTGCCTGTGGTGATTTTTAACTCCATGAGATAAGCCAAGGAGACATAATGTTTTTCCTTGTCTTCCTATGAACGCAGTAATGGCCAGTATTCACTTGGAGTCCAATCTACTTCTGCGGCTTGACAGAGAATATTGGAAAAACAATGAAATGGAGGGTTAGCAAATCACATCATAATGGTCATTATTTGATCTCAGTTGCAGATGCAGCAACTGGCATTATTCTGCATTTACATAGCGCAGCATGATAACGTAACACGGAATCTGTTGCTTTACATATTTAATGAGACTGATCATCTGTTTTTACCATTTATATAAACAGGCTGTTCTCTGTGTGCGCTATGACACAGTTTATGGGATGCAGCTATTTTTAGGCATTAAGTATAGTTAAAAAAAAATGCATGGGATCCAGCATCACCCACATTTGTAGGTGGTTTTAGACGAGGCCCAGAAACACTTAAGAAAACAGATGCAATGCAGTGCAGAAGCCAAGAGGGTTTCTCTCTGTCATGAGGTTTATTTGACAACTTATGACTAGACAGGCAGATGAGTGAGGAAGTGAATACTGAACTGGAAAAAATGTTAATGGTTTTATGACTCAAAATGTCAGACTGCAACTGAATACATTAGCTGTACAGGTTGTTAGATCCAGAGGCACACATGATGCCTTCATCCGGATCTGTGCCCTGTTTAAGAATGCAAATTATACTTTATTCATAAAGCGACGGCTCTCCAATATCAAACTGAGTTTAGAAAGGGGCTGGAGGGGTCTCAACAGACGTTGGATTAGCTGGACATGTCTATTGCTTTCTCTGGCGGAGGACCACTTCCTCTGCTGCGTCCCAGGTGAGCTGTTCTCAGCCTCAGCGCTCCGCATACACACACACACAGCAGACCGCATTGGACAACATTCACCAGCCACTTAACTGTTTTTTTTTTTTTTTTTTATATTCTTTGATTTTGTTTCTGAAGATAATCTCCAGTCTGATCAGTCAGGTGGTTAGAGCAGTTTCCAGTGGCCCATGCTGATTGTTATTGTTGGTGGTGTTTTTCTTGTCTTTGTTTGTCATTTTGCTAAATTCACGTTTCCTTTAAAAAGCTAAAAAGACAACAGTAAACACAGAGGACCAGATTTCATGTTTGTTAGTGTGATTTTGCCACAGAAAGTAAATCTATGAATAAAACCTCCCATGCATGTTCTAATTCTTATTATGTAATAAATTGAAGTACAGGCTTTAATCAGATTTTCCTTTTTGGAAGGTATGTGCTGTGGCTCTCAGGGTTTGTCCTCTGGAGCTGGAGACAGACACAAGACTTTTGTCGCCAATGGACAATCCCATCGTAGTCCCATGTAGAGTTCAGTTTTACAGTGGGGCAGTTAATTGGCATTATCCCTGGATGCAGAAGATCAAGATTTATTGCCTGTTGATGTAATGTGTTCGACTGGGATCGAGCCAAAAGTGTCAGTCTGGCAAAGGAGGTGATTCCTTTATAGACTCAGTCTCACAGAGAGCAGCTGGCATCTATATTTTTAGTCAGTACCTTGTGTACTACTGTCCTCACACGGGTTTTTAAAATAAAATAGTACAGAGAACAGACTCATTTGCAATGAGTAGCCATTTTTGTTAGTGAGCCTTCAAATGGCTACATGTGGGAACCTTTGCTAAGGGTAACTGGGGCTAAAAATATTTTCCAGTTTTGTCAATATCACTGTTAAATGCTTACAGAAATGGCAAACATGTCTAAAGCGATCATCCAAGACTTTGCAGGAACATTGATGAAGGAACACAATGCACTCACCCAACCCGAGCGTGCCTTTGTTTATGGTAACCAATTCTGCCATTTACTGAGTAACTAATGACTCACTAGCGTGGCTCAAGATGTGGTGTCCCTCTACAGTAAACATAAATGTATGAGACAATCAAACCTCTGGCTCACCATGGAACCGGCTGAGGAGTGGCTTTGGGTAGACCCACTTTGTTTTGGAATTCAAAGTCGTTATTTGTCTCATCTACCCTTGGCCGTTGTCAACTTCCAAAACATAGCAGACATACGTAATGTAAAACAGACCAAGGCGAACCTTCCAGGAATTTTCCTTGAAGCGTCCGTCCCTGTCGCTTATTGTTGATGCGATGGGTAGAGGAGAAATGGCCAACTGCCTGGGTACTACATGCAAGTGACAGTCCAGCAACGCAGCGCTTTGGTTTTTGCATTAGGGTCCGGCCATAAAGTCAAGCTGGGGCTAAGTTCTTATCTTGGGGTTTTAGGTCTGCAGCTGGCCCGGCCAACAGGAAGGGGCTGGTGACACAAATTCCCTGCTCACACTCCCATGACGACAGTCTCTGGGCTTGCCATTAGGTGAACACTGCCCGTTTCCTTCCCCACAAAACTGGAAGAAAGGTTAAAGTGCTGTTTATATTTAAAACCTGAGTGAAGCTTGACACTAAGAGGGCCACATCTTTCAGTAAGCCACAGTCGTTAAGAAGGAAGTTTGTGTGCGTGGTTGAGGATTTTATCACAGCTTATTCAGTGGCTCACACGATGACCAGTAAACCCAGCCCTCAAGCTGTGAGGCCATATCGTCATCTGACGACAAACACACATGCCACTAAATGTGAGTCAGAGTGATGGCCGCAGTCTCACGGTGTAACTATCCTGTGGGTCACACGATGCTATAAACACCTGCTGTGTTGTTAACCTGACATTTCTTAAACGAGCTGTCAGATAACAGTGTGAAATCAGCCGTCTGGAGTTTTTAACTCTGCTTTATAAAGTTTATACACTAGTTGACTACTTGTATTACTGTGAGGGGGAAAAACTGCCTTTGGACTCCACCAGGCCCAGCTCAGTGTTGTATTCACTTCACAGTGTTTCATTTCAGCTTCAGTTCCAAAGCAGTTTGTTAAGGGTAGCACCGCTTTTATGTCTTCATGCAGGAGAGTGAGTGGAAATGATAACTTGACCTCATAAAATGACCCTTGATTGAGGAGTCACTCTGACCTGACGAAGCAAATTCCAATTGAACTTTTCACATGTTGAGTGTAAAGCATGGAAAGTAATAAGGTTGATTTCTAATTCAGTGTCCAATCGTTCACCTAGAAATGACAGTTAAATATGGATATAATTCATATGATTTAAACAATACATTTTGAATAGTCTAGCATATAATTTTTTCTCAATATATCTATATGGATATCATCTATATTCAAACAAATGCAAGAATAAGAGGTGATGTCCTATAAGAATTTAAAAGCTCTGATATTTCTAAAATGTGATTTATGTGAATGGAGGTTTACATGGTATTTCCTAACAATGGTGTATATATCAGTAATAACACAACAAGCGGTATTTGTTCGGGAGATAATGTCATATTGTCATGATTCAACATTTATTTGTCAAATATATATTAATGACATAAATAGTTGCATTAGGCTAATGGGTCTCAAAATAAATACATGTAAATTAATATGGAATAATTTCCTTTTCCATTTTGCTATTGTTTTGTGGGACTTGTGAGTTGGATCCTTGAGAGGTTCTGGGAAACTTCAACGCTCACATGGATAATGAGTTTTGTTACTAGCGTGGCAGGTGATCAGAACCTGAGGTCCCCAAACTAATCTGGACACATATCTATGATCCACATTGTTCTGTAGTCATAGGATCCACATCTATATATGTTAGAACGTTGAAGTTGAAGAAGGTGAGTGGCCAAATGTTGAGTTGCATCAGACAGACAGAATTCATATACTCAGATTTTTTATTTCTTCCTGGTTCCTTTCCAGCCCCTCTCCTGAATCAGCAGAGATATTGGTCAGTCTGAATGTAGGAGTGTGTGAGAGACGTTTCCTAATATAAGGTCAATGAGTGCAAGTTTCAGTTGGCCCCAAAGACGTTCTGGCAAACCGTCAGATTGCTCTGGAAGGCCTGGTCTTGCCCAGACTTCTCAGCAAAGTAGGACTGCTGAGGATAAACTGTTCTCGAGCAGCAGAAGGCCATTTTTCAAGGAACTCCTAAAGTTAATTTATACATGTTAATCCCCTTGGACCAAGCAGAGAGAATTTCACCATCAAAGTCAGAGGTCGAGATGAGACCCCCCCCCCCCCCCCCCCCCCGGGCTGAGCCCCCCCCCCCCCCCCCCCAAGACACTGAATGTTTCGTCAGTCTGTGATGTGGGGGTTCAGTCGTGGGTCGGAGATCATGGCACATCCTCCTGATGAGGGCTGTAATACTAAAGGGGTAGTTTGAACCTGAAATTGAAGTATTAATAACCAAATGTCGAGGCAGAAGACAGCCCCTTTCCCTGCTCCTCCATATTACACACTGAAGATACCTGTTGCCCCCCCCCCCCACTCTCAGAGAAGTGTGATCACTTCCAGGAACATCAAATTGAGTATTTATAACATCACGTCTGGGTCATAGTCTGGTGTTTTTTGCCAGTGAATGTTTTGATCTAAAGGGGTCCATTGGGTTTGTAGGATTTATCATCAGGCAGTTAAAAAATACAGTGCATTGAAAGGCAGACACTAAACTTCCCCAGTTTTTCTCAGTCTGCTGTCAGGTTTCCTTTCTTGTGTTCTCTCTGATTTACTTGTCATATCTAACAATATTCCAGATTCCAGCATGAAAGAGCACTGGATTTCCAATGCAAGGATGCTTGTTGGTTGGCAGGACCGAAAGGAAAACCCCAAAACTCATTACAAGAACAACAAATCATGTCAGAACCAGCTGGAACAAACAAATATATCTGCAGTGTAAAGGTTGGGGCTGATTGAAGGAGCCCAGAAAAGGAACATTTATGAGTCTTAATTTAGGATCCAATGCCAAGCACACAATACAGAAGAACATATCTATGAATGTGCAGCTGGCTGCAGTTGAAGCAGAGCTATGCTAAGAGTGGCTTTTCTTCATCTGCTGAAGAATATGATTAATAGATTCTGTAAAACTCTCTCATTGCAATAACAACCTAAAGCCCTTCACGATAAAGCCTTGATAGTGTGATGGGGTACTTAAATTAAAAAAGGGCTCCATAATGACTTCCATACGGTGCTAGTGGACAAACAACACTCTAAAAACGAACGCTTCAGTGAAGCCTCCTCACAGACAACCCATAAGCACCAGAGGATGTCATATCAAACTCAGGTTATTCTAGGAGTTCTAAGAAGACTGTTCATTTATTTCCAAACTCTCAAAACTCTGCTCCAGAGCCCCTTTGTAATGCCTCCTGAAAAACCTAGTCCTGCTTCCTGGATTTCCTCTTCCAATTTGTTTTACAGTGCAGTGACCTGTGCTCTTAAGTACCGAGAGTTGAGAGTAAATTACAGGCTTGATAAAAAAGAGAGGGAAAGTCTGGCCAGGACCTTTTCTCACTAGATTATGATAACAAGACCTCCTGGCACTGCTCTCACGAGTCCCTTTGGACCGAAGGGGAAAAAACTGCACGCTCATTATGATTGGTTGGCAACAGCCCCAGCATTGTTTTTCCCTGTTTATATTTTTTATAATTTCTTTGCTGTATGAGAGACGTCTTCAGGCTTGTTCAGAAGTCTGTCTTCATTTTTTGCCACTGACTGCACTTTTAGACACTTAGCTTTTGACTGGATGGAGCTGCACAGTACAAACAGGCGGTTCAGCTGGGAACAAGACAAATACTGCCACTGAATCTAGAAAGGTCCAGCATGTAAGACTTAGTTAGAAGGCATCTGTTGGCAGAAATCTCTACTCTGCCCTTTATATATAAATGCTTTATATTCACATGGAGCAGGTCCCCTCAATGGAGGCAGCCATCTTTTTTTTTTTTTTTTTACAGTAGCCCAGACTGGACACATTAAACACCTTTTCAGTTTTTATGACAACTGAAGGCTGCCACAGATTCACTCTCCTCTTTGGAACCAGAGGGTGAAGTGAAGGGTGTTCAGCTGCAACATGTAACTTCACCACTAGAGGCCACTACATTCTACGCACTCTACCTTTAATATTATAGGCAAATAAACAGAATCCTCTTCTGGTCATTCATTTATATCCCTTTGGGGCAAATTATGTAGACAACATACTAGTCCCGTGTATAAATTCAAATGGAAGGGGAACTGACGGTGACAGACTGTAGCTCCACCAGTGTTAGCCTGGCAGAGGTCCTTTAAAACCGTGAGCACCAAAGTCTGTTGAGCAGCTGGAATGCTCTCATGTGTTGGCTTAAACACCGAAGTTGGAGGCTCAGTAAGTAGCTCCATCTTCCTTTAAAGAGTGTTTGTAAGTAATATCATTAGGCCAAACGACAGCAGGTAATTAGGTACAATGTGGCTAATTGCTCTAATTACCTGATTTTAAAAATGATCGTCTCAAAGGGACATGCCAGTCTCTAGGATTTGGAACGAGACGCAGCTGTCGGTGACTGTTGCTTTATACGAGATAGGCCTCATTACAGAGCAATTCACACAAATTACTGTCTGTCTAGTGCACATGCAGCTGTGAGAGGAAAGGTAATTTGGAGAAGCAGGGGATGACGTGTAAGGATTCAACTGTGTAAAGAAAAATCCTTACAGCAGATAAAAGGGACATCACAAGAAGCCTCATTCACCTGTGCCGTGCACACTCAGGGAGAGAAAGAGGTAATCCCCTCTGAGAGCGTTCCATTACTCCAGCTGTCGATGACAGAGAGGGGAGCCCTGTTTTTCACACCTTACAACATCATGCATGAGTACCTCCCTGCTCGTTTTGATACTGACTACAGTTCTTTTGGGGTTCTATGAGGAAATCATTGGATTCAAAATCTGTATTCATTTAGCATATTTATTTTTTTGGTCACATTCCTTGCAAATGAATGAATGAATTAACAATCATCCTAAATTATTCATATGGGATTTTTTTATGTGGCAGTATTAGACTCTGAGCCATTTTCTGTCGTGAGCTTGTAAGCAGCCTCTGGCTACATGAGATCAATGCATTTAAATGTGGAGTTTGGGGAAGGGGCCTGCGTTTAATTCCTCTAAGGATATGACCTCAGACACCAAAACATCAGGGGCACGTTGAGCCACTTACTACGAGGGAACTTAAGTAAGGGCGAGCTGTAAGTGGTGGGCACATTATTAGAGCTAATTCACTGAGATTTCCCGATGGACTTGTGCTGTGACGACTCACTCAAAACCGACTGCCCCTGTTTGTGTGATAGATATGTGGGTTTGTGTGCCAATAGACGGTGCATGTGTCAGGTTTGTGGAAGTTACCGGAAGCGCAGACGGGTCAGTCAGTCATGTTGTCATTGTACGTTTGTGTGAGATCCAGGAGCCTCATCAGGGCAAGTCTTAGAATATCTTCAGGATCTGCAGGCATTACAGGACGCACTAATTTGTTCCATACAACCTTCGAAGTAGGAAATTTCTCGTCAGGCTTCCAATCTGCCTTTACTTAATTCTCAGGTAGGACTCCCTGTGGCTGCTACCCACGTGAACCAGGCTTTAAACAAATCTAATAGGTGTGTGTGTGTGTGTGTGTGTGTTTGTATGTGCACGCGCACACATTTATTTTTATTAGAATGATCTATGATCTAAGTTGGTCTAAGGTGTTTTTAATCCTGATGGCAGTTTATGAAGTTAGAATCTGTAATGTAATGCATGCATGTAAATAATATTTTATTCATCTTAAACATCTTTAAATAAAAAAACAACCTAAATCTAAATCCTTGTTTTGCAGCACAGTCCGTACTCCACAACTCATCACCTGACACCATCAACACAACAAAGCTAGAACTTAATGTACTACAAACACAAACAACAAATTCTCCGTCTTTGCAACTTTATATCGATTGCCCCGCCTCCATCACCACATCAGGTAAACCAGGTCAACCAGTGTAATTGTCTTCTCAGTATGATGTTTCTGATGGTTGCTGCGGCAGGGATTCGTTGAAGGGTGTTAATGGAACCAGTTAAGTCTAAAAACTCCCAGCTTCCACTGGTCACTGTCTGTCTGTGTGTCATCGGAACCTGAGGCAGATTTTCTGAAGGTGAACTATATTAAACTAAAATGGCACATATATGAAATGTATCTCCCCCCCCCCGACATTCAGCTCTTTATCAAAGAAAACCATGGCCCGGCTCACGGACGCAGAAATGGTGACAAAGGAAACTAAATTATACCAAATGTGTGCTTTAGATATGGATGCTAACAGGAGATGACATGTGTAGGTGATGCCTAAATATCAGGTTCCTGCAGTGGCAAGATGGAGGAGTCAACCCGGAGCTTGACTATGGGTTCTATTTGCTTTCAGTGCTCATGAATGGGCCCTTTATTTAGTGTCTGTTCCATGGCAATCTCCACTCCACTCAAAGCATAAAAATAAAGTTGGTGGCTTTGGTGGATGGTCCATGGTGTGTATTGGGAGGTCACTGGTGATGCAGAGATGGTCACAGACATATGTTTTTATTCATATCCTCACTGGAATAGCACCAGTTGGGAAGTATTCTCACTCTGAGGGTGCCCGGGGATTTCCTCAACTCTCTGCTCATTTCCAGCAGACCCCCTCTAAAATATACAACTACTGCTCTTTGCTCATTATGAGCCCGACAAGGGGGGTGCCTCCTTGGATTTTCCACTTCTGGTGCTGAAAAACAACCCGTCCTTGCAACTCCTTGAATATTTTGGAACGAATGGGAGAGTGTGGGTCCAGGTCTGGTGGCATTTGACAGGCTTCGACTGCCGCGCTGTGTTTACATGTTCCAGTGGCACTTACTCCAGATAAGGGAAGGGGGGGGGGGAGTCACCCACACTGCAGTTTGTTAAATGTTAGCATTCTTTCCACGCACCTTCGTGCAGTGTTTGGCTCCTACCTGCCATTTGTTTATTATGGAGTCAGCAGTTTAGCTCATTTAACAGGGGATTCCCTTTCCCCTCACAAATGGTTTCTGTTAAACTGGTTTGCGCTTTGGACAGTTGTGATTTAGTCCAGCGGGGTCGTCCACCATTCACACTGGAATCTGCATGGAAATTAAAATGTTTTCCTGAATTGATGCACGGGTCCACATGAACACTTTAAGTATCGGACAGGCGGCAGAGTAACGCATGCAGTGACCTGATGTTGACCCCCCCCCACCCACTGCCTCAGCTCGGCAACATACATGTGAATGCCAGTGGTCGAGCCGGTGTGGGATTTCCTGTATTTCCTTGTCAGCAGTGAATAAAATAAACCTAATGCCTATCGAGCTTGGCAGCTTTTGGCAGCTTTCGGCAACTCTGACCTGATGTATTGGTTTTTATCAGTTTACTGCCGGCCAGCTGTGGAAGCCTCTTTGTCTCACTCACTCGGTCTTTAATGAGCAGCAGTGGCATTGAGGAAATAATGAATCATGCTTTTAATTGATGTCTTTTATGGAGGACTGAAACGCAGTTCTCTGTTGGTTCAGAACACAGAAATTGTTCTCTGGCTGCTTGGACTTAAATGAATCGTCTTTACATTTCTCGAGAGGCCATAGGGCACGTTCATTCGCATGCTCACCGTCACTCAAGTTTAACAATAAAAAATAGGCGCACAGTGAATCCCCCTCGGTGTGAAGTCTGTAGTGCTGTTTAATTGATACCAGTACTTTCTCTGTTAATAACCCGTCTGAGATTGGAAGCAGCCTTGATGGAATCAGCCTTTGGCTTCCAAGGGAAAGAATTAGTTGAGTTGAAATCTGTTTTTGATACGGGAAGACAAATAATCAAGTCATTAACAGAAACCATAAAGTGTGTCGGAAATTTGAGCAAAACACACGGAAAAAGCTGATTGTTGTAAGACTGGAGGTGGCTGTGTGGCAAAGATGCTCTTAAAACAAATTAAGCTGCTATAAATAGTGTGATTGTAAGTAAAGTGGGTTTATATTCACAAGTGTTGAATTTTCAGCTGTTTCTGGACCTTTTATTTTCTATGAGTGAGTAACAGACGTCATGTGACAGGGGTTTGGCTCCCACCCTTTGTTCGGCGTCTATCTTTAAGATGGCAGCATGGCAGGTCGTGATAAAGCCTCTGAATAAGTCGATCCTCCCTCGGGCTCATTATTCCTCCACCAACAGCACAGGTCTCAGACGGTCCTGGGTGTGAACCGGCTCGGCCAAAAGGACAAAGCTCTGAGCCACAAGGTTGTTATCTGCCCAAGCCACTTCCTTCAGAGTCACAGGGTCTGTTATTGTTAAGCTTTCAACCCAAATATCCCATTGAAAGGATTTTGTGACTGAGAATTACTACATCTTGTGAAGACACACAGAAGCCATTTGTTGTTGTTTTTTTTTTACCCACTGCTCGTAATTTGTTTTGTTTGGATTCTTTTAAAAGGGTATTACGCAGTGTTTCATTATTTTCACTGGGTTTAAAAAATGTCAAAATTGGATTTTCTTTAAAATAAAACGTCCAAATAAAACTGTTGTTCCACTGATGACTGTAGTATGCCGTAAATGCAAACATTAGTTTGCAGTACCCTCTGACTGGATCCTGTGTCTGAACCGAAGAAACGGGAAAACAGCACATTATCAGGACATGATAGCATCAGGCATCTGCTCACTCTGTTACTGAATGGAACCTATTACCGTCTGAGAAAAAGAGTTCCATTGATTAGCTGTGCATTACACAACAGACAGTTACAGCCAAGCGATCCGGGTTTTCACATTCACGTTAAAGACACAAACGGGCAGAAAGAAGTGATCATTTATTAGGTAATTTATAATGATAGAATGAGAAAACGACTGCAACTGTAAAGGTCATGTGTCTGATTCATGCATGTTGCCTGATTTCCTACCATCACAGCTTCCCTCAGAGGCGACTGGAACAAACTGCCAAGGATCAATAAAGGCTTTAGTGGCTCTGTCTTGTGTGTTTAGACAGCAGACCACCACCGCTCCAAAAGAGACTTTAAATACAGCCCCACAAATACCCACTAAATCTCTGGCATAGTCTAGTTTAACAGTGGGCAAAGCGTTTCTCTCCTCGCAGGGAGGAGTTTAACAGACCTTTATGAAACTGATAAAACTCGTCGTTATGGCCTCTTGCAGTCTGCTCCGTTTGCAGTGAAGGAGGCAAGCGCTGTTAAAATTAATTTACCAAAACATTCGAATGTGATCTGGGTTCATTTTCTCTCTGCTGTGCCATCTGCCCCTTTTGTTAAATCAAAACCATCGTACCTGCGAACCCCCGAGACGTGCACAGCGAGAGCTCCCAGTGTTGGTGGTTGTGCTAATGCACAGGGAAAAGGGGAGTCCTGGTGGGCAGGTTGTCAAGCCGTTACGGGGTAAGTTTCCATTTGGATTCCAGGAGGCGACTGTTTATGGTGGTGTTTCCCTGTGAGCCTGCAGTGCCGCCGCACCACTTGTTTTGTTTTGTTTGTGTTCTGGATATTGGAAAGAGTGTGTTTCCAGCGCGGACGAGCCATGCCAAAGACCCCTTGATGATGCCTTGTCCTGCACAACCGCTCCCAGATGCTTAGCGAGTTTTACGAATACACACTTTTCCTCATTATTTGGTCCTTAACTTGTTTGGCACAGCACCGGCTACGTTCACTCGAGTCCATAAATGAGTGAGTTTTAATTGTATAATGTGGGAAAGTCAGAACCTTCAGATACTGGCTCCACTTCAAAGACTGTGAGCAGAACAATGTCATACAGAGCGCATGTGAAACGAGTGGTGCGAGGAAAAAGGAAAACAGTACACGTTCATACTATTCTGAGTGGAAATGGCACACACTCCTGGACTATCGGTTCCCTGACTGTGGGAAATGGGTTCAAATGTCACAAATATGCCCATGGCTAAAGAAGGCATCGTGGGTAATGGCCGGGGATCCTGCTGACGAACAAACAGACGGAAAACGTAGATTTTCAACTTTTCTGTAGGAGTAAGGACGCCTTTCCACAAATCACTGCACCTCACTCACCAGATTAGAGTGAATTTAAAGTGATCAGTTTGGGAAAGTGAAAGAGTCTTTTTGCCTCAGGCAGCAGTTTTTCTTTTTAATGATTTGTGACGGTCATAAAAGTGATTTTCATTCTGTCACCAACATGTTTTTATGGCTGCATCTCCAGCAGCCTCTTTATGTTTCATTCTCTCTTTAAATCACGTACGCTGTGGGGTTTTAGCCTCGAACAACTCGTGCAGCCTTCTACCGCCGTCGTGCATCAGTTCAGATTCAAAGTGCTTATTGTCATATGTACAAAGAACGTGTTCCGTGTAAGTGAAATCCTCACTCTGCTGTCCGCACCGAATGCCTTTGTGTCAAAAAAATGGAATGCAATACAAATAGAAATGGATATATAGACTCTATAACTTCTGGAATTCTGGTCTCAGACATTCTGTCACCTCTGCCATTGTGTCCGTCAATATGTTTTCCATTTCTGTCATGTGCTGTCTCAAATGAGGGTCAGTGGATTTTGATGGTACAAGAAGTCAACACTGTGGGTGTAGAGAAGACTGGTTGTTGAAGTTACACTCCCTGTGACAACTTTTCATCGGTGATCTCAAACTCGGCATCTTTGCCTCACCTCTACCATGTCTAAAACTGGCTCTTTGGTTGGTCAGACACAGATACATCTTCTTTTAATCACTTTTCGAGGTCAAAATCTTGCTTCACATGATTTGAGCTCGTACTGTAAAAAGAATTGTTCCAATAAAATCCGGAGCCGTTTTGTTGTGCCAAATATGACGTGATGTCATATCTGAGAACAAAATCAGCCCCGTGGTGTTTGTTGTGCACAGAGTGTCCCATTTAGAAACCATCTTTGTGATAACTTGTTCAAGGTGGAGTCAGTTCAGCTCCAGCTCTCCATCACGGGCCACACCATTACGACGCTGTTTGATCTCACCTCTAATGTGCTGCTGTGTTGTGTGTCTCCCGACATGTACGGGGAACTTCACAACAAACAGGTGATTAGCATCGGAGGGGAAACAAATAGCCGAGCCGATTCAGAACCAGCACTCCTGCCTTATGGGGCAGATTACTGGCATGTGGGGCCAATTGGCTGACAATGGCCCAGGCTAGGGTTTGAAGGGCAGATGATTGCTGACAGATGGGAGCCTCTGAGTCCAAGAAGAAAGCAATCAGGTGGGAGAGCGGGAGGACAGGGGATGTGGGGGGTCGACAGGAGGAGGGCAGCGCCGTGGTTGCTACCGGGTGGATGAAAGTACGGTGATGTCAGCCTGACTCAGCGTACACGTCCAAACTTACCGAGGCCCTAAGCTAGGCTGATGTCATGTGGGGCAGGGTTATGTTTAGCAGCTGGGGGGGTGCAAGGGTCACGAAGAGCAACTGAACTGGATAACCGTAGACGGGCGCCACCAGAAGCTGCCTAGCTTAAAGGGTAAGCATGCTATCAGGTGAGGCCATCTTTTAGAGCTTCCTTCTGTTCCCTGCTGGGTGCTTTGATCACTGCTTTCCTCGATTTATTTCCTTTTTCCAGGGAGAAAAGGTTACTTCATTCAGACAAATGTCTGGGTTTAGTGTCGGCTTGTTTACCCGGTCCGTCAGTGCTGTAGCGCTCTGATGGCCCACAGCTGCAGAGCTATCCCGATCCCGTTCCCCTCGTGCAATGTTTTTTAAAAGAATAAATACAACAAGAACCTGCCAAGTTTAGTTCTTCCTCAAAACTGATAGTCAAAGAACAATTACAGGGATATGGCCATGACACAGGACTAAATAAACAAAAAAACGAAATAAATAAACACGGAGCTTCTGGGAAACGCCACATGGAAGCAAATGCAATTACAGCTTGGAGATGCAGCTATAATTAAACATTTCCAAGGGCGTGGCTGTACACCTGGACTGCCTCCCGAGTGGAAGTAACACTGAGCGCCTCATCAGCATGGCGCCGTAATGATTTTAACACTGGCCTTTATTCCGGCTGTTACCATAGCAGAGTCTGGATCCATACAGCTGGCAATTACTTTAGAGACGGAGACAGACCAGAATAGATAGAGTGCGAGAGACGGAGAGAAAGTGAGATAGCTTGATAGAGGACGTGACAAACAGGAAGGCAGAGGAGAGAGAGGGGGAGAGAGAGAGAGAGAGAGAGAGAGAGAGGCCGTGTAACCAACTCTCAGGTGTCAGGATATGGATTCCTGCCAGGGGTGGAAACACTAATGACTATTTTTATAACAAGCTTTAATTTGTAAAACATTGTGTAACAAGTTATTTAAAAGCTGCTGCGTTGGTGTTGCTGCACACATGATTACATAATTACAGGATTTCAATTTGACAGTGATGGAGAGTTTCAGCTACAGCCCACTGATTGAAACGTATAAAATAAACTAAATAAACTAAATTTTAATTCTTATACCCGCTCACCTGCCCGTCTGCTCAATTTAGCAATCGTTTTGATGGAAAACCTTTTTTTAATTTAAACATATAAAACAAGTATCTACTGCAGATATTACAAAAGTCTTAGCCTTTGTACTTCACTTCCACGTAGAATCATTTTTGCATCATTCTGCTCTGTTACTCAGAACACAAGGAAAAGATGAAGTCATTTCACACAGTTATTCCAGCATAAACATGTGCTGGGATTGTCAGGTGCTCTCTGTCAGACAAACTTCAACTGTTGATCATTTTCCCATCATGCCACAGTGGTCTTTAAAAAGATTTAAATATTACTTGAAAATGGCTGAAAAAAAAAGAAAACCTTTTTGTTGGTGTTACAGTGAGGTTACGACTCACAAACAGTCATATACGGTGAAGTACGGCCCACTTCCCTCCATCGGCGCCACCACTTTCATTTATCAAAAAAAAAAAAACAGAAGATGTCCAACAGCAGTAATTTTCAGAGATTCACATAAATGTATTTTTAGAACACAGCCATGGCAGTTGGTACACATTTTCCACCGAGCAAAGGGGGTCTGCACTTTGCAAAATGTTTCTTTTTCTTTGCTCAGAAATGTGACCGTATTCCAAGTGCCTCGCACAGGACCCGCTGGCCCTGCTGTTCTGTAGCTGAGCAACATGCAAACACACAAAGCTTCATTTGTAAAGCAGACGGATCAGTTATACGATACCCTTCCACTTCAGTCATGGTCTGGGCTCCTGGTTTTCTTATGCATTGCAGCGGGGGGAAAAAAATGGAAAATATGAATTCAATTTATTGTAGTTTTCAGCTTTTTCTACATCACAATAACTTTCTACTCAGCGTGCCACCGTATTTTTAGCATCTAGTTGTCACTTTCCAATTAATCCTCGGCTGGAATTGAGCAAACCGTAGAAATGCCGACCCTTCAGTTGAGGCTGATGTAATTCACAAATGTAGTGGGCAGAATCGCTGGTTTTAACCTTTTTTCATGCACGTGTGAATCAGGTGGAGCGGTTTTCCTGGATTATATTGGCTGCGTGATTCACTTTCAGTCTTCATCATCTGATTTATAATATAATGTTTTTCATAATGAGCATCATCACATTTACCATAGGTTGTGCCACAGGATAATTAGAAAACAGAAAGGAAAGTATGAAAATTAAATCAACAAAAAAAAAACAAAACAAAACAAAACATAAACTTGCTTGAATGTCATGTTTTTATTTTTCCTTTGCACAGGTAGGAATATCACAGGTATTTGTGGTTATGATAGAAGAAAAATGATTTGGAACCTGCAGCAAATGAATCGTGTAAATGGTTTTACAGCTTTATCTACAGAACAAATTCAAAAGGAATGACTTTACTGAGGCAGTGACAGGACTCTGCAGACCCCACACAGGCATCGACACCTTCATTCTGTCATTGTACTCATTCAAAAGTCTTAAAGGTGCACATGTCAGGATGTTGGGAGGCTGTGCATGTTATCCCAAACGGCCATGCACTTGCAGTAGTGTTTGATCTTTTGAGGAAAGGAAACATTACCTCAGTCATTCAGCAGAAAAAATACAGACTCTGGTCAGTTGTTTACATTTGATTTTTCACTGAAGAAGTAGAGAAAAGAGAGAGAGAGTGTGTGGTTGAAAGAAAATGTGGAAGGGGGCTCAGATGAACTAATATCTCAGTAAATGTAAAATCAGCTGGGTTTATTTTAAAGCAGCCCTCTATTTTTGTAGTAATTTGCGCTGCTCATTTCATAATGTTAGTCTTGGAGCCGGCTCGGTGAGAGAGCAGAGCCGTGTTAGATTAGCCATCTGCGCAGTGTAAACACAGGCCCATTCCGCTCGGGGAAAACACGGTGCAAAGATGAGATGGCGTTTGCGCTATCTCGTTCATGCCACATGCAGCATCCGACCCCCGTTACCGCTCTCCGCATTCACGCACGGCGCAGCGAGAGGCCGCAGACTCGGGACGGCCCGTGCCTCTGCCAGCGACTGTGATTAAATCGTATGTGCGCACTGACGTATGTCCGGGCTTGGCCACATCAAAACACAGCGGACCTTCTCTGCTCTGAGAACCTGATGAGCACATGGCGAGGGCGTTGTCCCGGGAAGAAAAAACCCAGAGTTTTCTCAGAGCCTTCTGGGTTTGTAGAGCTGCGTTTTAGGTGGTCCTGCGGAAAGTCAGGCACCGGAGGGCTCTCGGGGTCTGTACAGTGTTCACCCCCCCCCCCCCCTACAGTTTTCCCCCCCCCCCCCCCCGGGCCCTGGTGTAAAGCCTAAATGTTATTTTACTCTCCATTCTCTCCCTCGTTATTCATCTTGTTTTCTCTCACGGTTCCCTTAATGAGACATCGTAGAACCTGAAGCTGCCCGTGCACAGTAATGCACGGTCGGTGGCTTTGATGAAGTAAAGGAGTCTTTGTTGAAATCGAACATCTCTGCCGTGATGCAAGACAACGCCGCGGCATCTTGGGTTTCGTCTTATAATGGGATTACGGCTTTGTATGTAGTACGAAGGCCTCGGGTTCCCAGCTCGGAAACCGAAGACCGAATTAGGGTGCAGCAGGGTGAGCGCGAGTTCAGCAAAGGTTCCACATTAAGGTTTCCATGGTGGAACACACTCTGGAGCGCGACAACAGCAGTCTTTCCCATTATTACATCCCTCTGGATAAGCACAAAATGTGGACATACAACAATGTGAGATGGTTATCGTGAGGTGTAGCACAAAGTGCTTTAAAGTCTCCTCGTGCTCTCTCGTGTCATATGAGACGAGCGAGCAGCCATGAAAAATCTCTTCATTTCCTCTTCTCTTCCTCTCACACTCGGGGAACTTTGAAGTCTGAGTCCATCTTGCTGACACACTGTCCTTTCCAGCCAGGAAAGGGAGGGGTTTCATTGTTCCTCAGACTGTACATACAGTTCAATATCGGAGACTGAGGTTTCTTATTTATTTATTTTTACTCCAACCTATATTTTAAGAGGCACCTTGGTTAATGTATTCATCCTTGGATGGGAAGTCATGCGTGGATGCTGATGTGCAAGTTCCACGTCGGCTCATGTGAGGGTCAGTGTGTCGTAGAATTAGAGTTTGTGTGATCCAGGTAGACGGAGCATCGCTGCCTGTGGAACCTTTTGCTTGTATTAGTGTCATCTGGAAGATTTTGCTCTGTTTGATAGCAGCAGCAGACCTCTTGTGTTTGGTCCTGACACTTTTCCGGGTCTGTCCTTGACGGGTAAAGAACGCAGCAGGAGATCGTCTACTGCAGACACTTTCTCACCAACAGGAAAATGTCCCTAATGTTTAGACGACGGTCTGGGTGGAGCACGAGGAAGAAATAAAGCGCCGCCGTGTCACAGGGACAAAGAGCTCAATAAAAACAAGAGGCAAAACAAGTCACCATGTTTTTTTTATTGTTATTGATCACAACTTCTGATATCTAAGCCTCCTGAGTCACTTTCCTGTGAGTAATTCATCTATTGAACAGGATTTCATTTTTCATCACTCGCCAGAGCCCTCCACAGCCGAGTGGACGGCATCGTTCTTCCACTGTGGAAGAATCAGATTATTTGATTTCGTGTCGCAAACACATTGCAGACAATTTGCCATATCATGTTTCTCCTTGACTGCACTTTCCTCCTAAACAGGTTAAGTCATTTCATTTGTTTGTGTCCATAGATCATCTTTATGCTGCGTTACTAGAGGGCACTGATTTTCTTTCGCTCTGCCAGTTCCCCATGAGCTCATTCTAAGCTTGTTAAAAAGAGATGTTCCTTGTAAATAGTCTCCGAATATTTCCACTGTGGAATGACCCCACCAGAGATCAGTGTGATCACACAGCGAGAGGACACCCAGTCAGGGGTTGGCCTGGTGACACAAACAGACGGCAGGATTGCACATAGAAAACTTTTTTTTTTTTTTTTTTACTATTATTATTATTATTTTGTGGATGCTGGTTAGCAACAGCGAGCTACAGTTTTCCTGGTTGGCTGCTTGTATACTGTTTCTAATATTTGAGCTGTGATGAGCTCGAGGGAGGAAACTGTGGGTAATTATCAATACAAGGTTGAATAATCGCTGATAGTAAATTAAACCACAGCATTTGTTTTAAAGATTAAACTGTTGATGACGTCTACGGTGGGCCAAGTCTGTAGTTACATCATGATTTACTGATGATCTGTTTCACAGACTGTCAGTATTTACTTTAAAATCACAGTATCACTGCCCATGTCAGAAATACAGCAGTATAATGACAAAATATATATTTAGATGACCAAGTTAGTATCTGTTTATGTACAAGAGAATAAAAATAGTTCATTCCGTAGAAGATCTGTTTCTTCCACTGTCTTCTTGATGGCTTTCATGTGTTTTCTCAATATATTTGCCTGCAAGAAATTATTTATCCCCCTTTGGGCTTTCACTGATTGCAATCTATTGACACTACCTTTTCCACACGGCGCCTCACCAAGCCAAAGGTGGGGAGGACCTGGGTGAGCATAGAGAAAAGGCTGGAAGGATGGTGTCACAGGGAGCTGTGGAGCGGCTGAACGTAACTCCGGCTGGTTCTTTTCATCACTTAATTACAGATTAATCATCATCATTCTTTTCCTGTGAGGGAGGCTACAGATGACGAAAAGCAGAATGTCATTTCATCGCCGACGTTCCTTTCAGTTCAGCTGTGGTTCTTTCAATCCCCCTGATGTCCCCTCTGCATGTGACCCAGGTGTCTCACACTAACAGCTGCCAGGGTGACACCGGTGACCTTGTGAAGGACAGTGAGACATCTTTCCACCACTTGTGCATCCTCTCTCCCCGAGTCAGTTCGGGCCACATTTCATCCTGTCTGCAGTCGGACGCTGCTGCATCCAGAGTCGTCACTATTCTAAATCAAACCTTAACTATTTTGTAGGATCGCGTCGTCCTGTTAATGGATGACGTTTACCTGACCTTAATGAAGAAAAGAGGCCGTGTGGGCTTGGATATGACTCTGCCTTCAGAGCTGCAGCTCAAAGGGAGACGAGGAATCATTAGGATCTGAGAGTCACTGCTTGAGGGATGAAGCAGAGCTGCAGCACATTCAAAGAGAGAGATCGTTATCGACCTGCATCAGATGAAGCGTTGCCTTGTAAAGCTCATTCATGTGAATGAGCATAAACTCAAGGGGAATGTGGCTGCCGCTCACTGGAGGCTCTCCCTCGCTGCACAGAGGAGTGAATGGAGATGGAGCCCCAGTAAAAAGCAGCGTGCATAATTGGCCACCGAGAGTCTTCTTGACATAAATGTTCCCATTTGTTTTTCCAGTGTGATCATGTGAGACTCCCATCTCAGCCCCGGGCAAGCCCTCACCCAGATTTGCATCCTGTCTCTTACTCATCCACCTGCCGGCTGGATTTTATAACATCACAGCAGACACGAGCTGTTACAGCTTTCCTCGAACTGAGGACGCTTTCGCAAATCATCCGACAAATGATCTGATGATGTGAGGGATGTCTCTGCCAACCCATGCAAAAGGGTTAGGTGTGTACACTGGGCTCTGTTACACACCACCCGTGAACCCCAGATGCACAAACACAGACACAGTAATGTGATCCGCCATCTTTTCCCCACTAGGCGGATTTATGCACATAAATCATTTCCTACCCTGTGTTTTGGGGGATTTATAGCAATAATAGGCCATCGCTGCCATTCCCATCCTGTTCCCTCAGTGTAGTCCCTGGGAAAAACCTCACAGGTCTTAACGTTTGGTCACATTGGGTTCTCACTCGCAGCGTTACCTTTTCTTAACCTTGTGGCCCCTAAACCTAATCTCTATGTCTGTGAAGTTACCTGACTAATCGAATCTCAGGGAGCTTTGAAACTGCAGCAGGCCCGTGGAACAATGTTTTGGAACATGTCCATCTGACCCCCTTCTGCTGTTTCATCGTGTTGGTTTTACTGAGAGGGCCGGCTGCTAAAACACGGAGTACATGGAGTACGATAACACCGCCACTGTCACGTTTAATAGAGTGTCATTTTATACAGCTGTGAGGAACTGGGGATGTGTCGTGTGGCGGTTTGACACAATAACACACAAAGATTTGGTTGTTTAAAAAAAAAAAATTCAGTCATGAAAATACAAACTACTACTACTACTACTACTACTACTACTACCACTAATAATAATAATTCATTTTTTATTTATTTCATAGTGTTTTTTGGAGTAATCCTGTGAAATAACACTCATTGTCACTGTTGTATGTCACAGTAATCTTTTTTAAAACACTGATACAATAAATGAAGTTGTGTTGTTCAGAAGAACAAAAATTTGGCAAAATCATGAGAGGCTTTCCAATAAATATATGTCTGTGAACGGACGAAGGGACGATTGTTCCAGCGCATCTAGTTCCTGACTGCTCTGCTACTCTGGATATCAAGGTACAATCTGGTGGTTACTAATGGTTACTAAGGTACTAAAAAGGTCAAAGGTACGTGTTAGTGAGACGAACGGCGCTGCATATAATCAGCAAAATCCTGACACCAGTCCTAAAGACATTGGGAGCTAGTATAAAGAAGAAGTGCTGTGTCTGTTGGTTGAGTTGTGTCTAGTCTGGAGCCTGTTCAAGGTGGGGCAGCTGATGTAGCGTGTTGAACAGTTATCACACAAACTGCTGTTACACAATGACTGCGCAAAGGGCAATTGTCTCATTTTATTTAACATTTGAGCCGAACATTTGTTTTCATCATCCCAACCTGCTGAAACGCATGTTGTTCTTGAATAAAACCCACACACAGTTTCTGAGAAGTAGCTTTGTGAAAGCAGCCACACTTTTAATATAATTAGGTAAAAGAACCTGGGACAGAAAACAGAACGGCCGCAGGTTTTCAGTTGTAAATAATCCATTTTTGAACTTGGTTTACTTCACAAACGCGTTGTTAGAACCACGAGATCGAGTTTGCTTCTGAAGTGATGTGAACATACGCACTCTTACAAGAAACAGACTCCATGATTTGATGAAGCTATTATTGTGACGCACAACTTAACCGATGCTGGTCACTGGTTGCGACGTTAGTCAGCCGCCGCTGCGCTTTCCCACTGGTTCGACACGTCAAACTCAAATTTCATACAACAGAACTTTCCCCAGGACGGTAAACAGCAACTGTCTGTGCAACTTACACAGCTGTTTAAACATTCATACATCAACAAGACCTTACTCTGTCGAATCTCAAACCATCCAACATTCAGCATATTTACACATGGTTATTTACAGTATACCCTCAGCTCAACAAGTGCGAGTACAACACCTCTTTAGGTTGTTTACTGTAGCGGTTGATTTATGTCAACCATTGCTTGCTCATGGTGGCACACACCAGAATTGACGTAATTTCCATTGGTGCAAGCCATCGCTTCGGCTGGTCGGGCAGATTCCATCCACTCTGTCCATTTCTAGGACCCCACGATGAGACAGTATGGAGATCTGCAGATTGCTCCTGAAGAGGAGAGGGATTCCGCCACGGAAAATCCTCTGTGACGAGAGAAACACTGCTCATTTTGGAGGTTAGCATAGGAATGACGGAAGAAGGCCTCATGTTAACATGTTGGTACATGCAATGTCAAGCATATCAGTCAAGAATAAGCTGCATGAGAGAACGAAAGGAACAATGTCTAAATTGTGGCCTTGTAGCTCTGTGTGTCCAATTCATCGGAATTTAATTGTTCAGGTTTGTGATGCTACAGGAACAGGGACAGGTATCAATCTGCCTGTAATTATTGTACCGTTTGCTTGACCTGCAGAACTCCGTGAACTGACCTTGTATTTCTCAGTGCTTCTAACCTGATGATCGAATTTTCATCTCCAAACTCTGGCTAGTGCTTGGATGCATGTGGCTGCAGATGGGCTCCTTGACATTATGTCACCCTGCTGCCTGACGGGGGGAAGACGCAGCCGTCTGAGCCATAAATATGGTAATGATGGATAACATCATCCTCAAGAGGTGGAGCCCATCAGAGTTCACTCCTCTTTATGACCATCATAAATGGATACTGCATACTCATTTCACATGAAGCACCTGTATAATAGGTCTTGTGGAGCGGTGCTGGTCTAATATCATATGGAAGCCTTAGTTTGTCCTGGGGAAAGGCTTTTTGCTGAGCAAGCAATAAGTTCCTCAGCACATTTGATTGCTTCATAGTCGTACCTGCACACACCTCCGGCACTGGATGTGAGCAGAGTCCCCAACAATAACAACAAAAAGCTGAAATGTCCAAGTGAGCGAAGGGGTCTGGGTTAGTGATGAGTGTGGATCTCCAAAACCTTGAACAAGGAACCACTTTTCAGTGTGAGTTTACCTCAATCATTAAATACATTTGCTCACATTCATAACTAAGACAGAAGCTGTGTGGTGACGAGCCTTGACTAGACAAGAGTTATTGAGTGTGGACGATGATGAACTGTAAGGAACAACTTACATGGGGCCCAGATTGGTCGTCCTTGTGCAGGGTACATCGATATATTTCAGAAAACGGCATAGGTGTGCGTCAAGAACCATGCATCTTGTGTTTTAATAGCATCAAGTGTTTATGGGTCTGCTGGACGTGCGCCCAGCTCAGGTGTGAGATAATTCATTATATATGTATTTGGCCAGAAATGTGATAATTAATCTGTAAATGTTGAGCTCAAGCCAGTGAATACATATATAACTCGTTCTAGACCTAGCTAAGTGAGTCTGTCTACAGTCGCATCAAAGGACAGAAGCAGGTCTGAAAACTGCAGATCATCTCGGAACAGGAACAGGATTCTCTTTGATTACCCACGCTTCATGGCACTGACCAGCACCACCGCGCAGTGTCTGCTGTCAGAGATCCGGATGATGATCTGCACCTGATTACCTCTTTGTCCTTGTGAGTTATGGTACCATCTGTTTTGAATGTCACTGAGACCTTTTTATACGATGATCCATGAAACGAGAAGACAAAAAACAGGTTTTGGCTTGCCGTTCCTCCTCCACAGCAAAACAGATTAGACATTGCCGTGCCCTTCTGAAGTGAGGAGCTATCACCAAAGTAGTTGGAGAGGTATTTTGGTTTAGCCACTCAATGACATCATGGAGGAGTGCTCCCTCGTTAGCAAAAGGGAGGGAGAGCAATTAGCCAGTGCAATTAACCTTTAAAAGGCTGCCTATGTGGAATGAGCACGGATGAATAATAGTCAAGTCCCAGGTATAAATCCAAGGCATTGCCATCCAAAGATCCTCCCCAGAGACGGCTGAGGTAAATGGGTGCAAGGGCATCATGCAGGAGCCTGGTGAGTCAGGAGTGGGAGAGATTGCTAACTCATACTTTGGCATGAGCAGAATTAGCATAAATAATTCTCTTTCCTCTGCTCCTTCTCTGTCTGCTCAAGTGAGGCGCTGCTAGTACACCTTGAGGTTCTGTTTAAACGCGAAAGCACCGCGGGGTATTGCCTTTAGGCCAACACGAAGGTCAACATCTACCTTCTGAGGAATACTTTCTCCGAGACAAATCCAAATCCAAATACTTCAAAAATGTGGCATTTAAAAGTGTGAACCACCCACCTTTAATATCACTTTGTCAGATGGATTGTCTGAAGATTCAGAAAAGGTGTTGCCCCCAGAGAGCATACATCACTCCCACAATGCCTTGCACTGACAGACGGGGCAGTGGGATGCCGTCACAGTGACGTCAAAGGGGTCCTGCCAGTGTGGGGAGTGCATTGCTTGTGTGTGTGTTTTGTGTATGATAAGGGTCAGTGTGCATTGTTGGTCAGGCACTGACCTCCCACATCCACCCACCTGCCTGATTACTCAAGGACAAAGGACGGAGGGATGTAAATATGTGACGCTTTAGGCTGTGAGGATAAGCTGTGATACAATGAATACTTCCTTATTTCTTTCATTTCTATTTCTCTCATAGAATGTGGATTTTGGGCTGTAACAGTTATGATGTTTTCTACTTTAGTCATATCTTTTCCTTTATGATGTCTGAGCAGGAATTCAGCTGTTGCGACCCTGACAAAATTTGATCTTCACAAGAGAATTACATAAAAATCCATCATATAGTCATATAGAGCCGACATTTCTTGGAGCGGTGCTTGCGATTTCATCCACGTCACAATTTTAGTGCAGCAATGGCTATGTGATTTCAATTTATACAGGAATCAATCATGCAAACTGAAGAGCTGCACATAAATATAAATGGAGCTGCAGATTACAGTGACACATACACATTACCACAGCCCAATCAGTTTGCCGTGTGAGGAGGTGTGTGTCAGCGCTAACTCAAATCTTTCTCGATGATTGGCTCTGCATGTGTTGGCATCCACTGAGACAAACTATTGTTCCTGTTCGGGGGCAGGCTGGCTGCAGCACACGTACACGTCTATTTATAAGTATGATGAAATGCAAGTGACCCACAGCGAAGATCTCTTGTTTAAAAGTGACTTTGTCTTCCCACACACCTTCACAAAGTAGCACATGAAACTTTCCCGCTGAAATTTCACACAAATTTGTAGCTACACAAAGTTTTACGGTGTGTTGACTGAAACCTGGAGTGTGTCCTCAGATGTCATGCTGTACTATATTTCACACTGTTAGGGCATAAACCGTTTTCCACGAGAAAGTGTAATGTTTAACAGTTGTGCAGCGGCCGCCAAGTTCCTGGTTTAGTTTAATGACTTTTGGACAGTGCGACTGCATTTTTGGAAGGTGCAAAGGTGTGAATTACTGATTGGAACATCCATTTGCTTCAATCTGATGATGGTGATGCTCAAAGCTAATGGAGACAGACATAAATATCTTAATGTAATGGGTTGCTCATAAACGCCATGAACATTAAGTATGATGATTTATTTGTTTTTAATTGAAGGCGCAGGTAAAACAAACAGGTGCCTGTCAACACGTTTTGCACAAATCAGCTTGGAGACTTTGTTTCGTCTGTGACTAAAGGACGCTGGCTGCAGAGGAGAAAAAAACAAAAACAAATAAGCCGTCTCCTTCTCTGGGCATTGGATTGTTTTCCAGATCCTTACATGCTCATGTGCTACGTGAGTGTGTGCGGGTGCTTTTTATTGAGTCGCAGGTCGTGTGTGTCTGAGTGGCTTTTGAGCGATCCATACAAGATTTTTCTTTTCTTCCTAATCAACCTTAAGTGCTCCTCATCAAATCTGTTTTCAGAATTGCAAGCTCTGCCAAAAGAGATGCGGGATAACGCACGTACCGTAATCTTTTCAAAAACAACAGTGAAATGCCTTAATCTGCTCTGCAGTGTTAAAGCAACAACTACAGACGTTATCGACACTGTTTGATTTCCTGCCAGTTAGTATGAAACCCCAGCTGAAGCAAGTGTATCCCCTCAGATAGAAAATAGGCGATGGAGATAGCGGCAGTCTCGAGGCCACACACTCTCTTTTCTCCTCTGTAGATATTGGCGTATGCTTAAGTACGCAACCAGATTGTAGTGAATAATATTGTGAAATATTAATAATAGTTGAAACTTGTAAGTTGGAGCTTGAGAAAATACAACAGCGACCAGATGCCAGAAGTGGCTGTAGGTAAAGCTTCAGTTCTCCTCACATTAGCAGATGACTTTTGAGGGGTACATGTTTTGAAGTCTGCTTCACACAGATGCAAGCCATTACGGAACGACTGGTACACTGATTACCTCAACACACACACACAGTGACCTCTCTTGTTTCTTTAAAACACCATTATGAAAACCACCTCATCAGGGACTGCCTGCACCCGCTGCAGATAAAGTGCTCTGGAGTTAAGGGGATCCTTACAGTACAGGTCAGTGCAGACACTTTGAAATCAGAAGCCATCAATCTGAAGTATGGAGTCTTCTGAAACGATGATGTAATACAACATACAACACGATAGAGCTCTGTATCACTGCTGTGGACAGCACATTTTTGGATGCCGATGCAGGATGGACAGGCTGGTTGTGGATTTCCAGAACGCGCTTGTATGATTCATCCTCAACAAATCATTAAGATGCAGGTTTAGAAGTATAGATGAAATTGATATGAATGTGGGACAGATGGGACAGAGGGAGAGAGGAGCTTTGGTGCATCATGGGGAGGCCCACGGCAGTCGAGACCTACAGGGATGTTTCAGTGCAAGCAGGAGAGAACTCTGGTGGCTGAGAGCATAAAGGTTCTAGTGTTTGTGCAGCGTTTGAGCTACAGGGAGCCAGTGTCTTGAAGCGAACATAGTTCTCGAGGTTTGGGCCACCTGTAAATCAGGAAGTGCAATTATTCTGCCTGAATGAAACAAATCTTTCTGAGACAGGATGTGCCGGATTGTTGCCCAAGATTGTCCTTGGAGTTTGTTCTATATGGGAATGAAGAAAAATCCATAATTCATAATCCATCTGGGTTACCATCTGCATAAAGTGTTTAATAATATTTCCAAAGGCAGCGTACAGAGGGTGAAAAGCACTGGTCCAAGTAGAGAACTTTGAGAAACTCTGTGTCCAACATGAATGTCCATAACAGGGACAATCGGACAGATCAGACCTCAACTAGTGGAAAGTACCTTTGTTATTACTGACCTCCAAGAAGGAAAGTACAGAGAAAGATAATACACAGAACACTGTAGAGTTTGGTTTATATATTTGTCTCTATGTTTTCCAGGGTGTGTTCTCAATCTAAATGTGGTTCCTCTTTCAGGAATTATTTGTTATGTAATGAGCCTCCTCAGAAAATCAAAGGTCAGAGTGTTCTAAATCTCTCAGGTTCTGGTGAAGTGAAGGCCTTTGTGAATTAGGATTTAGATAATGAGATAAGTGGACAGATGTTTTGATCTTCTTTTTCAAAAATAATCATTCAGAAACATTGTTTCTTTTGTGACAAGCAGGCAAACCCAGATGCTAACGCCAGCGTTATTCTTGAAGCAATCAACATTAAATATGGAAAGGCTACTTTTTAATTTCACAGAGGAAAGGAAACTTCATTCCCTTCTCCACTGTAAGCATTTTATTAAACGTACCAGATGGCTGATATTTACATTATAAGGATGACTCTGATGGCCTCAGGTAAAAGTATAGAGTATTGACCTTTAAACATCTCTCAGTGGTCGTCTAAATTTTCCAGCTTTCATTTTACCCAAACGATGATCCCCGGCCATCTGGCAGCAGATCAGACTAAACCAGAACATGGTCTGCAGCACCAGACAGTGTTTACCCCGGCCCTCACAGCAGCATCCTTTCGGAAAACCTGTTTGTTGAGCTACACGTGCTGAAAGCAAGATTGAAGATATAAATAACAGTCTGAACAAAACACAGCTTTTTTACCTCAGAACCAACGTTTCTTTCCATCTGTAAATCCCTATAGAACTACAGTTAAGAATTTTTAAATATAAATCTTAGTGACTGCCATCTTTAAACCACACCGGAATAAAATATTTGTCACAGGGGTCGGCAGGCGAAAAGAGAGACTGGCCTCTCGAAAAACGCATTAACACAAGCGCCGTTGAGAACTCTAAGTACTTTGAAAACTGAATCCTAACTTTGATCTTTCGCTTCTACAACTATTACTGAATTGATCTTTGACAAAAGATGTTTGATGTGGCTTCCTGTGAACACGAGAAGCCTGGGTGTTCCTGCGACTGTAGTCTCAACACGATAAGGGCTTCTGTCACCTGTAACCTGGAGGACGGGACATGTTGTTGGTAGCTCGGCTGCTGTTGATTGGGAGTGAAATCGCTCAGATCTTTGAGGATGATTGCGGCAAGAGATGAAGAGAGAGCGAAAGAGGTGCACAGGGACGGAGCGAGCAAGAGTACACCAGTGACCCTTGGCTGAGCTCTCCTACCCACAACTTGCATCGGCGGAAACGGGGGAGGGTGGGGGTGCAGTCACAAAAACTGCAGTAATGTCGAAGAGGGGAAGAGAGGGGAACAGAGTGAAAGCGAGCGAGAAGCCACAGGCAGGGAAATAGAAACAGAGGGGAGGGGTGGAAACAGAGAGAGCAGGAGCGATTAGGGGTTCAGGTTTACCAAAACATGACTTAAGCAATTAACTGTGAACAGCGTAGTCAAGGTCATCGACAAAGGGCTAAAGAGCGGTTCCTGACGGCAAAGCCACTGCAAATGAATCTAAGACGCTGCATCCGATTGGCTCGCTGTGTGTTCCAGGTGCCACTGTTGCCTCGCTAAAAATGTTCAAATCTTTGGCGGCAGCCCTGTGAAAGAATTCTTAAAGAGGAAGTGTGGAAAATATGAGATCATGGCGCGCTATCCTTCGTCTTTCCTCTCAATGGCAGAATGAATGCATTTTCCTTCAGTTCCTTAGAGTTCTCAGAGTCCAGACCTGCAGCGATAATCTGAGGGTTCTAAGCCAATCTGATCCCATCTGCCCAGATTTTAATTGGTTTACATTTGTTAAATTCGATTTTTTCTTTCTGAGCTGTCCACTTGTTTTTTTCTTTTCAGCCACCTTTGAAATATTGAGCCAGGTTAGCATCACAGTTAACCAATGAAGCATGAAATATAGAGTTGAATCATGCTAGAAACGTTTAAGGACAAGTTTTTTCCAAAGTATTTTATCATTAATCTTCTGTCATTTGCATGTGATATTTCATACAGTTTCACACTATATAGTAAACTTTAGTTTAACTCTGTTATTTTACCATTTAACCTTCAACACAACCTCCACTCACATGAGATTGCACCCACGTTGCATGCTTCCATCCCGTCAGTGCATGAGAGGCACATAGTGTTTGCATCATTTTCTCCATGATGGAAAATGCCCAGTTTTATTTTCCAACACTGCACGTCTGTCTTTAAGTGGGTCACTGATTGATTTTCATAAGATGACATCTTCAGTTACTTCCATCTCGTGTTCAAGTGCCAGCAAGTATACAGCAATAAACCACCAGAGATTCTCCTGGGAATCCCATCAGGAGCACAGCGTCGCACATGACCTGCGTAACTCTACACATGGCATCAAGACTGCCTTTTCTTTCTCTGCTCTCGTGATCACTCGAGATTTATGATTGACAGACAGGTGAAATGCAAATATTGCACTCTGGGTAAATCCAAGCAGCCCACACCGTTCTCCTCTTTTAACCAGAGCAGCGGTTCGTCACTGTCAGACTCCGTCTGAACCTCTGGTAAACCGATTGGACTCGTCCACGTGTGCATGGATTAACTTTACATATTAGTTTTCTCCCTCGGTACATTTCAGCATCACCTGCTTCATTACACTGGTTTGAAACGGGAGCTCCTGACACTTGCTAGCTTGATAGCAACGTGGACCGAAGCATGGAAAGTATAACTGCAAAGGAATCGACGTGATTAATTCAACCTCAAGGCAGCCGCCATTTTCCCGAGATGGTCAGACACATGGGACTTTGTTGACTGTTGCACTGAACGTCAGCGTGTGATGGGAAGTCAACACTATCAGAAACGAATGGAGCAGGAGTTAGCGCTCATATTTGACTTCCTTAGCAGAAGGTTGTGTTGCTCCTGCACTGCTGCATCTGGACTCCATTATCACAAGATTGTTTGGTCAATTGTATAACACATCATTAAAGCGCTGGGTGTAAAAATGATGACGCGCTGACCTTCTCTCTATGCTTTTATTTTTCCACGTCAAGCCAATTTTAAAATGCCATCTGAGCATTTCAGTTTGTCGATATCAACACGGGCTTGTTATGTAGGTTAGCAACATTCCCAAAAATCCAACAAATAGAAAAATTAAACCAGCAAACTGCCGCGTTAATTAAACTTGTAAAGCAACTGATGTCACAGAAGGAAATGTAAAAATCAGATCTGGAGGTTTTATCGTCTGAAGCAAACATACTTCACCCAGGTCAGTTCACTCACTTCCCGGGACTGTGTGAATCATTATGTGTCGACGAGTCATACCTTCACGCTGAAAAAGCCAGATGTATTTTTTATTTTTCTGGGGGAAAGTAAAGGAGCATAATAACAGGTTCATGTGTACAATAAACAAAAGCTTTCCAAGGGTGAAAAGACGGAGGGGGAGAAAGAAGGAAAAAGGGCCTTTGAATCAGTGATCGATGAGGTGGCTTTATTTGACTTCAAAGGCTTCCAGGCCCGTTCAGGCCGAGTCTTGGCCGTCTCTTTGCTCTTTCAGTGGTTGAAGCGAAGCACGTGATGTGCCTCCGTCCTCGCTGGAAGCCTCCCCCTGCTGTTGCAAACAAAACAATCCAAACAATGCTACTTTCTCTCAGTCTGGCGCAACACGTCAGCGGCTGTTTCTCCCCATTCTCCGCATTTTCCCCCTTTTCCCTTCCTTTTTGGCATTCATTTTTATTGGCCGCCTTGTTTTGTACCCTGTGCCCGGCGGCCCTCAAGTAAAAGAAGCTGGGATTCTTTCCCCGTTTCCTTTTGTGAAGAGGTGCGTGCTGGGAATATCTATGGCCTCTCATATCAGAGGTCGAGCAAACCCTTTCCTTTCCACTGCGTGGTTTTGGCATTTTTCTTTGTTGTTGGTCTGACTGATGTGGAACATTGTGACTCAATCACGCGGCACCTAATTTGATCATGGAGCCTAACCTAGTTTTCATGTGCAAAAGTACACTCTCTATAAGCACGTGGAAAAGGTGCACGAGTGGGTCCCACCTCTGATTATGGCCAACCACAGCTAACACCCAGACGTGCTTTATGGGAGTGACTTCTTAGTAAAACACTGACAACTGTGGGAATCCCTGTTAGTTTTTTTTGTTTTTGTTTTTTTGACTCACTTGGCAGTGGGCGTGGCTGATGCTCGGTGGTAGCACCATAACGACAACAGCCACAGTTTCCTGCTCCAAACACAACATGGCTGACTTTTGTTGCTCTGCCACCCGACAGGTTTAACTTTTCTCAACTTCTACCTCACACAGAGTAAGAATCAGAATCCCAATGCAGCTCGGTGTAACGTGCAATGACCCCTGACCCCGGCAGGAGGCTGCTGTAGGAGGTGACTTATCAAGACACCAATAAAGTTTTATTTTATTAAACTGGCTGACTTTTATCCGGTGATCCCGGGGCAAAAATGATGAGTAACAATATAAAATAAAATAAAACAAAATTATTATTATCCTCCAATAAATAATCATTTTTACACCTTTAATTGTATAAGTCTTCTACTTACAATCTCACTTCCTGTTGACGCTTTTCCTTTTACTCACTCCAGGGGGTGTTGCTGTTTTCCACCACGACTCCCTGAACAGGAACAGGGCGGTGTCACTTTGAGCAGTCTTCCTCGAAGTGATGGGTTCAGGTAAAGCAAACTTTATCACTCTCATATGTAAACAGTGAGGACAATCCCCTGACCATCCTTTTTCCTGTGACGGTATAAAGAACATCATGAAACGCAGTAACGCCGTCATTGCATCATCAGACCCAAGTGACTGAAAAATGTTGCAGCTTGACGGTTCCACATAACAAGCATGATGGCATCTTCCAATCTTAACTAACCGCATCTCTGTTTTCTTATCATTGCAAAAAAAAAAAAAAAACATCTTTGAACGCTTTAAATCAACATGTTCCTGTCTGGAACTTTCCCTCATTTGGAGATTACTTTGGTTCGTGGGAGAATTATGTGTGTGTGTATATGTGTGTGTGTCTGCGCACACCCCCTCTTCAGATGAGGAAATCTAGGGTGTTTTTTGGGTGCATATTTCACACTTAAAGGCTTTACAGAGGGGAATGCTAATTTCCCTGGCAACCTGAAGCCTGGGGCGGCAGTTCTGAGCACCGTGCAGTAAGTGTGTGACTCAAAGCATGGTCTGCCCCCAATATATATACACTTGTGAAGCACAGTATGAATATATGTACATTAATTATTTCATCCTAAGCACAGGTCCAAGATTTTACCCCTCAGAGCATTTTGGAGCAAAAATCTCAGCTGGCATGTCAGGAATTGTCTTCCCCTGGGAATGTTTCTTCATACTCCTTCTTATTCCAAATGCCCCCAGATCCAGGCCGTATGTGGATGAATGAATCATTGATTTTACAAGGCCTGACAATCAACTGGGTATGACTGGTACTGGACAGCTTTGACGATAACAGGAGAGGTGGCGGCCGGAGGTCACAACTCGTTGGGAAACTGCAAACCTACCTCAGGGTGTGGAGAGCCTTCAGACCAGCCACAGGGATCATCCAGAGATCACAGGGTCCAGCAGCGTCAATGCCTCCGTCACAAAAAAACATCAAGAAGGAGCTGATGTTTCATCATGCTACAGGTTGTGTGTGTGTGTGTGTGTGTGTGCGTGCGCAGGTTTAAGTTTAAAGAACTGTTTTAGAAATCAAGGTTGTGGAAAAATCTGGCCTCACAAATGGAAAAGGAACCAGTTTAAAAATAGAACGTGGCCTGTATTTTATTTTATTTTTTGATGGCGATCAAAACAAATGTGTGCTGATGGGCGGAATGTATGAGGTACCAGTCTGCTCTAGTGTTTCACTATTTTGCTCTGACTCAAGAATCTCTTGCTATGGATACAGCGTGGGCCAGCTGAGCGCATATGGCCCTGCAGTGGAGCTTAATATCATTCAACACCATTTTGGCCCAAATCATTGAGAGAATCGTATCAAATGAAGCAGCGCTTCAGTGGAATCAGCAGTGCTGTGCCACCTACATTTTGGATAAATCATAATACCCAGATCAGAGGAAATGGTTTACTAGAGTGACTCACAACCTGTTTGATCACACCAGTGGACCTTATCCAACCCCGACTGAGAGTCACCTCCTCTCGAGCGCTTTCTGGAATCATCGACTAATAAGGGATAACCCTCGCCATCCGTTGTCTGCATGAAGCAGACGATGACACATCAATGCTGGAGACAGGAAGCTCTAATGGGCGCAGCACGCTTCAACAAGGACTTGTTTCCTGTCTTATTATAATCTCCACAGGTGGAGGATATAAGAGAAGAATAGTGTTTGTCTTGTTGCTTCACTCCAGAGGCCATGGCCCCAATAATTCAACCACACGTCAACAACTTGTAAAGCTGAAGTGACCATGTATTAGGTGAAATGAACAGAACAGTGTGTATCTGACCGAGGGGGACCGACTGTCTTGGTGTGGCTCTCCGCTGTGACACGCAGATATGAGGAGACTGTTTTATGTGGATTTACTTTTCCACCACTGCGTCTCCTCCCTTCCTCGTAGGGTTCTTCCCTTCCAACTCCCAAAGATAGGCAGTCGTACATTTGACTGACGAGGTGTTTACAGTTCAGCCAATATCCTCAGACATTCCGATGTTTGTCTTTATTTTATCACTTTCGATGCTGCACCTTATCAGAGATTTGTTGTTTATCCAACCGTGGTGACGTTCTTAGAGCTGTCTTAAAGTCTGTCTCACGATGCTACACAGATGAACTCTTTAGTTATTTAACCGTACAAAGACAAGGTTAGCGTCAGCGTTGTTTATATCCTGAGGCCGTTGCTTTGCCACTTCATGCACGAGAAATAACAATTTACTTGCAATAAACTGACTGCATTCCCCCATTAATGTTGTTAATGATAAACGCACCATGACGTTGTTATGCCTGGCAGAGAGACAGTGCAAAGAACAAGTTGTGCTCGTTGTGGAAGGCGCCTCCTCCGTGTGGTTTTTTGATAGGTGTTCGATTTATCTGATGGTGAGAGAGCAGCTTTTATAATTTTTACTCTGCTGTTCTACTCGGCAGGTGAGGACTCGTCTGACAGGTTTACTGCTCCTACATCAAAGTAAACTGTGTTACAAGGTCTTATCTCTGCATCTCAGTGGTTACTCCATAAATCATGTGACGCGTTATCAAAGAGACACGTCTCCTCTCTTGAAACTTCACTTTTATTCTGCTCTTGTTTCTCTTGCTCAGTAAAGGGGGCGGAAAGCAATACTGGAACCTTCTATAACAAGTACTTCCTTACAAAAACGCAAAGACTCAAACAGCATCTTCACATAAATAAGTCACATGGTCTTTAACGCCACAGTACAACAACATCACGTCGAGGGCTTCCTCTCTGCCTATTTAGGACGTCAACCAGAGGGATTGTCCAATCACAGGCTTGCATCAGAAACTTGGCCTCGAGTAACTCCTCTGAAGTTCCTGCAGCCTTCGTGTTCGAGCTTGAGTTTCCAGAGTTTGAGTGGAAAATGAGGCCTTTATCATGAAAAGGAGACCACACAAGAGCCGCATAGGTATTAAACTTTCCCACTAAAAGTTTATTGAGTTATTTTGGTTGCAATATTGCAATACCCAGCCCAGTGCACCCCCGCCCCCCAAAATAGAAACCAGTGTAGTAGTTTTACATGGGATCCCACAATAAAACCGGCTCCCTGAAGCAGCAGAGCACCAGGCAGGTAGTCAGGCATCCTCAGGATGTCTCACTAAAAGTTTATTGAGTTATTTTGGTTGCAATATTGCAATACCCAGCCCAGTGCACCCCCGCCCCCCAAAATAGAAACCAGTGTAGTAGTTTTACATGGGATCCCACAATAAAACCGGCTCCCTGAAGCGGCAGAGCACCAGGCAGGTAGTCAGGCATCCTCAGGATGTCTCACTCTGTCAAATGGTTTCTCATCATTCAGGAGGATCAGGGGCTGCACGTACCAGACTGCTGAAGCTTTGACTGACCGATGGTCAGTCAAGCCTGTGAGGTCCTGTAAGGGTCAAAGTGTAATAAATGAATCCCGTTCTGAACTTGCGTCGCTCACGTCTGGATTTATGTTTGGCTGTGAGCTAGCAGGCTGATGTGACGCGGCTAATGATGGGACAGCATTTGGGAATCACCCGTCGTCTCCGGATGACAGCCACAGTAATACACTGCTATAATTAGACAGTGAACCCTTGATGAGTGCAGTGCTTTAACGACATCCGTCAGACTCAACAGTCATCAGAACATCACCCTTCACACAAGGGGATTTCACAAGGGCATCAGCGTCATCCACTTCAGCTTGTAAGGCTGCGAGTCCAAGAAGAGAGAAGTCCGATAGAGTCACTCCCCAACATTAAAACATTAAAAAGTAGTATAGCATCCAACCTTGATGGCAACCGGTCCGTTGTTTATGTTGCACATTTTCATCCTGATGACCTCTCGAAGTATTTTACAGTTACACACTGTGAGGTCAGGATCCTGGTCAGTACATACTGGCCAGACACAATCATTGTTTACAGCAAAACAACAACAAGAAGAAAGTTGTATTCTCACATGGACGTTTTGTTTGGCCTTCGACAGGAAAGGTTCCCAGGAAATACAGTTTTATAACACAGAGCTTCACAATGTTGTGTACTGCTGATTCCCAGATAATTGCTCACTCTCCCAGAGTCTTTGTCTGTCTGTGTGTAAGGTGGCAAGACAGAAGTTGACATCATGATGAAAATAGGCCCTAGGTCTAGACCCTAGGTTGGTTTGCTTTCTGGCGGCGTATCCTCAGAGACCAGGTTGCTTGGCCCAGGAAGGTGAATCCTTCAGTGAATCTGACAAATACGTGTAGGTTTCTCATGCAGCTGGAATTTCTGGAGGCCTTATTACCGTAAAGCCTTTAATTTTTTCAGTCTATTGGCAACTCCGGTCATGTAGAATATTACATTAATGTTTTCGCATCTACAGTATCAAGCAAACGCTCTGCAAAAGCCATTACAGGAGGAGAGGGATTAAATCGGCGCAGCACTTTTCCATCACGCTGACATGTTGTGCTGTGGCTTAATTGTGGCAAACTGTGAACATCTCTGATTCCTGCAACATAAAGCTCCATTTAAAAGGTTTAAGTAGCGTGGGAGAGAGAGAGAGAGACCGATGCAATTAACTCATCCTGCGTATAGAAATACAGTGAATAACAGTTTGGAAAGAAAAAATCATGGAGCAATCATCCAGGAAAGGTAATTAAAGTGCAAAATCGTGTATAAAAAAGCATATTCCAAGAGCTTTGTTTAAAGGCCCCTGCACATAAAAACATTTCAGAGGAGGGGGGGGGGAAAGGCCCCTGCACATAAAAACAGGGGGGGGGGGGGGGGGGGGGGTGTTCAGCTTTGGACCCCAGCCCAGGCGCTTGTGAAAAGGCTTTGACCCGAATACAGCTGCTTCAGTCAGGGCCAGAGCGGGCTTTGCTTTAAGAACCTGAGAGGAACAGAAACAACCCAAAGACAAACAGTGAGTTGGTCTCATGGTAAACAGCCTGTTACATTTCTGGAACCATTGTTTAGTGTTTTCTTTAAGGTCCGACATTCACACCACTACTTCAGATCAGGCGCAGCTGCTGTGTCTCATGATTGGCTGAAGGTGACGCGCCTCGTGAAGGTCTCTGTTTTGACCATGTGATGGTTACTCAGTTTAGTTGGTCTGACCCCGCTCTCTGTGTTGGTGTGGACAATGTGGAGCTGTTCTTCAGCACCAGGCCTCGTGCACAGTCCTCCACCTCGGCCGTTTCTCTGAGTTAAAAAGAGTTCCGCGGGGATAGAAATAGATAAATAAAATAAAAACATGTTGCTGATTATTGTGTTGTTGTCTGATCCCAACATAAGTGCCGGGGCGGAATTTCCCATTAGTTTCTCTCTACATGGAATCTGTCACGGTTATGTTACGTATTGGTTGAAGGCTATGTCATGTTCCTTGTTTGTATTTCGCCTGAGTCTTGTGTCATGTTTCATTTTTGTAGTATTTGTCATGTTTTGTGTTTTTACTTTGAAGGTCATGTTCCTGTTAAGTTGTGTCATGTTTTATTTTGTAGTGACCTGCTCCCTTGTGTGTTGTTTCGTTACTGACTTCCTGTTCCTGGCTGCCCACCTGTGTGTCATTGCTCGTTAGTCTGTTTAGTATTTAGTCTGGGTGTTTCCTTTGTTCCTTGTCTGTTCATCATTGACGTCACCCCCGTCCACGTCAGAGTTTCGTGTCCTTGCCTTGGCAGTTTTTGTAAGTGTTTGGTTTGCCTTCTTGGACCTTTTTGAGCTGGTCTTTCTGTTTTGCACTTTTGGATTTTTGTTGAACACCGTGCCTTTATAATTCTTAAAAGAATCTTTTGTTTCCTGAGTTCTGCAGTTTTTCCCCCCTCCGACAGAATCTCATTGTTGTTGTTGTTGTTGATTTGATTGGCGGCTGGCGTCCTGTTTGTAGTTGCTGTCCCCTTCTGTTCCTCTTTATAGTTGCATTCTAGACAAAAAGATCAATACAGATTACAGATTTCTATTCATGGAATCTCGCACTTGTCTGTTCTGTCTTTGACACTCACCTCTGGTCTCTGCTTTGATGTGATGTCTTGGTCATATCAGCTGATGTTGTTATTATATACATTGTGCTGACAGTATTAGTGTTCACAGTGGACTTGACATTGGCGTGTCACAGGGCAGAAGTCTGCTCCGCCCTGTGATGATGTCATTGTTTGCAGTCCCAGTCTGTTTGACTCTAATGTCCCCGAGTCTCCTCCAGTCACAGCTTCCTCCGGTGTGACTCATGCGTCTGTCTTTGAAATAACAGGACGATCGCGGGAACTTGTCTAAAGAGTTTCGAGGGCCATTGTGAATTTCCTATTGATTGCAGCGACGAGTGCCTAACCTAACCTAATTATCCCTTTAATACGTCAAGACTTCATCCGATCATCTAATAATCATCCTTTAATTTCCACGTCACTGCCATGTTATGATGTTAATAATAATAATAATAATAACATCCTGTTCACCTGACCGGAAATAACTGGACTATCCATTCAGAGGGAGTGCTTTATAAAATACTTTCCTTTTCTCTAAAATAAAAAAAGCTTATATTAAGCTGTTTGTCAGTTCAAAACGTAATTATCCTTAATTGGATGGACAAAATATAAGGAACACCTCTGAGTTAAACCAGTTATTCATTTATCTGCTTCCTAAATGATGTTTTAAACAACTCTGCTATATTTCTATTATTATTAATATCACTTTAGGTTATGATGATTTGTAAATTAAACGAAATCTAAATTGATTCAGACTGCTGTGTGAGCAGCTGAATCCCTCTCGGTGACCACAGCTCGGTTCTGGGCGTCCTCTGTTTGAACCGCTCTCTTCACACTGACACAACAGCACCAACCTGCTGAACCCAGATCAGAGATTCTGTCAAAGGCCGACCGCTTTGAAATCGACTTCAATCTATCAGACCAGGGGTCCAAAGGAAACTTTGGGTCGAACACAAGGCGCTGAACGCCGAGTTCTCTTCAAAGAACGTGATCCAACTTTTGCTGCGATCAAAATAATGACATCATCCGCTCAAAATAGTTTAAATTGATTTTGAAAAGACAGGTACTTAGAAGAAACTCAAGGTTGACGGCTTGGGTTTCCAATTACCGTGACCTTTCCAAACCCTGACATCTCAGAAGATTAATCAGCAATATATTCTGCTTTTGGATAAAACGTCTGCTCAAAATCTAATTCAATCACTGTGTGTGTGTGTGTGTGTGTGTGTGTATTGTTACATTCAGTGTGGTCTAAAGGGCACACGTCGAGCTGAGGAGCAATGGAGTTTGGTGAAGTGCGTCCACTTTGGTCGTGACCCTCAGAGTTCAGACGACAACACAGTGTGTGACTGCAGGGTGATCGTTCGACCTGGTGCCAGACACACACACACACACAGCCATCAATTACCCCGGGCCTTTTATTCAACCTTGCCTCCCCCCAGTTTCTCCCATTTTCTGGCCTGCACTGTGGTTCAGTTCCTGATTCTGTGGAGACAGGACCAGAATAGAGAAGTAGAATTACGTCACCATATATTGTCAAAGGGACATTACATGAACAACACCTGCTACACATACAATGCAAGCGTTAGAGCAATAAAAATGGGAATATACCATTGATCAAACTCACAAGAGTCTAAACTGCTGGCCCAGAGATTACACTGTCCACTTATTAAGAGACTAAAGACATGGAGATGATACATTACTGATACAAATTTGTATTACTATTAGTATAATACTATATTATACAGTTCTTTAATTATATATCGTATTTAATCATAATGAAAATGACTAACTTTTCTTATCATCTCTCCTCCAGCTAATTTTTGCTTCTGACTAAAATATCTCAGACTAAAACTTTCAACTAACAGGGTTGTGTTTTTTTTGTGGATTGTGTCATTTTGCACAGGCATCCATGTTCCCCCAGGAAAATTATCTAAATAACTTTAGAGAATCCATAATTTTCATCATCAGTCCAAATTATCTTAACTGACAAACCTTCCCATCAGCCTCTATTGGATTATGTGTTTATGTTTTTGCTAATTAGGAAATGTTAGCAAGCTAATGAGCACAATGTTAAAATGCCCTGAACATGTTACAGGGCTAACATCACAGCCTCCAGGTCCAGTTTGTTATTGAACCAAGCTAAGTCCGTTGTTGCTGTTATTCACTGATAAATATTGTTATATCGAAATGAAACTGGATTGTTGCTGCTGCAGCAGCTCACGCAGGCTGCAGTGGGCAGCTATTTATGGAACAGTCAACAAGTATCACATGAAAAATGGCCGGACATTGCGTGTAGATGATGCTGGGTATTCAGTTCTCGCTTTTTCCCAGGGAGAGAAAAGCCGGCTGTATTTTGAACCGCTGCATAAGTGAAAACCCCCACTGATGTAATTGGCCGTAGCCGGAGCGGAGCGACGTGCCCCTCTCCGGGCCATGACCAATCTCCTGCACAGATCAATCACAGCAGCTCAACACTGGCTCTTTCAGTGCAAGGCCCACCCTGAACTGATGAATGACCTTGGCTACAGTACACCCCCTACCCCGGCCCCTCCCCCTACACACACAAATCTGTAGCACCAGTTGGAAAATACCTGTACGCGCTCACACACCCTTCAGATCGACAGTCCCGTCTCATCCGTTGGAGTGTTGTCACTTTAGAGCCATCGTGCCCTCCGGCGGCTCAGTACCACTACGATATTCGTACAGAAAACAATTCTCAGGGTTAAATAAAATGGAAATTATTTTATTGATGCATGGAGTTTGTTCTTGAGATTCATTTCATTTGGGTCAAATGTGGATCTTTGTATTTCCTGCAAGTCGAACCGCTCTCTCTCTCTCTCTCACTCTCTCTCTCTCTCTGTCTTTTTTTGACATTTTAATCTCTCATTCTCATTAGTTCTTGCTCTGGTCTTTCATGTTGCTTTTCCTCTCCGCTCTCATTATTATCTCTGTCTCTTTCACTCTCCTTTTCCTTTTCTCACTGCTGCACTGAGCTGCCTCTCCCATGCACTGCAGGCGTGGTTAGATCCCAAACCCAAGAGGGACACGCTGAGCAAACATCTCTGGTTACCACCAGCTCTGTGGCTGAGCTCCTCACCAGTTTTTACAAGCGGTCCGTTTGAAGTCATGAATGAAAAATGACAGTACTCTCACTCTGACCTAAGAAGCATGTTGGTGGGAGCTTTTCACCGGCAATTAGAAACCTCATGCAAGTGCTGAATGCAGGTTCTGGTTTGTATTCAACCGTCCTGCTTCTTGTTTCCCTGCTCAATAGCACCGGCATAAAATAGCAAAGTAAATTCTGTATTTTTATTATTGTTGGGAATAAAATGAATCATGAGTGTCAACGGAAAAAAAGCTGTGCATCAGAAAAGAGTCCTTCAGGTGGTGATGATTGAATCATATAATTTAATATCATTAACATTACATTGACAAAGGTTTATACACTGAATGGTTTTGTCAACAGAATAATTACTAAAGAGCCAAGGGCAGCATCCTGAGGCACACCACATTTAAGAGCCCCCAAACGGACCTTGTTGTGGACAGGATTTTTCAGCCAGTGTCAGTGTTGTTTTTCCTTACCCCTGGGATGGCTGTTGCTCAAGGGGTGGAGAGGATTGTCCACTAATCGAGTGCCACTCAAATTTTGGTGAGTCTTATATTTTGATTTAAGAGTGCAATAAATACAGATCCTTTACAGAACCTGTGCAGACAGCTATTTGGGTCATGACGTATTTAGGATTCAGGTGATAATTCACTTTCTCATAATTTCTACTGTACGTTTCCTCCCTCGACAAAAAGGCTGAGGATCAAAGCAGCGTTCTGTTTGAACCGCGGGGACGTTCCAGCGGAGCAGCTCTCTGTGGTGCTGCAAAAGAAAGAGCTGAATTTGCTCATTAATTGTGAGAATATTATGTTGCATTGATGTTCACAAACGAGCGTCAAGGTCGTCAAAGGCCCGAATGAATAATTGATCCTGTGAAAAAAACACATTAAACAACCACAGCACAGCTACACAGGACCTTTCTGCCAGTGCAGAATAGGCTTCCCTCCTCCGTCTGTTCCCGTCGCACCAACACACACACACTACAGAAGTCTGCTCATTGGGAAGCTGTGGCACTTTATGGGCCAGATACTGCACTTTAGAAGACTGTTTGTTTGGTTCAGTCACGAAAGAACAGAAAAACCTGACGGTAAAAAAATGCCGTTAACAGGGTCTTCCACCTTCAGCATCATAGCTTCTTTTCTGTTTATGATTTACAGTCATATCCTGATTTTGTAAAACCTTTGTCCACTCTTCTATGAAGTGAAAGAATATAAGAATAAGAGAAACAACTAAGAGCTTGTCACACGCCTCAAATATTAGATGCATGTTGAGTTCTCTGTGTAGAGCCACCAGAGGGCTCCCTTCAGGTGATGAGATATAACATAGTGCTTTTACTCTTAGGAATTGATTATGTTCCTTAACAATGTATGGGAAACGTCTGCGTGGTATTCTGTGTTTTCTCTTTGTTATCCCAACAACAGGGTCAGTTCTAATTTCATCATAAGTGTAATAAAATACATCTACAGGTGGAGGAGGGGTTGCTGGTTGGAAACCTGCTCAGCGTCCCCTTTGGAGATCATTTCGGTCGAGACGCTTAAAGTGCAGATGCTGCTGAAAACTGCTGCGGAGGAAGAGAGGTTTCTGTTCCGTATCCCTCTCTGAGCTGGAAAACTGTCTGGGGAAAATGAGTAACATGCTCTGCTCACTTAAATAAACCACAGTTAAGGTGCCGCTAAGCAAGGCAGTGCACACTGCTGCAGCCGGGGTCAGAGGAGCTCGCTGACATCTGGGGTTCAGTTCCTGTTTCACTTAGGCTGGAGATTTCCATCAAAAGACAGAAGAGAAAATGTCCAGGGACAATGCAGGAGGAGACAAAATAACCATCTCCATCATGCTGAAGGCATCACGTGTCCCCTCTGGCCCTGTCTGATGTCTCTCTCAAACAAAGGGACAGAAACCCCCCACAGGACAGAACAAAGGCACCAAACACTTTCCACATAAATGTGCAGTGGAAAGAACACTAAAACCAGGGTAAGAGTGAGCAGATGTGCCTGGGTTCGAGATGACACCATGTCGCTCGTCTTTGAAAGAAGCCACATGTGTCTGATGTTGGGGACATGTAAAACGTCTATCGTCATTCCAGGAGAGGAAACGGCCTGTGGTGCTGAAGCTGCCGCCGCCGCCGCTCTTGGTGGTGGGCTGTCAGCAGCGTCACTCCTGCCACCTCCTGGATCTCTGAGGGACGGATGGACCGAGAACTTGAGAGGTCCAGAGTAACGTAGAATCATTAGGTAATAACGTGACGGACACATGAGTCACACGTGCAGCTGTCATGTCCCGTCGTCAACGTTAAGTGTTGTTAGTTTAGTATTGTCTTCAGTATTTCTTGTTTTACTTTGAAGGGGTTGTTTCCAGGGTTTTCTGTTTGCACTTTGTCTGTCTTGTTCCACGTGCTCCCTGATTGTTAATCAGCTGGCGCCCAGTTCCCTTTGCATACGCCCCCTTTTCCCTTGTGCGTTGCCAGTGCGTCTTGTGTTGTTTGTTCGCGTGGCCGCACTTCACTGAGAAGTGAAGTTCATTGTTTCTAGTGTTTTGAATTTCTTCGTGCCACGCCTTTTTCGTGTTTGACTTTTTGTGTTTTAGTTGGCTGAGCCCAGCTCCCTCCTTTTGTTAATGCCCTTTTGGAGAATTAAAGACTCTTCTTTTGAACCTTGATTTTGCCTCCGCCTTGTGCATTTGAGTCCGGCCTTGTGCTGGTCAATGACAGAAGCAAAGAATTATGGGAGCTGAAATAGCCTTTTTTTAAAACAAAAACTAAAAGTGGTGTGATGAGAGGAATCTGCAGATGCTCAAATACTTATTTCAGGACAGCCTGTGTTTGGTCTATTTCTGTGCTAATAAATGTGAAACAAAAATACATCACATTGTCTTTATCGTCAAAGTTTTTGCTGGACTCACACGGTTCATTATTCCTCGAGCTGTAAAAACACAAGCATGAGATTCTCAATCTCATCGAGGCTAATCTGGAAAACGGCGGTCGGGTCACATCGTTCAGAAACTGTTCAGGCAGTAGGAAGGCCTCATGATTTACGGGATCGGGGTCGACACATCCCGGGTTCTGACTGACCCATATTCCAGAGCCAGGAAACTTGTCCTCACCACCACCAGGTCCCGGTCCAACACAGGTTAGCTGCACCGGGCCAACTGATCGCCATCCAACGCGACCCTGCGCTAATTCCCCGGTGAAAGCCACCCAGCCAGTCCAGCGATGCCTCAAAACCTCAAGGTTTATATGAACAAGCTCCGCTCTGAATGGGAACCCAGGAACCAGGCCGGTAATAACAGACCTCAGGAAAAAAGCTCTGGACCAAAAAGAGAGAGGGAGCGGTGAGCAGACTCACCCCGGTCGCCCCCTCGTTTTCCTTCCCTGCAGGTTGTGGGTGAGCGTCGAACACGTTTCCTGTAAAGCTATGTCGTATTTATTACATCCTCCGTTTTTGATGGCCGGGGTCATGTAGCCTGCTGTCTATTTATCCTAGAAGTTATTTACTACATTATGCCTGCTCTCGGAGCCAGGAGAGGAAGAAACGGACGAAATCCAAGATGCAGGAACTAAATTGGTAGCAAATGTATAGCCTCCGACTTGCCCCTTGGCCCTAATGCGTTTCTCAAGTGCTCCACTCAACGCGCTCCAAGACGCGGGGACGGCCAGCCTCTGAAATAATATTTCAACAGTGGTTACAGACGCAAAAACCGGCGCCATCTCTCAGCTTGGGCTGTTCCCACCAAAGTGCAGCATAAGGGATTTGCATTTTTTGTTTCTGGGAAGATATTCTGCTCGGCTGTGAGATACCGGCGGAGGAGGTTTGAGGCCCCTCTGAGCCAAGCATTTAACTGTTGTAGTTGGTTTGATTGGCGGCTGGCATCCTGTCAGTTCTTCTTTAGTTTCTTCTGTTCCTCTCTATAGTTGCGTTGCCCTAAATTCAGGTTTAAAGTGTTTATTGTCATATATACCATCCTCTGCAGTGAAGATCTTTCACTATGACAACCATGTAAGAAAAATGTGGAAGTGAATAAATGAAATGCAAAGAGCCAACGTCACTGCAGGAGAAACGCGGCGGCCTCAAACCGAGCGGCTGAAGTTATGAATGAGTAACAAAAAAAAACACAACCGGTGTTGATGAGAGATCATTTACCCTTATGCTATAGTCATTCTGGTCAGCCATTTTGCAAAATGGATTTGTGCTAAGTTTGAGATAAGTGCCGGGAAGACGTCGGCGTCGAGGCTAAATCTCCTCCTCGCCGCCGCTGCTCTCCCTGAAAGACGACTCTGACCGACTCATTTCCATGTAAATGGCTCGGCGGAGAACCATTTGCGCTCGGCTCTCCCGCCGCCCAACAGGCTCAATAAAAGCCAATGAGCTGGTGAAAAGAGGAAAACCTCATCGCTGTCGTACACAAACAGCAGCTGGCTCGCTCGGCGCGGCTGCACATGACGGCGAATCCTCCGACTTCATTTGCTCCTCCGTCTCCAGTTGTCCTCTTGCCATCTGGGCAATTAGGAAGTTTCACACTCCCTAAGTTTCTTTTGTCAACACTTTTAAAGTGAATCACACATGTGAACGTGCGTGTTGATGTGATGTGCAACATGCAGGTAATGGATCTGGGAACCATTACACTCACATAAATATTACAGTTTATGTGTTAACGAGGATAAACAACGTTGAATTGGAAATCTCTGTTGTGCTTTGTCCTCAGTGGAGTTAACGATCTTCATGGAACAGACCAGAGTTGTGTCTGTCCTCTCAGCTGCAGGGGTCACACACCTCCATCTGGTGCAATGATTCTTACTTGATTGCAGAACTTTTTTCTTATCTTTGGTTGGGTTCTAATTTTGTTTCCTCCCTCGTGTGTTCAACAGTTTGTTTGTCCAGTTGTGGGTTCGACAGCAGGATTATGCAACAACTTTATTGCATGGATTTCTGTGAAACTTCTTAGAAGGACGAGCCTCTGGGCTCCAGACTTCACTCGCCGCTACCTGCAATATGTAGCTCAAATAATGTGCATTCACGAGTAACGCTTTCTAGTTTCTATTCACCCCTCCATCTTTTGTTTTGTTCAGTAATATAAAAAGAACAATCTCCCCTCCGGACGTCGGAGCTGCGAAGGAGCGGCATGAGTCTTGTCGTGATGCCAGGCTCTGATCGGCAGCCGTGCATGTAGCTGTCAAGATGCTGCAGATGCTTAAAGAGATATCCCCTTCCCCAAGGCAAAGTGAAATTAATGGCGCTATTATAAACACCTGTCACACAGCCCAGATCCAACAAAGCACCAGGGCTTCCAAAACTCCTCCGTTTGTTCGAGGCACCCAGGTTCTTCGTGTCTTCACACGGTGGACGCGCACACCTGAGCGTGTCTGCAGGTCGGGGGGCGTACACGTGTAGCGTGGAATCATGTGAAGCATGTGAAACTGATATGAACGTTTCAATGGCTAATTCAAGTTTCCAATGTTTCCAAATTCCACCATAGAGGACATTTTAAAGCTTTGCCCTGTCTCCTCTGGGTGTGAGGTCTCCAGTTGCTGAGTTGGGGTGGTTAGAAACATGTTTGATGACATTCATGTGTGTCTGCAGTGTATGATAATGTGACGCGTAATGAAACACCACCTTGCTCCTCTGTGAGTCAGGACATGTTGTTGCTCAGAGACATTAGTTCATGTCTCTGTCTCTGTCCTCATCACAGATGAAGGCAGCAGTGAGAGGAGCTCGGCCTCTGAAGGTTCACACTGTGACCACTAGGCGGAGTCAAGGGAATCAGAGTATTTCTTTCCTGAGTCAAGGGCTCAAATAACTCCATCATCGGTGTGTTGCTGCCCCCTGCTGGAGACACGCCTGCACCTGCTGCCGTCACACCTCTCTGATGTCCCGATAACCACAATGAATTCAAAATTTAAATCCAATAAATGTTTGATAGAAAAATGCATTTAATGGAGTTTCAGAGGAGGGCTGAACAAAACAAGGATGACATGTGGTGAACAGAAATAAACAAGTCACATGAAGAGACTCGGGGAAAGTTTCCGAAGTCACCAAACATTGTTTTGGAATATTACATTGATCAAACCATCTGAGCAGTAATAAGGTCTAAATATCCACACCATGACACGTCTCAGAGCTGAATGAAAAGAAGTGGAAATGATTTAAATTTTCAACAGCTTCAATCCCGTCCACCATTGATGTGGGACTGGATATTGTTTGACCTTTTAAAATGTCTTTGTGGAATTCAAAATAAAAAAGAATAAAGGCATCGAACAAGAGACGGAAAAACTAAAGAACGTCAGCTGGACTGATTCTGAGAGCCGGTCACTGAGGATGACTCAGCACAAGCTGGTGAAAGTCTCAGTAGCATGACGCAGCTGTTTTACAGCAGTGGCCAGAGTCTGCTGTGAGACATCCAGTATCTGGATGGTGCTGCCTTATTAACACAACATGTCACATGTCTCAGTCACTGTCTGATGAATCACTGGTGCTGGAGTAGGAAGAGGACGAAGAGGAGGAAGATGAAGAGGACTTTGGTTTTCGGCTCTTCTGTCTTTTCTTGTGCTCCGTCTCGTGCTCCTTCTTGCTCTTTCTGCTTTTCTTCTTGTGGTCTTTCATTTTCTTTTTCTTCCTCTTCTCCTCTTTACGAGATGAGGAGTTGGACCGGTCATGTTTCTTTTTCTTCTTCGTGGTCTCCTCATCACTCGACGAAGCAGACCTTGGACGCCAAACAAAGTTCAAGCATCACAAACCTGTGTCCATCAGAATTTTAGTTAAACTTCAGGAGAGAAAATCGGTTACCTTTTTCTTGACTTTCTGTTTTTGCTCTTCTTCCGCTTTTGTCTCTCGTCAGCATCAGGACCTAACGTGTTTAAATTGTATTCAGATCAGCCAGGACTGTTTTTATTTAGCATCTGCGTTGATGGGATGGAAGCTCTTACGTCTGCGATGCTGGCTGCTCCTCCCTTGCTTCTCAGTGCGTGGATCTGCAGGAGCGTCCTCCTCACTCTCCTCAGTGCTGGTGCTGCTCACATCCAGGACTATGTCCTTCTGGGGGTCCACCCTGACAAAGTTTCGGCATTCAAACGTCAAGTGGCCCGCTGGAGAAAACCAGAGGAGAGAAGTGGGTGAACAACAACAACGACAGTGAAGCAGAAGCTTTGTTAGGTTTGAAGGGACTTCACAGCTTTACTCACGATAGCCACATTTCTTGCAGCCAGCCCTGATGTTGTCCTTGTTAGGACCTGTCAGCAAAGATGAACAAGGAGAACCGTGTGAAGGATTTCAGTGAGAGACGTCCAATAACATGGGCGATGTTTCAGGCGCTGTTTATTTTCTTATCTAAGACTTAAGTTAAATTGAATACATTTTAAGATTTGTTTAATGCCATTGAAATTACATTTCACATCACTGCCTTGACTCCCGTCGCGTTTGAAGCATTTCTTGCACAAAGGCACCAGTGCCTGGTTCAGCCATGAAGGAAAATCTTGGCTGTGCATTGAATTTACTCTTTCCCACGTTGTACAAAGCTGCTACATGAATGACAGGCGTCTTTTTTTCATGTCCCGGCTGCAACCACGTCACTGTTTTGTTGGTTCTGATGTCATTGTGCGATGTTACCGTGAGATTCACTCCGTGAATTCGTTTTTAACAATACATTTTAACATTTATTTTGACATTAGAGACTTCTTACAATCATAAAATTCTGTGTTCACAAGATAAGACCTTTGACAGATTTAAGACATTTTAATGACAATTAAGGCTTTGTTTTTCAATGCCTTTTAAGACTTTTCAGTCAAAGCTGCTGTCTGCAGGAGACTCTGGTGATAATATCAAAACACACAACTTCACCTTTGTATAGTATTACAGTAGTGTTGTACAATGCTCTACAAATGGAGTCCAGATAGACACTGTTGTTGCTATTGACACAAAAACATTCTGATGGTGCCCCGCGTTTCTAAAACTTCAGTTAAAGTATTTTACAAAAAGGTAAACCCACCGGGTTAGTGGAGTATAAGCATTCTCTGCTGTTAGCGCGACGCATTAGCATGACGCGAGTTACAAACGGCTCCCCATCATACACCCCATCATTACAGAGTAAACATGGATATGAATCTGAATCTGTGAGCTGAGACACGGAGGAAGATGAAGGACCCACCAGGGACGGCCATGGCGTTATCCAGTTTGAGGCCGGAATTATAAACCTAGCGCGAATCTACGGAGCGTTCACCAGTCCGTCCGCAAAACACCGCCGACCGGAAACACGAGCGCTTCCTTTGTTCCGCCGTCTATTTCCACTGCTTTCTCTTGGCCGGAAATTGACTCAGTGGTGTTTACCGCCTTCTACTGGACTGGAGTAAAACATTATTCAACAACTGACAAGCAAATTCTTTCGAAGACACAAATGTAAAGTAAAGTAGGTGGTGGTAATGGACCTATAAACTGGATATCAGCTGCCAATCAAAGCAACAACAACAAACAAATTATTTATTTGAATTATAAAACGCCATAAAAATAGTAATCAAATCTAAACTTCTCACAAAACATACATAAGAAAATCTTCTATCCATAAAATAATCTAAATAAATAAATAATTAGCCAATCACAATAGGGTAGATGTCAGGCATTGAACTTTTATGTCCACAAATTCATGTTTTTATTTCTTTAAAATTCCAGAGCTCCTACAATGGGCAGTTTAATGGTGGTGCAGTAATAAAGGGGATAGTTGCATAATCATCACACCATCTTTTTTACACTTTTTAACTGATGTGTTAATCACTGATCCCGCCCCTCCGCCTTTAAATTCCTTTGCACAGTGTCTCTTCATGAGACTTCATTATTACTTACTCATGCTCTACTTTAGCCTACACATATAAGCGTATGTTGTCTTTTGTACAACTTAGTAGAAACCCACTCATCTACATCTCCGAAATAGTGGGCTCTTACTCTTGTTTATATGGAGGAAAAAATAATGATAATAAAAAAAATTGTACTTGATTTTGTACTTGACTTGATTGTTTTCATACATGTGATTGGATATTGTATCAAAATAATTTCTCCTCGAGGATGAATAAAAGTACTTTCTATCTATCTATCTATCTAAATAGGAAGTAGAGGTCATGGTGGCGTCCCCCTGTGGGGAGAAGGCCACAAAGCAGCAGCAGTCCCAAGCAGCAGCGGATCTCAGACTCTTCTCTCCTGTGGACGTCCGGTGAGTCCAACACTCTCCTTCCTTCTTTGATGGATTGATCAACCACTGTTGAGCAAAGGGACTCTTGCCTTTGGTTATTTCACTGTGATGGGTTCAACTGCTCTGGATTTGGATGACAAAGATTCACTTTTAGGAAATAAGGAAGTAAATAAGGAAGTGGAAACTGCAAAGGCCTCATCTGCAAAAACAAACCAGGTTCTCTCTCCCTGCCCTGCACATGGAGTACGATGCAGCATCATTAATGAAAGAGACTATGGAAAACTTCAGATTTCAGATCAACCGAGGCCCTATACCATGAAGCCAGAGTTGCTCTTACCTGGTCAGCCTCAGGGGAAACCTTCTGGAACAAATGAATGTCAGCATGAACTGAACTTCAGACCGGTTCTGTTTGAGCGTGTGCTGGCACAGCAGGGGTTAATTAAGGGTGCCACAGTCAGACGGGGAGATGGAAACTGTGGACAGATGAGCGGCCCCCAGACATGTTCTCATCACTGGGTCTGTGACTGTGGCACAGACGCACAGAAACACACACACACAGTTTAATCTCTCAGTGACCACGCTGGGTGACATTGTTTATTTTAAACTGTTCAGTTCTGCTTCAGAAGCTGGAAGCTGCGAAGAACGCCGATAAGAAAGACAGGGGAAGTGAATATTGCGCAGCCGCTGCTGCAGTACAGAGGAGAAACCAGTGAGACGCTAACACACGTGTGATTTACAGTAGGCTTCAAGGCCAAGACTCACTCAGCCAGTTAACAGCATTTATAATTACATCAGTCATTAGTCTGTCAGTGGAGGAAACTCAAACCCTCCAGACCGAGAGCGACGCGGCTTCCAGCTCCAGCCGCTAATTCACTGTGTATATCGCATTACAACTCGGAGCAGCGTAATCTCAAACTGTTATTCCAGATGTTCTCCCACAAATATGTCTCACACACACACACACACACACACACACACACACTGTTAGATGTAATCGTCTAACTGTAAAACAATGCTTTTATTTATTCTTCAAGTTTCTATTTCATTTGTCTTGTTCGTGTCAAAATAGTTTTGAACTGGGGGGTTTCAGCTGGTTTATTTTTTCAGCTGTTCACAGACGAGGAAGAGGCGTCTTATATCATCATCACATGTGTGACTTGGGTCATATTTTAGACAATTTAAACTTCAAATGTACATGGGCACAACAACAACAGGTTGGGCGTGGGGGGGGTCTCTTATTATTGGGAGCTGCTGACAGACTGTCTGCACATATCACCCCAGCTCCCTGACAGTGATCAGAGCAGAGTAAAACATTCATCAGCTTCTCTGCTGCTGCTGCTGCTATTTTCAATTCACTCTTATCTGAACCACATGGCTGTCTTCTGCTTGACGTCACGTTCCTTGAACAAAAACAACAAAGTGCAGCTGGAACATTTGAGTATGTGCAGTAAAATATACTTTATATACATTTCTATAACTTTGACTGTGTCTGTCACGAGAGGGTTTGTGTTTAATCTTCTGTCGTGTTCAGCATGAGTCACTGCGCAAGGGAAACATTAATTCTGTGGCTATTTGAAAATAAAATCATAATTAGTTGCATGCAGAACATTTCAAATGAAAACAAGCTGCCCTCCTCAGGGACAGAAACACACACATCCACGCGATGCGACAGATGTTGAAGCTGTTGAACGGCACAAAGAAAAAACACCTAAACTACAAAAAAAAAGGGTTCCTCAGGTGCCGATCCAGTTTATTCCTAATCCATGATATTTTTGAAATTCTCAAACCGAGATGAACGATCTCCTCTACACGCTAACATAGTTTCACTGAAGTTTCGATGATGTGCGTATGAATCAAATCGGAAAACAAAAGCTTGATGACGTAGGTGATTCATCTTCATCGCTCACATGTTCGTGTCGCTGACAGGATGTAAACTGTGGCCTCACACCAACTTCTCTGGTGGTTCCTCAGCCCCTTTTTTCTCAGCCTCGATGTTTCATGTTGCCCCAACAAGCACGAGGGCAGCAGGATGTTTGGGCACAAGGGATTGTTTCTATATTTTCTCAGAGAACAAAAACATTGTGGAACGTTTTAAGATGTTGAAATCTTTGATGTTCATATGAGAGATAAACAGGAAGTGCCTTGACGCCAGCCAGTTCATCCTATGGGCAGTCAAGGTATCGTTCACGAGCAGTTCTTACGAACAAATTTGTCCTTAAGTCCCACTTGGGAAGATTTTACGAAGACTGTGGCATTCATGAATTTGTTCTTAGCTAAGAACCAAATGTAAGAACTCTCAGGAGCATGTTTCAGTGCAGACATGTTGGCCTGGTTGTTCTTTTGTGCAGTTCAATAACATACAATTTTACAGTGATATTTCTGTCACATTTATTTATTTATTTCATTTTTTGGTAATTTACAGAGAATTCTTAATTTTTCAATGTATTTTTTTAAATTTTGCAAAAAAAATTTTGTTTCAGATTTGAGACCGATCCTACGTTAATTTGGCGGTTTCAGAACACGTTGATGACTCGGACGTAGGGTCTTCTTAGTGAACGAGGCCTGAGGTTGTCAGGTCCTCAGAACAAGAGACACTGTGGAAAAATTAGAGTTAGAGTAATGTAACGTGTCCACGGCCTCCACAGTCCCCTGGGTGTCTTCCCTGGGAATCGTCAAGTGCCCATTGGTAATCCATGCATGAGCGTGTGACCTAAATGCTCAGAGTGTAAATGAAACCCCTCTGAAGTCCCTGAGCGGGCGAAGCGCGGTTGCACGCCGTGCACTGCTGACGGAGTCTGTCTGGTCAGCACCTGGCGGACGCTGCAGAGGATGTTTTTGGACAGAGGCCTGCTTAGGAAAATAAACCTACGTCTGACCTCAAGCGCCAGTTGCCTCGCCACCTGACACGATGTTCTCCCCACCAGCACGGGCATCGCACTTGGGTGGCCGTGCGTGCACGGGGAGGGAGCTCTGCTTTCGGAAGGAAAAACTAAAGCAGTTAGGAAGAGTCTGTGCACCTTCTTCCTTTACTACCTTCAGCCCTTCTTCTCCTCCATTAGCTTCCACTCTGCCTGCAATAAAAAACAATTATGTGTTTTATACATTTTCCTTTGGCAAGTGCTTGGCTAGTTCCTACGTCTCTGCCTGGACCTGGTCCAGGTGAGGCAAAGAGCAGCTGGATTTGTTTTGAATGATACCTCTGCGGTTGCCCTCCCCCACCTCTGTCGTCTCTCCCGGCTCTCTCGCTCTCTCTCGCTCCTGTAATGAGGCCTCTTTGATGTGGAGGAGATCTGGGGTAAGCAGAGCGGCTGGTGGAGCGCGAGGCGAGGGCAGCCAGGCAGGTAAAACAGTTCTCTCCCATCAGGCCACGCTGGAGCATCCAGAAATGCACGTTTGTGGATCTCCCTCATCCTGCTCCTCCGCCTAACCCTGGTTTTCAGTCAGCATTCCGCAAGGTTATTTCCATGTCCTCACGCCCTGTGCACACTTGTTTCTCTCTGCATTCCTTAAACCCTTTGTCCCACTTTGACTCCCCAGACGTTTCCTGCAGCAAACTTAAAAAGGCCTCAAACCTGCGTGAGCTGCTGACAGACGAGTGTCAGAGAGAGAGAAACATTGTGAGGGGAGGGATGATGTTTCTGATGCTGGTGCAGATCTGTGCCCCCCCCCCCCGTCTCAAACAAAAGAGTGAAACCAAGACTACAACATCAAACTTGTGAAAGGAAACTAATGTTTTTCTATTAGCTCTCTGGAAATCTTGGAGGTGGGAAGCTCCCCCAGAGGCTCTCACAGAGGCATGCAGATTGGGTGAATTGTGCGGTCAGGTCTGGAGGCTCCAAACATCAGAGAAGACGACGACGAGGAAGGAGAGGAGAAGGCAAGATGAGCGTGCTGCTGCCCTTGCTGCTCCTCACTGGATGTGCCGCCGCAGGTGAGTCAGAACGCTACGTTTGAGAAAAAGGGGGCGAAGGTCAGAAGCGAGCGCCATACGCAGCGGTGTGATGTGGTCGCTGCGTGACCATGAAAGCATTTTCTCATGACATGATGTCTGTTGCAATATAGTCCTCTATGCTCACAGTAAAACCAGAGCTATGAGTGTGGATATGAGTTCACTGCAATTTTTCCCCCCATGTCATAACGTGTAGGTTTGACGTCAGACATAACAAATTAAAAGACATCACACAGAGGCTGGAAGCCGCATACAAACACTTGTCTTCTATTTAAGGCAGACATGTTCTGGAGGCGCAGGAGGCAGGAAGTAAGTGGGGATCACGTGTTTCTGACAGCAGCATCATCGGCCCTCATCACCCCAAAGCTCCATCTCTGTCTTTCCTACACAACTTCTCTTTCAATGTGTTCTCTGCTGTTTGCTCAACCGGTCTCTATAATTTATAATTTCACACACACCACAGCCTAATTAGGATAAACTGGGTCTAATTAAGTACAAAGAGGGGCCACTTCTCTGCTGCCAGACTGTTTGATGTTGTGGCAGCGATCCCTCGCTGAAGCCGCTGCTGGGAGTCGGCGTTGGTCTCTCAGTGTCTAATTGTCCCTCAGCTGAGCTGCATTCTGCCAGTAAAAACTTTTTATGGCCACCCTTCAACCGCTCTGAGATGGGATCTCACTGGCGCTTTACATAAAGAGGACTTACATCATCTATGGACCCTCACGTGAGTTGCTTGTGGACAGTGGACAGCGGACTTGTCTTTGAGATCCAGCAGCCTCTCTGTCTCGTCCCTCTTTTTTCCTCCCACGCTCAACGTCTGTAACATCTACAGCTTTCAGTCTCGGGATCCTCAGCCCCGTTTCTCCGTCCCCTGAATGAGGAAAAGGATTAGTTCTTTGAAAGTGTGTCTGTGTGGTCTGGCCCCACCCACATGTGTACCCTCACTTTGACAACCCGAACCTAAACATTTCCCTCTGTGAGTTGTAATCTAGACCCGGAATGGTAATGACTAACCTCTGTAATTCACAGCATCCATAGGCTGAAGGATGTGAGGATAGCAGAGTGGGGGGGGGGACGGGGGCGCGGGGGGGGGGGGGGGGGGGGGGGGGGGGGGGGGGGGGGGGGGGGGGGGGGGGTATGACTTGGAATCCAGATGCTGGAAAGATGCAGCGTGTGAAGAGCTGTAAGAACCAGGGTATGATGCAGACAACTTAAACAATACATCACTTTAAGTTCTTCATAAATCAGCCGTACACTATAGAGCTAGCTAGATTCTGCACATATATATACATATTCCGCCATTTTTAAAGTTAACTTGAACATAGAAGTTATCATATCCAGACTACATGAATACAGGGGAATGGCAAATGACCTTCTCTGGCTGAGTGAGTGTTCAGGTTCATACGCTTCATCATGAGTTGAGCTGCTCACACACTCATGCTGTGGATTTGCTTTGCGAGAGCAGGAGAGTATTTTATTCGCCCTGGAAGTTCGCTGCTGATGAGCGTGTGTGACCCTGAAATGGACCTGTGATGAGCCGCCGCTGAGGTCACCAGCTCGTGACATTCTGCCATTTTTCAATTAGTTTTCCATTTGGATTCAAACACAGGTCACAAATGCCGAATCACTGATGGATTTTAAAAAGTTGTTTGAAAGGAATTTTTCTTCCTAAACTCTCATCTGCTGTATTTAATATGTCCATCTCCCTCCTGCACAGTCACGTTGTCATGGTGGAAAGAATAGATTAAATATGGACATGGTGTCAACAGGAAATGTACCTGAGATGTAGAAACGGATCAAGACATCTGATATTTTAGAACCGGAGTTCCTCGTGCAATGTTCCACTGGGATTAGATTCCTCTTACCATTGTTTTGCATCCCTGTGTTTATGTTTCCTTGTATAGGTTCCCAGGAGTTTGCCTCATTCCCATGAGCACTCATAGCTTGCCTTATAATCAGCCTAAGCACCTCTACGCTGGATGGATGATCCACGCTGAGACCTGAAACAGCCACCAGGTGTTTACACTTGTCATGCAGGAAACTCATTTGACTTTCCCAGCAGTAGTCAGACTCTCACTCGGAGGCAAACCTATAAGCAGTGGACAGGCAGTCGTGCCTCCACAAGTTTTCCTGCCCCAGCACTTTGCTGCTGGTGTTTCCAGTTCATGTGGTGTGGGCCGCATCATGTGAGGGCTCTGTAACCGGAATTTGCCGCTATGATTTTACTGCGCTCTTGATTAGGCACATGTGACTAACTGCAAACCCCCGTTGGCAGCGGGCGAGTGGTTCAGCGCAAAGCGAAGGTCCTCGGCAGCGCCGGCTGGTAACGAGATTCAGCCTCGCGGGTTCACGAGGCCAGAGCCGTTTCCCCGGGAATTAGATTCTTCTGGTCGTGTGGAGCGGGGTCGGCTCCACTACACCTATTTCACACATTAAGTGCCGTGTTTGCATCGAGAGGCATTCTCATTTTGCACGTGGTCTCCACTACCTCACGGAGGAAAAATGCGAACCCCGCTTCACTTCCCCTGGAAAAACAGCCAAGTTGACTTGGTCAGGGAGGGAAAATATTGGGGTCCTTCAAAAACGAAAAAAAAAAAAAAAAAAAAAGACCATGGGTGAGGCGTGCGGGTGGAAATATGACCATTTGGCTGACATGAAAAGCAAAGCACATTAAGACCCAATCATGATATTCTCAAGAATAAGTTGGACCTGGTTCCTTTTCCTCCCTTGGACGGTTTTTCCAGCAGCCGGGGGGGGGGAGGTGGGGGAGGGGAGGGGGGAGAAATGGAAAGAGGCATGGTTATGATTTGTGTGTTATAGATGCCAACACAAATTGGGCAGCCATTTTTTCCCCCTCTCTCCCTGTTAAAGAGGCTGCTGCAGAAAAAAAGACCTATTATTCATCTACCACATCAAAGGGACGTTCTCATTTCCACGCACACTTCACACACCAGAGGTAGATCTGAATTAAAGAACCTTTCCAAACAATAAGAGCGGGTTTGTGGACTTCCAGGAGTCGGGGAAACGAATCGAGGGGCTGCGATGCCACACTGCTCTTGTGTGGTCTTTCACTCGTGTGTCTCTCCCCTCGCGGCTCTTCCTCCTTCTCTCACACTCTCTCTCTCTCTCTCTCTCTCTCTCTCTCTCTTCCCCTCTTTTGTGGCTCTTAGCCTATGAGCTGTCGTGGGCCCTTCCTTTCTACACACCCAGCGGGGCTTTTAAAAGGAAGGGCTGGAGGTCTCGGCAGCCACACACGCTCTCCGCCTGCACCTCTTGTCTGTCAGTCTGGGCGTGCTGCTGTGAAGAGCCGGCCGCGTCGACCTCTACAGGGATTAGAGATGCAGAAGCCACGGCGAGGGGCCCCCAATCGCACGCTCGTCATCCTGTGCCCCATCCTGCTGGCAGTGGGCCGGGCTGCTGTGCACAGCCAAGGTGAGGAGACGACAACAGTTATTGTTAACTCCTAATTATAGGCGGTGGGGTTATTAGTAGCACCTCTGCGGGCAGACGCCTGGACGTGAGCAGGTGACCTCGACCTGGAAAAGGGCGAGTGTTTGAGGACAGGGCAGCGCTGCGGTGGCCCCTGAGCACGGGCTCAGGTGTGCATGTGTGATGGAGAGAGACAGGGTGTTTGCACAGATGCACAAAGGCGTGAGTGAGTGTATTTTCGCCCGTGTCTACCTGGTTATGTAAACTGTAGGATGGACTGTTTGCCGAAGGAATGTTCCACTTTGACTTCCTCCGCCGTGAGCCTCTCAGTGGGCATGAACGGACAGAAACTGGTGTGTCTCCTCGGGTTGTGTTTTTCATTTTGACACTTGTGGCGAAACCCCTTTTTTTGGTTTTCTAGCCAAAGGCGAAAAAATATTTTTCAAAGTGTCAGAGAAAGGCAAAAAGAAAAGCCTGAGTGTGAAGGTGTCTCCGCTGACACAACACTTGGATTCAGATGAGACTCACGTGCACCGGAGCTTCATACACACACGCAAACACCACGACTTACTGAGCAGAGCATATCACTCACACACTCTGCCTGCCTCTTGCTATGTCTGAGATCCACTCATGTCCATCCACTCTGTGTGTGTGTGTGTAGCAGCAGGCTATGAGCTTGAGAGGGAGCCAGCGTATTGGGATGCTCAGGCGAGAGCGACGCTGGATGCTGCGCTGAAGCTCCGCCCTCGGAATCACCAGGCCAAGAACATCATCCTCTTCCTCGGCGACGGTGGGTCACGCTATCGCCACTGAGTCCAGCAAACGTGCGAGGCTGAAACGGTCACTATCGCCCAGTCGTGGTGCGTTCTCCATTCTCAGTGTAGAAGGATGGAAAGTTTTGACAGTGGATTGTGTTTCTCTATAAATTCATAAAGATCAATGAGGCAGAGATCGGTCATTAAACTTTTCACAGCTTTTGTATAAAGAAACGTGATGCTTTTTCAGTTTTTCGGTAGGGGGTGGGCTTAAAGAGACAAGAGCTTAAACCAAGTGTTTCAGACAGAGGCTGAAAGGAGCTGCAGCAATGGACAGTTTTCAGAAAAGGGTTTTTTTTCAGTGTAACCCTTTTCCTTTAAAAGTCTTCAAATAAATGAAGTTTACATGGATTTGACAAGCATAGTCATCTTTTAACCATGAACATAACTTTCCTTTGGCCAAGTATCCTGGACCCAAACATCAATTAAATGAAAGAGTCTGATCTGAAAGGCATCGCTCACAAACATACATGATCAGTTTTATCTTTATGGGTCCCTTTGAGTGCTCTGATTATTTTTAGCAGAAGCCAGCAGCTCTTTTGAGTAAACAAGTTTGGATAAACCCTGTTCACCACCTGACAAGCGCCAAACAAAAGATAGAACCAGATATTTCGCACCAAAACTAGAAAGTACTGGACAGATATTGGGTGTGAATTTATCAGATACCTAACTCCAAATGAGAACTAGCGTGAAGAATTCCGTTCTGAATGTGTTAATCAGGGGGACAATTAAAGGTAATTAGCAAAGATGCTGACATGCTCCATTTATCAGGCACTCACAGTCTGTTGCTCATTGACTACAAAGGGAACACTGCCAGTCGGAGAAGGTTTCCATTTGGATTTGACAGGAAGATATTTCACTGCGTGATGTATTTACAGCTGGTGAGGCATAAAACTAATTGTTGTTGGAGAACTCTATGAATTCAGAGGGGTTTTTTTCTCCCCTGTTAACCACCAGAATAGCTGCTTTAAATCAAACCTCCTGACTCCTGGGTGGTCGAGGCTTCTGTAATAATCTGCACGGAGCCTTTTCTCAGCTTTGTGCGACTGTGAGGTACAGGAATGAGTTAAGTGCATGACTTTCACACAGGCTCTGTCATAAAATGTTTTTAAAAGTGATCAAAAGGCACATGTGTGCACTGGTGGGTAATAGATGCAGTAAAATGTGATAGTTGTATCTTTGTGTGTTTGTTTTCTCCACATCATGGTCAGAATATTTGCAGAGAAGACTCGTCGTTGGCCAGTGTGAAGTTTTTGTTTGAGAATGTGGTTCTCCTTGAAAACAGCTGCCATAGCCGTCCCGGCCGTGTCCATGTTCAGTGGACGTTAATGTCCTCGCCATGCTTTGATTTTGTTGACGCAGAGCGTCACTGAATCAATATTGTTCCTCAGTGTGGCAGTTACAGCCTGAGCTGTTCAAACAAACATTTCTGGTTTATTATATATTCACAGACAGGACAGACAACAGTTGTCCCTGCTCCATGGGGTCAGACAAGAACATGCAGATCTGCAAAAACAAATACACTCTGAAACTGTTGCCTGCCCAATAAATCGTGAAATATGGCTGTAGATTGAGATTGCGAAGCTAAAATAAAATGGATCAAAGCATAGCTGTGACCTTGACCTGTAAGTAATCTTCTTCTCGCAGGGATGGGCGTGTCCACCGTGTCGGCGGCGCGGATCCTGCGAGGTCAGATGGAGGGCGGATCGGGGGAGGAGACGATGCTGGCCATGGACACCTTCCCATATGTGGCCTTGTCTAAGGTGACAGCACAACACTCACCTGTCGATCACCACGGAGCCTGTGAGGTTTCATCAGATTACCTCGGTGTGTTTTGAATTTATTTACATGCATTACATTTCAGAAGGAGAACTTCATAAAAGTTGTCCTGTCATAGCTTATGATGACAGACTTGATATAAAGAAAAAAAAACATGTAGCCAAAATATCCTGAATAGCACCAAGTAGCATATTAAACAGAAACATCCCGTCCACCAACATGGAGGAGGCTGGGTTTATCACCTATACTTCATCCTGCCCGCCAGCAGGGGGCAATCAAGAGGTTTGGGCTTCATTTCTGGGCATGTCTATGTTGTGCATCTTTATATACAGCTGGTTTAAATCTTTACTAAACTGCTTCTACCTAAAAAGACGGTCACACTGTGGGATATATGTAGAAGTCTTTGGACATTTCTCTGGCTGTTTGGTAAATCAATAAAGTGAGACACATGGAGGTGAAGGGGTGAAGTGTGTCCATCAATCACACACTTTTTCTGAACATGTCCTGTCTTGCCTCATTCCACCCCCCCACCCCCCTCTTCGTCTGAAACGAGCTTTGGGGGATTTGAGTAAATCAACACTTAGACCGAAAATGCTGACACTGTGGTAGAGAGAGTGAAAACAGATTTAAAGTCATATAATCGTTGTATTGGTTCTCCTGACCAAAGCTGCTCTGTGTTCTAACCCATAATCAAACAGGATCGACTTCATTCAAGAGAAATGCACAAGAAAACAGTTATTTCCCAGGAATGTCGTCCGTCTGTTGCATGAGACCAGTTTACCATTAAATAATGACAACAGCAATAGGACATTTAAACAATAACATTAGAAGTTATTGACCCTGACAACAATTCCTCTTATCAAAAAATGAAATACTCGGTCTCTCTACCACGCAGACCTACAGCGTCGATAAGCAGGTAGCCGACAGCGCGAGCACGGCCACAGCCTACCACTGCGGTGTGAAGGCCAACGCCAAGACCGTGGGACTCAGCGCTAACGCCGTGGCCTATGAATGCAACACCACCTTCGGCAATGAGGTCTTCTCGGTGCTACGACGGGCAAAGGCACATGGTGAGGACAGTAAACGGCTCGGGCAAAGTAGCGGCTGTGCTGTGTCTGTGCTTCAGACGTGAATACGTTTGAATTACAATCTTATCTCAAGATACGCACTGGAATAAAACAATCGTCTGATAAATGTGCTCTGTGCTACCTCAGGATACCCACGCATGGTTCAATGTTCAGAACAGCCAATGTGGAATTGTTTTTTTACACTGACCATGCCAGGACTCAACTGTTTTGATTCTTGATGGGGCCACTCTCCAACCATTGTTCACAGTAATCACTTTGTGTTTACTGCTGCCACTTTTCTTCCTGATGAAAATGTTTGTGTCTGTCCCAGGTAAATCAGTCGGTATAGTCACCACCACCCGGGTGCAGCACGCCTCGCCGGCTGCTGCCTACGCCCACTCTGTCAGCCGCAGCTGGTACAGCGACGCCGACCTTCCTTACGGCGCCCGCCGACAGGGCTGCGTGGACATCGCCACGCAAATGGTCACCAACGTTGACATTGATGTAAGGACAAATCTCGTCGGCTGTGATTAAATAGTCTCCTTTTCTTTGCTACTGTTTTATTCCAACTCTTCAAACCAGCCGTCTCTTTATTGCTTGTTTGTTATGGGGCCGTGATCAGCCTCTGGATTGTATCTTTATATCTGACTTTATATTGCTGGGATGAAATTGAAGTGGGCGAGGAATTATATTGGAATACGATTTAAATTCCAAAGTGCAGTGAGTCCATGAGGACTTTGATCTGGTGAATATTTAAAGACATGAGCCGTAGACAGAACAAAAATGTCCAAAGCAGGACAAGAATGTGCCGAGGCTTTCAATTTATTTAGCAATTGATTTAGCAAACATTCTAAATAATTAAATGCACATGATGAAATTAAGTTAAAAATGGTATGTTATTTTATGTTAGTTAAATTATACTTTTACTGTTACTAAGTCTGTTATTAAATAGTAAATACACATATACAACCTACGCTTCATGAAAGAAAACATGAAACGTAGTTTGTGTCTTTGCAGGTTGTGTTTGAATGACATTGCTACTGTGCTGCTGTGCTCCCTTCTGCACTGTCCAATAACCTTTGATTTTCATATGCACGATGGTAAAAGATGCTACTTGTAAGTAAGACGTAAAAAACAAAACACCTTTAAACTATGACAACTGCAGGTACAGCTGCAACACACATCTTCACCACTAGATGTCAATTTTCCACACTGAGCCTTTAATGCATCCTTCCATCATGTCTGGTCTCCAGGTGATTCTGGGCGGAGGGAGGATGTACATGACACCAAAAGGCACCCCAGACCCGGAGTACCCCACCTCCAACTCTCGAAAGGGCGACCGCAAAGACAAGAGGAACCTCATAGACGTGTGGCTGCAGGCGAAGCCGGTAGGGTCCCCTATCCCTCTATTCGAGTAGATACGTAAACGCTAAAGATCAGCATCCATGGACTCTGCTTTGTGTTTCAGAACAAGCGGTCGCACTACGTTTGGCACAGGAAGGAGTTCGACGAGATTAATGCAAAAACTACCGATCGGCTCATGGGTGGGTACTTTGACGTGTCAGCGCACGATCAGGTGGTTGACAGCAGGTGAACACGCTTATGAACTCCCTCAGTGTGGAAAACACTCACTTACAACATGCACACGGCTATCAACGCTGATAGCCAAGTGTAAACGTGTGTGTGTGTGTCTGTGTGCACTCCCACTCTTATCTAAGTTATGAAATCTACTCAAGGGCTTTGAAGTAACAGGTTTCCAGTTTTCATTTTTTTTACAAGCATGAAGGTTAGAGGTCCTGTAGAGGTACACCATGTTCAACACAGAAGCAGTAACTGCTGTTATTCTTTTGATGTTAAAGCAGTTTACTGCGACAGGCTTTCATCATTTAAACCTAATAGAAGGTACATATGTGAGTATATCTACTTCGTGTTCCCCTTGCCGTTAGGTACTGAGTTACTGCTCTCGACGTTTGCTCATTTTGTTTTCATTCTCGATGCTCCCACCAGATCAAACCTTGTTTTCTTTTCCTTCCGCATGGGTCCAGGTCTGTTCGAGCCAAAGGACATGAGGTTTGAGGTTTTCCGGAACAGCACACGAGACCCCTCCATTGTGGAGATGACGGAGAAGGCCATACAAATCCTAAGCAAGAATCCCAGCGGATACTTCCTGTTTGTGGAAGATGAGTAACACTGAACATGTAGAATTCACTGGCGTTCCTCCAAGTCATTACCAACTCATCAAGCATGACATTATCAGGCTGCATAATAACTATGGCCTCTGTATAAAGATTTATGCCTTTTGACCCTTGAATTTATTTTTATGGCTCCAATATAAAAATCACAAAGGGGGTGGCTTCATATTAATAATTACGAGAAGCTGTTACTGTTTGGCTACTGTCAAAATGAGGCAAGTTAAACTTTTGTTGAAGTGTTTGCGGCGTGATCTGTGTGTACGAGGGAGAATCGATCACGGCCACCATGACGGCATCGCCAAGCTGGCCCTGACCGAGGCCGTGATGTTTGACCGAGCCATTCAACGCGCTGCACAGCTCACCAGAGAATCCGACACGCTGACTGTGGTTACCGCCGACCACTCCCACGTCTTCACCTTCGGTGGCAACACGCCTCGAGGAAATCCCATCTTTGGTAAACCCGGCATGTTTTTTTCAGGTTCATGAAAGTAATATAGACGTTTAAACAGCGCAGATAAATGATATATGCAGATGATGCTGTTATATTTATAATTATTCAGTTGTTTCTTCAGAATGTCCATTTTGGGATGATGTCACCACTCACCTGGCCTGTGGTTTTTACTGTTCAGGTCTGGCACCGAAGAAAGCAGATGACAAAATGCCCTTCACCAGCATCCTGTATGCCAACGGTCCCGGCTACGTCCATGTCAATGGAACCAGAGGAAACATCACGATGGTGGATTACTGTGAGCAAATCAAACTAATGTCTTTCAGATGTGGCGCTCGTCTCTGCCGACGTGTGCACAGACAGCATGAACTGATGTGGTTGAGGCTGACTCATGCCTGCGCGTTTCTGTGGACACCAAAGATGAAAAGTTTGTGGCACCGTGCTGTCTTCTCCTCCACGCACAGGCCGCATTGTGAACATGCAGCTTTGAGAGGATGTTTGTGTTTCTTTGTGGAACACTGGACAGCTGGTTCTGCACTGTTTGCTTCAGTCATTGCAGTGAGGGAGTCTGTAGACACACACACACACACAAAGTTTGGTTCTTCTGATTGGACTGGACTCACTTTATGTTTTTGGAGCCATTAGTTGTGTTTAAAATTGCACACTCATCCTATTTGGCCCCTTAAGTCAATGTGCATAAGCACACCTTCAAAACTTTATGTGTGCTTTTGGAGGTGGAATGGCACTAAGTGGAGCACATACCTCTGCCAAGGCACAACAGTCCCCTTTAATGTGATCAAGCTCCACTGGAATTCCCCATACTAGATGATATTAGATATTAGGTCCCTAAATCTGCCAGATCTTTGCCCATCTAGGTCCATTAATTATTCTCTGGAAAACTGCGAAAAGGTTGAAAAATGGGATGAAAGTGGAAAAAAAAATATCATACATTCTTCTATCAAGTGGAATTCTTCTTTTGGTAGTTTTTGCATAACCTTGCTAAAAACAAAGAAACACGTAAACCAATAAAAGCAAAACAACTAGAGACAAGTGTAAAGACATGATCTCCTTGACAGAAGTAAAGATGTGAAGTTCTGCAGTCAGCAGCCACGCTCTGATGAAGACTGTCTTTAAGACTCATGAGTGAATAAGCAATCATTTGTCCAGAATACATTGAAACGTTGCATTTACAATATATTTTTACTTTTCCGTGCTTGTTCAGACACACGTGATATTATGGTCATCACGGTAATTATGGTCTATTTACTCGCTTGTTTTGCATTTGAGGTTGATTCATATTTTACCTGTTTCCGTCCAGACGACGAAGAGTACATGCAGCAGGCCGCCGTCCCGTTGGACACGGAGACGCACGGCGGAGAGGATGTAGCCATCTACGCCAAGGGTCCGATGGCTCACCTGTTCCACGGGGTGAAAGAGCAGAACTACGTGGCACACGTCATGGCATATGCCGCCTGTTTAGAGCCCTACACGAACTGTCCTGCTCACCCACACAACCACCCCTCGACCGGCCATGTGAACGCACCCTCGAGCTTCCTGTTTGGCTCACTGGTCCTCATCTGGTTCTTCAGATGACCCTGAAACACACACACACACACGTCAAAGAGTGAAACATTGTAGGTGTGCAGCAGCACACAGTAATCATTCACAGTTGCTGTGGACACAGAGGCCGGCAGGGGTGAACTCTACAGCACTGTATGTGCTAACTAATTTAACCCTACTCCCTACTCGTACCACACAACACACAAACTGCAGGTTTACCAATGCATGTAGCATTAGATTAACATGCAGAGATTCTGAAAATAATGATAAATAATCAATGAAACTTGCCCTCCCAGCAGACCCATCAGCACTATCACTATTCTACTTCCAGAACTGCAACATGACTACTACCTGTCACCTGCTCGTTCTTTCATTTGTTCGTTTTTCTATCCCATTCCTTTTTTTCAGCGTGACCTCCCTGTGTCTGGATGTAATTTTCTATTCACACATTAATGTGAGGCTTCACACAGAGTAAGCAGACTGAGGGCTCACACTCAGCAGTTATCCATGAGCCATCATCCTGTGCCGAGCCCAGCTGCAGCACCAACACTCCTCACAGGAACTGACCTGCTCCCCCGGGGGAAGACATGTAGCTTTAGAGATCATTTTCCAGTTTGTATCTTGACCTCATTGGCTCCAAATAGTGAATCTGTTTTCGTTCAGATTGTCTGCCTCTTGATACAGGACATAATGTATTTGGATTGTACATGAATGTATTTTCTATGCAAATCTTGTCAATGTATTTTTATATGGTTTCTTTTTAAAAATGTCAGTTATATATATATATATGAATAAAAACAATTTTTATTGATGATTATTTCATCCAGTTCATTTCAATTCAATAACTAATTTCAGAATAAAGACACAACACAACAAGGCGTTTCTCAGGTCATTTTAAAGTCCAGATTGAAAATAAGAAATTAACAAGATCCCAAAAAAAGTGAAGCCAAAGAACCTACATCACTCCCTAGTGGCTGGCTGCAGCATAGGCAACACCGCCGGCCTTGGTTTACCTTGCCTTGGTTATTTAGATATCACTGCTGTGATTTTTATGTTCAATTATTCCATAAATGTGGCTCTAAAGGGTGAAAAAAGGGTGGCATGACTGACAGCTCAGACTGAAAACTGGAGGCAAGAGATTCAGTGGAGCATTTAATGGATTGGCACTATAAGAAGCATTCAAGAAAACCTACTCACTCATTGAAAATTCCTCAGAATCAAACTGGAAACTGGAACTTGCTTACAGCTCAACCTGCTCACTAATGACATGTTTAATTTTGTCCTGTATGAAGCTAATTTAGTCCATTTGAGGCCTTTCCCTTTTCAAAGAGACTTTCGGTATTAAAAAATGCTGACACTAAGAAAACAGTGGGAGAGTGTTGGTCTGTCTGAACCACAAGGCCACGCAGTTACCACGCTATTGAAAACACCAGACAGATGTGGAGCCAGACCCACCTGCACACACACACACACACACACACACACACACACACACACACACACAGATACATGTGTTATCAATCAATGCTGCCACAAATGGACACAACTGCTTGTTCGGTGGAAAACTCTGGCCAGTTCAAATATGAGCGCTATGAAACGTGCATGGCGTTTTGATGAAACACCGTTATCATCATCATCATTGAATGGTATTGTAAGATTTATAGTCACCTTAACGCAACGCTGATAGAAGCTGCTGCCGGTTAACATTCACCTGATAGTATTCCAGCTGTGTTGGCAGAAATTACCTCATTGGATCACAGTTAAGATGAATTATTAACAGGCCGCACTCACACTTGAAACTGATTCAATTTCCATAGGTATCATCTCTGATCAGGCCATTAAAAACAATTAAAGATCATATTTGTTTATGAACAACATTGTTGGGACATACTGCATCAATTCATCATATCGCCCCAAATGTGACATGATGTGATTTGTAACATAGGGAACTGTTATCACATGACATCTTTTTACAGACACACTACAAAGAGAATTTAAAGACTGATTTATCAGTTTATCTCTTCTTATGTCGATTGTGTGTGTCTCTTCAGGACACGTTTGTGGACAAAAGTCAGACTGCAGACCAGTGTCAGTGGTTTGAATGTTTGGTAAAACTCGGTGTTCAGTAAATTGAGGTTATTGTAAATAAATGCTTCAGGAGGTGGATGTAGGTCCACCTACTGTCCCTAAAACTGACCCGTCACAACACGTGAGTGTGTGTGTGTGTCTTCTGACCTTTGTGCCTTGGATATGACGATAAAAGGATCTGAGAGTGCTCCTGAGCTCAGTGTCCTCTTTACGCACTTTTACAAACATTAACATTATGGCCCAGAAGCACAAACTCCTATTTACTGGATTACTGATTTTCATCTCGGTGCCATGGGCTTGGTGTGTGTCAGGTAAGGTGCTGCTGTTAATCATCATTTGGAAGCTTGACTTCCCATTGGAATTACACAGCTGTAATATAGCACAGGAAAGAAATTAAACATAACAAGAGTTACCTGGTCCAGCTGAGCAGTTAGCTCTTCTTTTTCACATTTGATTGATTGAAACAGAAATTAAATTCATTCGAAAACAAAGGCACTTACACACACATGTAATATATCATGTTACAATAGATAAATAAGAAGTCATGACTGGGCGACTCAAAAAATGCAGTCCTCCCCTGGCCTGGCATCCTGTCTTGCCAAGCTCAGAGAAAGAAATATATAAAGAAATATTGCTGGGTCTTCCGACTCATTTCTTTTTGCGTTATCCTGTAACGGAACAAACAAAAGCATTAATGAGGCCATAACCTTTTGTTGCGTCATTTAAAGGTTTTGCTGCCTCTCCCAGATCTTACAGTAACGTATGCTCTTTTTGCTGCTCACAGAAGAAGAGCTCCACGCCAGCTACTGGAACAACAAAGGGAGGGAGGCTCTTCACACCGCCCTGAACGTTCAGCCGAATAACCACCAGGCCAAGAACATCATCCTCTTCCTTGGGGACGGTGAGTCTGCCACCTATTTAACATGTGTCTTTGAGGTGAGGAACATTTTTTGCTTTTAATCCATCTGGGTTGTTTGGTGAGGGGGAGCCAATGAAGCTTGAAAGCACGAGAATCGTCCTCGTTGTGGTTGAGTTCGCCGTCAGCGAATGAGACCACATTTTAAACTGAATGCACTACGTGACCCTGAAAAAGCAGGGGTTTATGGGTAGAAGGAGATGAGGGTTGACATCGGATCACCAGCAGTTATTGCTGCCTGGAAAGCCACACATAAGAAAACGAACCGAGGCTAAACCACAGTCCACACAATGGCTGCATGTGTCCTGAACTGATCTGAACACAAAGCAAAGGTCCAACTGCAGGAAGGAGTTCAAATAAGATAATCAATTCGGCTGAAGCTGCAGAAACGTCCGTAGAAGTGTCTTGTTACCGCTATTGAAACTATTTTTCAAGCAATAATAGTTGATTGAAAAATAGTTTCAATAGAGGTAACAAGACACTTCTACTTCATATGGATCTTGTATTTTTTCCCATGTAAACATGCAAAGCAAACTTTTCCCACTCCAGTCTCGATACAAGATTTTATCACAATCAGACAAGATGACGCTTCAGGTGACCGTGACCCCCAGACCGTTGAAAAAAGATAAAGTGATCACTGCTTTGAACCTCTTGCTCTTTCCTCTAGCTCAATATTTGGTAACGCTGCTCCACACCTGACAGTTGCTCAGAGGCACTGTGGATTTATGGCTGCAGCGGCCAACCTCATACATGCTGATAGCAGCTCATGGAAGATGTTATCACTGTTTTTGGATTGATGAGTAACATTTAACAACCTCCAGATAAGTGGAAGGATCATGGTAAAACAAGTTACAGTTCTTTGTGATTAAGGTATTCCAAAAATGATTATACGGAGAAATGATGCCATAAACCCCATAAACAATGGTCCGTGGATTGAATCCCAAATGACTTTGACTTCGATGACCATTGAAATATTCTATATTCTCGTTTTACATGTAGTTTCTTATTGAATAAAAAATATCCTAAAGATAGACAGATAAATGTAATATATTATCACCAGGTTTGACGAACAGAATAAATGTGAAATATTCGTTTATTTGGTTTGCAAAGGGTCTGCCATCTTGTGTAAATAACTCGCATGTCCTTCACCGGCCTCTAACATTAGGCATCGGCTGAGCCTTATGAGGTTTGCTTTGAGCACAATGGCAGCCCTGTCCACTCCTGGTTGGACACGATCTAACACTCAGGTGTGTTTCCACCTGCAGGTATGGGGGTGACCACGGTGACGGCTGCTCGGATCCTCAAAGGACAGCTGGCAGGGAAATCAGGAGAGGAGACCAGCCTGGTCATGGATACCTTTCCTCACCTGGCGCTGTCAAAGGTGAGCACGCTCTGAGCCACGTGGTCACTGCCGCAGTGGAATGTGTTGTGAAATGAGGATAACGTAGGCGTTATTACACACCTTCACCCAGAACCTGCCAACACTGTGTGTTTGTTTTTTGTCCCCTGTAGACGTACAACGTTGACCAGCAGATGCCAGACAGCGCCGGCACAGCCACAGCTTACCTATGTGGGGTGAAGGCTAACTACGGCACCCTGGGTGTCACCGCCGCCGTCCCGAGGTCCAACTGCAAAGCGAGCTATGGGAATGAAGTCAGATCAGTTCTGTACCGTGCCAAGAAAGCAGGTGGGTGAAGACCTTAGTTTCACAATGCTAATGCTAACGTCAACGCCTGGTTTTATTGCCAAATGCAAAATTCATGTTGCTGTGTGTTGTCTCCAAAACAGTGGATTCATTACGACCATGCTGTACTGTTTGTTTGTTTTTAGGAAAATCTGTGGGCATTGTCACAACAACTCGAGTGCAGCACGCCTCTCCTGGTGCTAACTATGCTCACACTGCTGACAGGGGCTGGTATTCTGACTCGGACCTGCCATCTGAGGCGGTCCAGAATGGATGTCGTGACATCGCATATCAGCTGATCAAGAACGTGGAAATGAACGTAAGGCTTAATATCAAGATGTTGCTGTAGTGAAACTGCAGGGTGCTCGTGCAAGGAAACTAAAAACAGCAGAAAACGTAAATATCTTTATCATAAATTGAATCTCTGCTGCTTTTTTAGTTTCCAAAAAAAATCTGGTTAACAGAGACTTTCATTATATCCAGAGATATTATATCAACACTGCACCAAACAATGGTTCAGTCGTATTTGATGTGTTAAGCTATAAGACGTCATTGAAGGATCATTCTGGAATAGAGAATCAGAACCAGAAATCTGAATCAAAAACTAATAACATAAATGAAGTGAGAATAAACATAAATTGTCATCATGTGTCTCCATTCAGGTCATTCTTGGTGGAGGGCGTCGGTACATGTTTCCCAACACCATGATCGACCCAGAGTATTCACAAGAAAGAGGAGACCGACTGGACGGACAAAATCTTGTTTCTGAGTGGCTAAAGAACAAAAAGGCAAAAATGGCAGAATTTTCTATTGTTAAAAAAAATATAATCTTCTCTTTGGTGGAATTATAACCAAGTTTATGTAATGCTTTTCACAGAACGCTAAATATGTTTGGAACAAGGGTCAGTTTGATGCTGTCGATCCTGCCAAAACAGACTTCTTGATAGGTGAGTGGAAGAAATGGTTTGATCCACATTGACAATAAAGGCTTTCTATTCCATTCTATTCTGTGCTAAAAATCAGAGCCTCACTTGTGCAATGAAGCTGAATTTATCATAAAAATGTCTGGATGCATAATTTCTTTACAGAAAAGCTGGTATATTGAAAAAGGGAGCTATGAGTAACATCTTGAAAGTCAGGCCTTGTACTTTCTCTCTGCGTTTAGGTCTATTTGAGCCCAAAGACTGCCGCTATGAGCTGGAGAGGGATCCCAATATGGACCCATCGCTCACTGAGATGGTGGAGAAAGCAATAAAGATTCTCAGCAAGAACCCCAAGGGTTACTTCCTCTTTGTTGAAGATAAGTGTTTGCTGTTATCCTTTGCCAGACATGAAACTATAATTGAATGTCAAGTCAATGTTGAAATGTCCATTCAGTTCATCGTTGCTGCATGAAGGTTTCATTGTCCAGTTCACAGATGAATTGATGTACAATATGTTAACTTGTCAATGACTTTCTTTTGGACCTTAAGTGGGAGAATTGACCATGGGCACCATGCCGGGAAGGCCGTTAAAGCTCTGCACGAGGCCGTGGAGCTGGACAGGGCGATCGGGCGAGCAGCTGAACTCACCAGTCAACTGGACACCCTGTCTGTGGTCACCGCTGACCACTCCCATGTCTTTGCCTTTGGAGGATATTCTGTCAGAGGAAACTCTGTGTTTGGTAAAAAATAAATAAATAAATAAAATTATTGTATTGTTTGATATAGCAAATTTGGGGAAGGTTTTCCAAGTTGAATGAAAAACATTAGACATTAATGTTGCTCTGTGATTTGCAGGTGTGTCTCGCTCTTTAGCAGAAGACGACAAGCACTTCACCACTGCAGTGTACGGGAACGGACCAGGATACCAAAATGTCAACGTAACTCGCAAAGATATGAACGAGTCGATTTCCTGTAAGTGAACATTGGCTGTGTGTGATAAATCAGCACCATCTAGTGGTTAAACAGGAAACCACTATAAACACACTCACATCTAGTTTTCTCTTCATATGTTCTATATATTTTTCATATCTCTAGTCTTATATATGTTTTGCACTTACAATATGTACTGAATTTTATCACTGTAGGTTTGCATTTTGTGTATGAGCCAGAATTGTCGAACATGTCTAATCTACTTCTGCTTTGTCCCCCTACACTTTAGCGGACAAAGAGTACAAACAGCAAGCTCCCGTCCCTCTGGGTTCAGAGACCCATGGCATCGAGGATGTAGCCATCTTTGCCAAAGGCCCCATGTCACACCTCTTCCACGGTGTCCAGGAGCAGAGCTACATCGCCCATGTCATGGCCTATGCAGCCTGTCTGGAGCCCTACGACAACTGCAAACTGCCACCACCCAACCACGCTGCAGCCACGGGCCCGAGCCTGCTGCTCCTCCTACTGGGCCTGCTCCTCCTCTCTCTCTACTGAGATGACGACCTCTGGAGAAACTGTGCAGAAGATTTGTGCAATCAGACATTGTGTTTGAAAAGGAGAAAATCCTCACATTTTCTTTTTGTGAAAAATTGAATTTACTGCCATTTTTTTAAAGGGGTGGGGGGGTGGGATCTGTTTAACCTTGTTAAAAAGTATTATTACGGCAAAGATAATATTCATGTATCACTCCATTTATTTATATGACAATATAATAATTATTTTTTAAATGTATTAGAGTGTATAAGAGTGATTACCTTATTGTGTTTGTCCTAGATTAACTTCTCCCTTTGCGTTGTTATATGAGAATGATACATGTGCTGTAAAAATAAAAATATCATGTGCCATAAACAAAAGAGTCAGTATCTTCTTCCTTCACATTGAATACACACATTTTTTTTTCTTTTCTATTACTTATTATTGGGCAAATTTCTGCTATTTCCCTGAGAAACAAATTCCTTGTTAACAACGTACCTGGTCAATAAAGCTATTTCTGATTTCTAGTGTCTAGTGTTTCATTATAGTCCTAAAAGAGCTGCTACTCGAAAGAATATTTGTTTTTTCACGCTAAATATTCATCTTACTGAGTGTACAATGAGTTTCACTGGATTATTTGTTATCGTTTTTAAAATCCATCCCTCATTCAATGCATGAGGATGAGCACCAGTTAAAAGTGCGCCTCCCTTTCTAGCAGCCTGATAGGTGATAAAGAACACGATTGACCAATGAGAGGCCGAAGTGGGCGGGACTTCCGGCCTGAGAGGGGCGACTTGTGTTTGGAGGGAAGTTTGACTCAAATACTCGATCACGGGAACACACGAGAGTAAACAACCGAGTGTTTGTCACGGCTTCAAAACAACTTCCCTTTAAGTGTCCGGGGTCCGGGACTAAAGACTTCACAGTCAGCCGTTGGTTAACCGCGGAGAACATTAGTGCTTTGCGACGTTTAATGAGAGTAATGGCGTCCGCAGCATGTTTGCCGCTGTTAGCCCCGCTAGCTAACGCTAGCCTCCATTAAAGCCTGGCACGGCGGCACGGGTTCACGGGAGATGCAGGTTCGCGGTCAGAGACTAGCTAACGGGCAGAGGTGATCATGGATCGAAGGAAGAGGAGCCTGGAGGATCGGCTGTGTAAAGCTGTGAACGATGGAGAACCCAGGTGATCATCTGACCCCGCCCCAGCTCTCTGTTTATGTCCGGACATGTCTTCTGTCCGGACCGGAGCATTGTCACTGTTGTTTGGAGAAATTACACTGGACAATACAAGTCAGACAAGTACAGATGTTTATATATAATTTGTCGCTTTGTCATACTTGAACTTCCATTACCCGGTTTAAAATAATAATCAATTACCACTGAATTAAAAAGAGCAATAACATGTAAGATAGGTGATTGTTGTGCGGTCCGTCTGAGATAAAAACCCTTTGAATATTAGATGTATACAGATAATGAATGGTACTGAACTATATAGCTGAATCCTGGAACAATTTCTGTCCTTTATATAGTCAATAGATGTCTTTCAAATGTGGACATATAGCCATATGGTTGCCATTTATCCTGGAAATTGCTGCTTCTCTATCACTCTACAAACAGGAGGTGCCAGAAGATGTTTTGGAAAGAAGATTGCAGTTTTATCTGATTGAATCTAGTAGACTTCAGAGACTCAGATTGATACAAGTCAAATCCTCAACTGGCATTTGCAGTGGAATTAGTGTCACTCGTATGATGCTGGTCTTAATATTGCAACATCTCTAGCAGTAAAGCATCACTCCTTTCATTTATTCCACTGTGTAGTTTACCTCAGATTGTAATCGATCTCTTTTCCTGAGTAGATCTGTGCAGCTGCTCCTCTCACAAGGCGCTCGTCCAGACCTGCTGGGCTGTAAAGGGGTCACTGCGATACACTTGGCTGTCGGGAAAGAGACGGAGAAGAACATGCGTTGCTTGAAAATGATGCTGCAATATGGAGCGGACCCCAATATTAGGTATGACTTCTTTCCATATCACATTCTCCTTCCGTTACTGCAGGACTTATACTAACCTATAATCAGCAATGGAAATAACATTTGAACAGTCCAATAAGTTCACCATCTGTGTCAATGAAGTTTTGAATCATCGATGATGAGAAAAATGTTAAAATAGGGACATGACACAATTTTTTTCCTCTCTTGACCACATTGCTGTTATAATGTTTTGTGTCTTTACTTGAATTTCTCTCAGGTCGTCTGAGGGCCTGACTCCTCTTCACATTGCTGCACTGTGGGGATGTTATCAAAATCTGAAGACACTCTTGATGAATGGAGGAGACCCAAACATCAAAGACAATGTGAGAATATACTTTAGGAATGTGTATGAACCAGTTTACAAGACCTGGAAATTAAGATCGAGGGGCCTCGACATAAACCACATGTAATTTTCTGCAATTACTGTTCATACTGATTCTGTTAGGTCTTCTTCCTTCATGCAGGAAGGGAATACACCAGGGCAGCTTGCAATACAGCAAGAGAATCGGAAATGTGGTCTTCTCCTCCAGGAATACCAGGCCAGCTCAGGAGACACCGAGGAGGATGACTTTCCTCAATTTCAATACTGTAAGAAAGCTTTGATCTGTTGGTGACCACGATATTAGTTTGTCCTCATTAAAAATGTAAACAATGAATATTGAATAAGAGTGAATAGAGAAAAAAAAACAGCATTTAAATAACGTATGAGAAATGTAATGACAATCTTTCTGGTCCAATCAAGCAAACACAAGGCTGCTATCTTACTGTCTGACACAGTGTTTGAACTTCTTGGTTGAAACTGTTCATTTATAACTCTATAACTTTGGAACTATGTTCTTTCTTCATAGCGGTGTATTCAGACCAAACGGATACGTCTGGCTATCCTGCATCAGACTACAGCTTCAGCTCCCACTCGTCTATGATGAGTGACTTTGGTGAAGCCCCGTTGAGCAGCACAAGACGCTCATCATTCTTTAATCTGGCCAACATGAACGGGAGGCCAAGTTCACATCACAGACTTTCTAACGTGAGATATCACAACCAAGACTGGAACAATTCCTTTGCACCCTGGGCAGCTGAAGGTCCCTCCTTACTCTCAAGCACTCGCATATCTGCAGTGGGACTTGCAGCTCCAATGCCGTCCCTTAAGGAGAATGATTTATTGACAAATGATGACATGTTGAATTTAAAATCATGCAGAATCTCTCCCTCTCGAGGAGACACTCCCCCAGCACCGCCCTCTAGGGGAAGAGGTCGCAAGAGTGTGAGCTTCAGGAATGTTGATGAAGTTTTCCCCGTGTTTAGTCCTGAATCCCCCAAACAGCAGCATGATGTTGATGGCAGCCAGTGCACCAACAACTTTACCTTTGACCTTTCTGAATACTCTGACTTCCTGGATTCACAACGTATGGCCACTGTCCTACACAAGCAGGGCATTGACGTCACATCGCCGGATCACGTCTTTGTCTTCTGCAGGGAGAGCAGCACAAGCACAGAGGAGGACATGGAGAAAACAGTCATCAGCCATTGTGCTTTGGAAGAGAGTGATGAAGAAGAAGAGGAGAAGGAAGCTGTAACAGTGCCTCAGGTTAATGTTGCCGAACAGCCGGCACGGCCCTATGGAAGCAGCAGCAGTGGCGGCACAGCAAGTAGTGATTACAGTAGCTGTGAGAGTGACCACTACACCAGTGCTCTGGATGCGTCTCTACACCCCAGACATGTTTTACACCCTGCAGAGGAGGAGGCGTCTGTTGGGCAGGAATCTGGCAAAAACACTGAGGTTTCTACAGACTCTGAATGTGAGTGGCGATCTGGGAATCTCGCTACTGTTAATCCACCCACAGATTATGTACCTGAAACTACAGAGCATTTAAAGAAAATCCTTGATAAACTCTCCTTGTATGAGGTAAAACCCCCAACCAACAGTGCATCTGGATGTAATGGGCCTGTTGTAGATACTTCAAGTGAAGGTGCTGTTGATGAGGCGGCTCCGTTGACAGAGGCCAGATCGAACGATGCAGTTCAGGTTTTAGAGGAAGTAGCTGATCTTCCATTTACGCCAAGTCCTTTCGTAACTGGCAGGACTCGCTCCAGGTTGAGTCGCTGCTCACTGAGAACAAGCAAAACACCCGAGAGCCTCCTTCTCACGTCATCTCTCTTTGATGAGACCCTGCCTTCACCAGTTCGTAAGCGCCACCTGACGCCAAGGTCTCAGAGCTCTACAGATTATTACACCTCGCCTCATGTGACTCATTACAGACCGTCATATTCAGAGAGTAGCACTGGAGCAGACCCCTTACCCTCAGATTGCAAAGACACACAGTCCAGCACCCTGGCAGCTGGGGCAAGTGTTGGCGATAGCCAAGGTGACACCATCATCCTCCACAAGAGTGGAACTGAATCACACACTTTGTCAGACACATTCCTACTGGAGAAAAACCAGGACTTTACTATGGATGCTTATGAAAAAAACTTTGCAGAAGTTTTGCTTGCTATACGAGGCCAAGACGTGGAACAAGACAAGGATGTTGCTGAAAGTTTGGATTTTGTGACCGATGATCTGACGAGCACAGATGAGGCAACAACAAATGGCAAAGGGAATGATGACCCTGTAGAGTTCAGATGTGACAGTGTAAAAAATGAAGATGTCTGGATCACTGAGGACTGCAGCTCTCAGCAGGGCTCAGTGTCATCTTCATCCAGCTCAAGTTACTTTTCTCCCAGGAGGTCCAGGGAAGATTCGGACCCACAAGGCACCCCGGGCACAGGATGTACCCCGAGGTACAGCATGAGCCGACTGTCGAGCTGTCACAGACCGCAGCACCTGGCAAACCTGTCCTACACACCCGGAGGGCGTCCACTCATTAGGGATCTGGACGAAGCAGTGGAGTACCTGTACACCGATACTGAACAGGGCCACAAGCTGATCGAGACCCACGTCCCGCCGACTGCGAACAGCTCGCTCAGCTCCAGCATGAGTACCACCAGCAGCAGCGAGGAGACCGTCCTTTACGACTGGCGCTCCATGAAGACCGAGGTGATGAGCAGCAGAGGAAAGGAGAATCAGAAGCCTCAGACAGGGCTTAAGAAAGAGAAACACGATGAGGGGGAGTGCCGTTTCCTGCCAGACACCAAAGGGATAACGGACCGGGAACTGAGGCTGAGGCTCGTTGAGCTTGGGGAGAGTCCTGGGCCCATCAGCAGCCACACCAGGCCCACCTACATTCGGAGGCTGTGCCGTCTGTTGCAGGAGTCCCAAACACCACACCACCAGAAGCAGCCCAACCAGCAGCAAACCGGTGAGGCTTGTTTATTTATGTTAAGCTACCTCTACATAATAATGGTTTATAAAATATTTCTTGGTCTGTCATCCACTTAAACTTGTATTTGTCTAGTTTTTAGTTCAAATTATTATGTAATATATTTGTGTTTTATTATATTTTATGTAATTAAGGTTTAACAGCATATTAGACTGTCATCTATTCATTTTCTTAATTTATTTATGGTCTGATAAATTGTATCAGGAATTCCTTTATTCCAGATTTCAGTGATGCCATCGGCCTGTCAAGCTCTATGAATATCAACATTTAAAATGTTAGTCTTGTGAAGTAGTAAATTATTTAGCTGATCATTAAAATTGCTTGTAGAAGCATGAGAATGGAAAATGAAACTCATTACTCTTTGGGCTGAGTTGTGGGTGTAGCAGATCAGAGCCAGTGAGTGAGTGAGACAGATTATCACATTAACTACAATCATTTGTCTTACAAGCACGGTGACAGCCACAGCTTGCTCATTCTCATGTGTTCTTCTTTTCCCCCAGTTGGTTTGGGTTATAGTCCAGAGCTGTGTTGGGCCCTGCAGACCTTCCAGCTGCCAGATTGTCAGACTGACGAGCAGGATTTATGTCACCAGTTTGATCAACCAGATCAAAACAGGAAGTGGAGGGAGGGCATCATTAAGTCCAGTTTTAACTACCTGCTGCTTGATCCAAGGTTTGACCGTCTCCCTCGTCTTTAGTGGTCATAAAGCTGGAAAAATCTGTAAAAGGAATCAACAGTTGATAGAAGCTGTACTAGTTTGTGTATTTTCATTCAGTCCTTACTACACACAGCCTTATGATGCCTAAATAAACATAATTAAATTAATTTCTGTGTTTCCTCTCTGTCAGAGTGACAAATAACCTCCCGTTCCGCAGTCACACCATGACTCCACAGGAGCGTTTCCAGGCTTTTGTCAACGCCATATTTTACGTGGGAAAGGGAAAGCGCTCCCGGCCTTACAGCCACCTGTATGAGGCTTTAGAGTACTACAGAGGGGACAAGACCTGCAAGGTGGGACGCTGTCCACAAACTGAAGATCATTCTGAAGAATTAAAATAAAAATGAAATGGATCTTAGTAAACCTTTTCATCTTTGTGACAGAAACTGTGCCCCAAAGTGCAGCACATCCTGCAGGTGTGGAACGCCGGGCACGGGGTTGTCTCGCTGCATTGTTTCCAGAACGTTATTCCAGTGGAGGCTTACACAAGAGAGGCCTGTATGGTGGAGGCCATTGGTGAGTACATCTGCTCTTTATTGGACTCAAAATCAAGGCCTCACCCTGTCATATTACACTCACAGTGTAATCCGTTGGTTGTTTTAGCATCAGTATACCTGTGCTGGAGCCTGCAGCCTGTCAATAACTTATCAATTCTCCAATAACATCACAGGTCTGAAGATGCTCACCAATCAGAAGCGAGGCGATTTCTACGGCGTGGTGTCCAACTGGCCTGTGAAGCGCAAAAGAGAGCTGGGCGTCCATATGCTCTCCCGGGCCATGCAGATCTTCCTAGCTGAAGGCGAGAGGCAGCTCAGACCCGCAGACATCAGACAGTAGCGACCTCTACAGGAGAGGGGTATGAACAGCAACAAAACACCAACACAGGGAAACGCCACTGGGATTAAAAAAGAGAGCCTTGATTTTTCTCAAACGGGTTTTAACCTCAGGAACCCTCTGAACTGTTGTAGTTTTTCGTGTCTCACTTATGACATTCTTTGGTGTAAATATTTACATTCTTTGAATTTGTCACAGAAGATCATCTTGCTTGATGCGGTGTGGATATTAAGGAGAAACGTGGGAGCATGGAGATGAGCATTATGATGGAATTCAGAATTATAACCGCAGCTCTTTCATCAGTCAGCAAAGAAACTTTACAGAAGTACTTCCCAGTGGGATACTTTTCATCTCATGATCCCCAACCAAATTCAAATATCTTATTTAGTGTAATCAGATTAACTGGTGCTGTACTGATCTTATGTGTTCAAGTGTTTTCCAAAGAGGCTTAATCATGTTACTTATGGAGTGTAAAAAAAAAGCTAGTGGTGAATTAATTAGAGACCAGCATTTGGTACTTACTTACTTACTTACTTAGTTTGAACTTTAAGAAACTTGATATCTGTAAAGAAAGATTAGTTCACGTGACTGGATTCACATTTCTTTTCTTGAGCATTTAAAATGTTTTTAAAGATGAGCCAGTGATGGTGTAGCCTAGTTTCATATACGTTCAATTCTTTTCATTTCGATAGAATCAAAGTTTTTCAAAGGGGAATCTTGAGTCTTTCGAGTAAAATGGTACTTCAAAAGTTCCGATGTCACAGAATGAGTTATTTCACATTGTTGTAGGGTCCAGGGACCAACAAGACAAGTTTTAATGGCTGAGAATTTGACATTTGCCATTTGTTCAAATGATCTTTTCCTAAAAATGTTAAAACCAGGTAACTCATAACTCTCCTCAATATAAAACACCATCAACATCTTCAGGATTAACATTTAATTATGAAATGAATTGCGTATAAATAATTACATGAATTGATTAAACTGTAAAGCTTTTTTAATAGTATGTCGATTAGGATGTTGAGACACCGTTTCACATCCAGGTTTTTGTAGGTAAACATGAACACTCCTTTCACTGTGATTTGTTTTTTCTGTAGTTTGTCCGTTGTGTTGAGTTTCCCTTGTTTGACGTTGTTAAATACAAGGAACTTCTGCTGTTCATGTTCAATTCATGCTTATTTTCCACTTATTTGGCATTTATGTAAAAAAGAAATACAGAAGACATAAACTTGAAGTGGTCGACTCTAATGTCTTGTACATTCGTGTCCCTCTAGTGGACATAGAAAGTAAATCAACCTTGAAGGAATCATGCAGACCAAAGGGCTTCCTCCACGCTGATGCATTGACAGTTAATTTTCTAAGATATGCACCAATGAAGTATTTTTAGAACTATACTTATTTTTCATTTACCCTCTGCCAAAAAATGCTTTAATTACATGAACCCTATCATATATGTGTTTTCATTTATCTATTAAGAACATTGTGGCTGCTTTGCAAGATCAGTTTTTTTTCCTCCTCTTTTTCAAAGCTGTAACAATAGTTTTCAGTAACTGCTATGACTCATCCGACTTCATAGAATGAGAGCTCCATGGTAGTGACCCATCACCTTCTGACAAGCGTCATCATGGTTTATACAGTAAACAACATCCTGTGTGTGTTTGAGTGTGAGCCAGCACTGACGATGACATGTTAAATTACCTGACTGAGCACAGCTGCACATCTCATCTGAGTCATCTATGTGCAAACTTCACGTTAGGATCCAGAGGCGTAAAGTAATATTACATTGAAAATACTCAGGGCTGTTTATGCGAAAATAAATGTATTTTTATGAGTACATTAAACTAAAATGCTGTGTAGAAAAGGGGATTTCCAGTCGCACCAGTAATACTTTTCATCTCTGCGGATTGAGCACTGGCAAACAAATGTGTGCAGTTTCTTTCCTTCTGAGTATGTTGAACTGTTTTTTAACAGTTGTTAATGTCACACTTAAGTAATTTGTGTGTTTCTCACCCAGCGGTAAATTATTTTAACAAAACTGCTGAGACAGAGGGGTGCATGTGTCACAACTGCTCAGTTTTTCGTTTGTGACAAGGTCAAATAATTATTATATAATAAAACAAATTACTTGAGCAATATTTTAATAATTCCAATGTATTTTGACTTGCTCTCCCATTCAATTAAATGGAGCAATGCTATTGTCAAAAAAAGAATCTATATTTGTTAGTATGACATAAATCCTTAATACATTTTTTAAATGATTATTAAGGCAAAAAATGTACCAAAATATATCTAATGAATTATTGCTATCAACGCTAATATTTACTACTTTAAATATGCATTAGATCAGTGCTGTTTATTTAAATGATTTATTTTGAAATGTTCAATTTTTACTGATAAATCCAACTTCATCATTTCATCATCCTCTCAAACTGCAGCACAGAACTATCGTCATTTGTCAAAGAGGCCACAGAATATAATAATCAGGAAAACACCGGAAAGTTTTTTTTTAATGAATCTTTAATGTTGATTTAAAAAAACATTTTAATACACGTAATATGAGCTTCATTCCTAATGTTTAGTGTCAGTGAATCATGACATTTGAATACATTTACATCTACACTTCAGTGGCTTACCTTGTGTTCCCAGTCAGATGGGCGATAACTAAAAGGTCGTTCATCACATTTGGCCTTGCTGGTTTTTGTGTCCTATTTTCAACAACTGAATCATTTATCAGGCTGTAGATATACATACCATATTTATTCTTTAAAGGTCATTTTTCCACCTATCTCTAGAATCTTCATTCCTCTCCCCCCTGCTGCTGTAGCCAGACTGGGACCCCTCCGCCCCCCAGCCAGCGTGATCAAGATGCAATCTGAACTGCATCTAAATTCACGCCGCCAGTGTTTGTCTGCTGTCGGTTGGAGGCAAGGGAGCAGGGGGGAGGGTGACAGGCGGAGAAATAAATAACGGCATCATCAGCATATTGTGACGCTATTCCTTCTGACGGTCGGATGAAATCTGGGACACAGTTGCATTCATCGTTCAGTGAGCTCTACCACACAGTTAAACCCACCGACAGCAATGAATGTTGATTGTGACCTTTGCTGTGGTCTGGAAGTTGAAAGTTGTTTTTAGCGTTTGCTGTTGTTGCTACGGTGCTCTTCTTTCTTTGGCTGGAGTGCAGGTTTCTGCACACGTTTGACTTCTGTCCTGTAGCAGACACCCGTGGACAAAGGCTGGCCACAGGGCACAATCAACGGTCGATGGTTTTTTCAATTTAGATGAAACTCACCGACAGCGTTGAATGTTCACTGGTGCGAGCGCAGACCTGATGGTGACCAGAGATGATGGCAGACGGGGTGAAGTCGTCACACGAAATCCCATTTTCCATTCTCTGACCAGGGGCAGTAAAAGGAGTCGCGAGCGTTGGCTGTGGAACAATAATCCCCTCTGCTCTTTTTATTACATGCCTTCCTTTTACTTTTTAATTCCCAGCTGTTGTGAAATGTATATATATCCAAACACACATAATCCTTATTTCAGTAGTGAGGGCCATTCACACACTGTACCTGAGGATAAGAGACAGAATAATTACACTATACATCAAGTGCAATTTATTATTAAAACAACCGCTCCCTCTGCTCCCCATTAAAGCACAGCCTTTGAAAAAATTTTAAAAAAAGCAGAACTCCCTGTGACCCATCTCCTCATAAATCCCGACAATGAATGAGCGTCACTGGCAGTAACCTCCATGACGCATGGCCATTATGATACCAGAGACACTGTCGCTGTATGGGAGCTCATTTTTTTATCAGTACAAGCAGCAGTTAGAGGAGTGGGAGTCATATTGAAACTCAACACTCATAGCGGGTTTTAGTAAACATAGCACCTGGTAAGGCTGCAGCCAGCCGCCGTGTTGAAACACAGCTGCACAGCGCGGCCTCCAGAGAGGTGCTGGCCTGCCCCCGGGGCTTCCTGAGAGGTGCAGGATAAGGAAGACGCTGGGTACGAAACTGCAGACTCACCCCGATCAATGGCGTCTGTTGTTTTCGCTATGATGTGGCACTGTGGCTTCTTCTCTCTCGCTGTGCGACTACCAGTAAAGAAACCCTCCACCATCTTGCGTGAAAGATTTTATTGCACCGTGCTGATTCACTGTTGCTCATGATGTGAGAAGCGATGAGCAACAAAGTGTGTGAGAGGCACAACAATCAAATGCCACAGGGCTGCTGCTGCTGCTGCCGCTGCAATTATAAAGATATGATGTGACAGTAAAGCTATGGCAGTGAGTCAAGATGTGGCCGGATGATAAATGTGGTGCTGGGACTCTTTCAGCCGGCAGGATCAGGGGCGACTAAGGCGTTGTGGTGATATCTCCTGACTCCCCTCACAGAAAGAGCAGTGTTAAAAATATCACTGGGACTACAAAGCTGCATCACATCAAGCGGTACTCTCTTTAGAAGAATTTAAAACTTTTCCACCACACTGACTGACAGCAAACAACGTGACGCTTCTCTTTCCTCCTTTGGATCATAACAGCCGTTTCGACTTTTCTCACTTCCTGTGTATCTCACTTAATGTATCCTGTGAGTGTGTCACTTGTGAGCAAGAGCAAAAAAAAACTACATTGGAACCCAAAATACTTCAATCACAAAAAACATTTTGCCGACTGCCGAAGCGTCTCCTGTGCCTGGACCGAAAAAGCACAGTCCTTGCTGTGGGGGACACCGCTAACTCTGCGGCTCGTCTCTCTCTCTCTCTCTCTCTCCGTTCTCCCGCACTGTGATTTGAGTGACAGTGTTGGAATTGACAGAAGTGGATGAGAAGGAATGTTGCTTTATAAAGGTCTTCTCTGGCCCGCAGGAGGAGGGTGACAGTGGGAAGAAAGATCCGGGACACGCAACGCGCAGAGAGCGAAGAGCCCTGAGCTGACAATGTGGCCTTAATCTGAATGACAAGGTCTGCACATCAGCCCTCAAACCAGCCTGGGTTGGGAGGGAGGAGGAAGCAGTGAGAGCTGAAGGGAGGCGGAGGGCGGATGAGGGTGTCCTTCCTTCAAACACGCTGGCCTTAATGGCACGGACAGCTCTGACATTTAACTACTGAATCATTTTTAGATAAGTGGATGTGGTGCGGAGAGCTGTGACTTGTAAAAATTTCAGGAGGCGTTTTTCAAGATGAAGGAGGAGGAAAAAGACCAGAACAAAACCTCCGCTGGGGATCGCACTACACGGTTCCTAATGAGAGCAGCGAGCCCTGGGTTAAGAGCGAGGCCAGATTATACGCTGAGTCTGTCCTGGCCGCTACAGGTGAAGGCCGCATACACTGAGCCGTGAGTGAAGGGAAAAAAAAAAAGTTTTAAAAAGTACAAATAAAAGCCCAAGCTACCCCGAACGGCGCTGACAAAAGAAAACTAGCCGAGCAAGTTTGCGTAAACAGATCCCTTCATAAGTTTTCAGAGCGCCCTGTCAAAACAGCCTCGTAATTCCAGAGAGACATCACACAGGAGGCGATCACATTACGCCAAAATGACAAAGGAGCCGTCTGCGCTGGGTATCACAGTAGCGTGCGAATGAGCTGTTCGTCTTTAACGTCAGTGGATTTCCTTTCATCAGCACAGGTAAAGGAGAAGGTCACCATGAATCACCAAAAATCACCATGTGAGACTTTTCTGGTGAATGAGCCTTGGCAGCTTTTAGTTGAATATTCGTTTTTCTGTGACCCTGAATCTTTACAATCGGAACAAATTAATTTCAGGAGCCTCTTCGAGTGTTTTTACATTTTCCGTTCTGCGTTACAGTGCAAATCCCACTCTGTGTCTTCCTCTCACCTTCAGTTGCCTCCCCCCCCCCCCCCCCCCCCCCCCACCTCCTCTGTCTCTCAGGAGGGGGAGGAAATTCCTGGCGAGGGTTCTGGGAGTTGTTGCTCTGCGCCTGCAGGTACAAACCGGCCTCCTCTGTCTGCCTGTCTGCAGATATCATACCGCGACGTGATCTGTTTAGCTGCCTGACTTAATGCTCGTGTGCCTCCGGCCCTGTGTGTGTGTGTGTGTGTGTTGACTCCTTCCATCTTCTCACAGCTGGAATGGCGTCGCCCACTTAATCTGCTGCCCTGTGATTTCAGACACACACAGAATGACAGACAGACTTTTACTACACTGATATTTACAAATTGACGTGCTATTAATCTTCCACCACACAATGTGCAGTTAATGAGACATTTTATTCACACACTCACACACACACACACGTCGTGGCAAAGTGGTTTAAGGACAGCGGGGTTGATAACACCGATTTATCTCAACAAAGGATTCCAGTGTTTGGACGTGTTGAGGGTCTGTAAATCTCGACACGTCAGAGCAGGAGTTCAACCCCCTCAGGATGCTTCCTCATCTGTTCCTGTGTTGTATACTTTTCATTTTTTATCCTCGGGTTGTCAGGGCGCTGACTGATACGGGCTGACATGTACGACCACGCTCACCAAAACACAAACAGACACACTTGAGTCGGGGTCTGAGTCCAGCTGGAGGTGGTCCCCTGCCAAACCTGCAGGCAGGTTGCCTGTGCTCATGATCATCACACACGCACCGATTGGTACTGACAGGACACACACACACACGCACACGCAGACACGGTTGGAGGAAAAAAAATCCGCTCGTGAGTAAATCAATATTTCAAGGGCAGCCTAAAAAATGTATGAGGAGGAACTATTTTGCCTCCTCTGATACATTATTCTGTCTTTGACTTCCTTTTCTGCCATTTCATCTGCCCCTGCCACCACCACATCCACACTGAGCACTGCGAAAACAAAGGGGGAGAGCTGTTGAGAAAAGGAAATAGAGGTGGATGTGGGCGAGGAGGCATCCACAACTGATGGAGACCGGCAGCAGTGAGCAGTGTCGTGAGAGAGGAGCAGATTGGCGAGAAAAAAGAGGGAAGTGAATAATGGCCAGTGGGCTGAGAGAGCGACAAGGAGCGAGAGAGATGGAGGAGGAGAACATCCCTCTCACAGACACACACACACACACACACAAACCAGAGACTCCGCAGGGTGCCATATAACAACCTTCCTTGTCATTATCGTCGCCCAGCCAAAACCGCTCCTCCTCCACCTCCTGTCTTCAACACAATCATTGCCCTATCGTTTACAGTGGGCTGCTAAATGGGAACATCGATAGACACATCCATTAACAGCAAGGCTCTTTTCGTCTGATTCTCAAGTGCTTTTACAGCCTGCGTGCACACACACACACGTGCACGCTGCACCTCGGCCCACCGTTAACCAAGCTAGCCACGCGCAGGCAAACGCCAAACTGATGGAGTGTGTCATTACAGCTGGTTAGTAAGGCGCTCGCTGCGAGGGTGGTGCCGTCAGTTAACCTGCGGCTGCAGAGCAACGCGATGGGGCCGCGCGCCGACTGAAGTCGCTTCCCTGCGTGCAGCGACCCTACAGTTCCTCCTCTGGATTCATGTATTTATTTGTTTTTTCATGTCAACAGTCATGGCCTCACGTACAAATCTATCGCATCATTTTCATCGTTTCATTGCAGGATTTTCTTTCCTTCGCGGTTTCTTTTTGACTGCAAAGCAAAAATGCTCCTAAGGCACCAGGAACCTAAATACACTGGCTCAGAGGTGTTTATGTATTTGTCTGAAAAAAATATTTAGCAGAAAACCGTTGTATCGATTTGAAGTTTTATGTCAAAGAGCAGAATCAATACAAAGACGCGACTCACGCACTCTGTTAATGTGAATGTGCACCGCCAGTGCTGTCGCTGTACCAAACACACACGTGTGTGACAGCCGCGAGGTCAAAGCCGAGCAGAGGCAGGTTGAGAGGAAGGGCAGATAAAATGGAGGGAAGCCTCAGCCGCCTTGTACGCTGTAATTTCAGCTCCCATTGTTTTTCAGAGGGAGGATGCTGGGAGGCCTGGGAGGGGCACTGGGTGGGGAAGAGGGGGGAGTGAGGTTGCTGGGGTTTGTGGGAAATGTGGCGCAGCTGCTGAAGTTGACTTATGAAGACTGGCTTTTACTGATGGAGACAGAGCAGAAAATGGGGTCGGGATGTGCACGCACACACACACACACACACTATTAATGGCACGCATGCCTGCAGACAGTTACTACTGATGTCAAAAGACACTGTGTAAATGTAGGTTGGTTCCAAAAATGAGGCTTCGATGATTTTAGGCAATATTACGTTTTCAGCTCATTTACCAGTTATTGGATAAATCAGATGATTGCAGATGTTTTCTCACACTCCTGCACTCGGCGCTCTCTGATTCTTACCGCAACAGTCACGGGCGTGTGGCAGGCTGGTGGTAGACCGCAGACAGACTCAAGGTGCCGCGCGCGCATGTGTGTGTGTGTGTGTGTCTCCTTCATGTCTGGACCTGGGCAGAAACAAACAGAAGAAAGAGAAAGACACATTCAGGTGTTGTTTGGTAAACCTTGTTATTAAAAAGTCACGCATACATGGCAAAATACACACACACACACACACACACACAGTGGTTTAGAAAGAAAGAATCACGTGAATGTACACTCTAAAAGACACACAACTGTGTAACAAAAAACTATTCTTTAGTAACTCCTACATTTCAAATTTATTGTTTCAATGATTCACCGACACACTGATGTGTAAGAGAGTAAACAATCCGCAGTTCATCCTCTCACGCACAAATGATTTTATACGTACAACAACCAGCCCACTCACAACCCCCATTCATTCTAACACTGCGGGTGATCTGAGAAACAATGACAAGCATGTGAACATTCACACAAAATTAATCTCTGAATGAGAAAATGGTGGTTGGGTGAGAACAATGCTGTGACGCTCACACAAACGATTCCAGCACTTTTCAGCCTCTAAAATCGGACAGAAATACAAGAGAGGCTGGTGTTGGTTTTAATGGCGTCACAGGGCTGTTATGTATTATATAGAGCTGGTGTGTCTGACATGCCCGCAGTGTGAGGAGGCTGCGAGGGAGAGAGGGAGGGAGCTGGCGATGCGCGCTGAGACAGAATTAATTATCAAAAAGAATTTCTGAGTACAACATCTTAGGTTGACCAGATGGAGAGGGAGAGGAGAGAAAACAAGAGTACAACCTGGAGACGCAGTGGGGGGGGGGGTGATGTAGCTGTCCTAGTATTTGACTAAATCTGTTCATTACTTAATGGCATCGAGGAAAAGGAGACATTTGGACATAAGAATTTATCAAACAGCGACATTATTCAGCTTGTTTTCAACCCGATACAAACTGAACAGGCTCTGTTACTGCACGAGAACGAGCGAACTGCAGCTAATTACGTGTTACAGCTTGCGCTGTAAAATGTCAGAATACGGTGAAAAATAATCATCTTTTGCTGCGTTTCATGTCTTTTTTTAAGCCACTTAAGCTGCGTGAATAATTTCTCTGAGCCTGCTGCTGTTTGCAGATTTAAAAAGTTCCTCAGAGTCATTTAGAAGTCTAAATGTGCAGTGTAAGTACAGTTTGTCCTAACTGCTTTCATTTTACCTCCGTCAAACTACTGGACTGAGCGGCACTGACTGAAGGAAGCGCGGTAGTTCGGTCGTTTCCTTTTTTAATGGCATTGCCAGAGTTGCCTTGAGAAAAACACAGTCAGGCATATTTTGTGTAATTTGACGCAGTTTGGTTGAACTGAATTGGACAGTTGGACTTGGACAAAGCTCCACTGATTTGTCTTCAGCTGCAGAACCATTTGTTCCTGAGCAAACCAGATCACATCAGGAGTTAATGAAGACATGTGGCTGTCCACCTCTCTGTCCAGCAGAGAGCCAAGCCGTTTTACTTAAACTTGGCCAGTTTTGGACCTTAAGTCTGAAACAGAAGCCGACTCCTGATCCCAAACTACAAATCTGTGTTGAGAGTCTGAGGTTTAAACTTGACATTCTATTACATGTGGCAGTAGTACATTTTCTAAACTCACCACAATCTGACTTTTGGCCTTTTTTCCTTCATACTGTAAAGTGAGGAGTCTAGACAGCGCTAATGAAAACCATGTTGAAAAAACACCACTGTAATGAATGGACCCAACGATTCACACGTACAAAAAGAAAACCTGCTTGCAAATGAAACGAGACTCGCCAGTGAAAATATGGTTCCTGTGACTTCCTCTCTGCCGGCTCTCCATCCACACACAGAACAATGATTGACCTTGGCTGGATAAAAAAAATTACCTCAATTGTTCACACTCGGCTTTGATGTTAAATACAGTAATGCAGGGCTGCACAGGAAAGCTGCCGACAGGGAAATTAAACCTTTTTCATGCCAGCTGTAAGAAATGGCCCCTTAGTTTCTCTCTGTTCAATTCACCGCATCCGCCAGAATACATACATGCAACATACATGACTCCTCCACGGCAGCTAAGGAGTCCCCCAATCTCTCCACTTCTACCTCATTGTCTTCTCTCTCTCTCTCTCTCTCTGTCTCTCTCGCTCGCATCCCTCGCTCTGCTCCAGTAAGCAGACTTGCCGAGACCAGGGCGGGCACCTCCGTCATTAAGGTCCCGGCACGGAGTCACCAATTTATACTCTCATTAACGGATCCATGTGCTGCTCGGTACATTACAAAGAGAAGAGAAGGGGGGGATTACAAAGAGAAGAGGGGGGGGGGGGGGGGGGAAGCCATGGGACCACCCATGTGTTTAGGCCCCTTCACAACAAAATGCAACAATAAAGATCTGTGTTCCCTCTGCCAGCTAAATGAGCCAATTCACGCGAAAGGGGGAGAAAAAAAAAAAAAAAAAAGCAAAGTTCCAAATGAACAGACGTTCTGAGGCTGCACAGGGTGTTTATGTGTTAACGAGAAGACGCTATTAATCAGGACTGAATGCTTGAGAGCTCCTTGTTATCAGATTTTCACTGGCCTCGCAGGTTTTGTTCTGTTTTTCCCGCAAAGTGAACAATGCTGTGTTTAAATGCAATTAGAAGCGTTTAGATTGACTCCGAACACATGAGGCTAACTGTGGATGTGGAGCCCTCCATCGAAAATAAACCGACGGGATTCGGTTTGAGAGCAGTCTGACATCGAGCTAAATCTTATTTCTGCTGACCCGGGGGATATTTTCCTTCCTGCAGAGAGTGACAGGGAGGCTACAGGGTCGAGCAAATACCGCCCGCTACAAGTTATTAATGAACATACCTCCTCGCTGTTCAAAGCAAACTCTGTCTTCGTGGCCCCGTGTAGCTCAGTGGGGAGAAAACAACACAAACATTGCATAAGTGAAGAGTTCAGCTCTCTGGGCCACCCAGAGTTGAGCTGCACTGCAGTGACGAAGGGATTTCGACTCTTTGGGGAAATATCCTGGAGTTTTGTCTCTGGTTCTTTTAGCAAAATACGGGGAACATTTATTTAAAAGCGCAGCGCAGGTGTGGTGTTGTTTTTCTGTGATCATGTAGTCGTTCTGTGAATGTCAGGTTTGTCTGCCAAGCTGCTTTAATAATATCTTTATTATGAATTCACCGTGTCCAGGAATAGTGTCACGGCTGTTTTCACTTCTGTGGTCTTGATGTCGAGGCACATTATAGAATATGCTGATCGCTGTGCTTCGTCAGAATGTGCTCCAACCATTTTATGCCTGTTTATAATAAAACCAGTGCAGACATGTAGAGCTAGACCACCCAGAGCCGTCACCCGTACACTCTGCTTAAAGAAAAGTCACAAGTCTTAATTATATCCATCCTCTGGGCGTGTCCTCCTGCTCAAAACAGACATCTGAGCCGACCCCCCGCCACCAACGCGCCGCAGACCTCACCAAAGCCGCATGGAAAGAACTTTTTTGGGCAAACACGTCAACCTTAGATGAAAATAAACCTATTCAGCGCAGCGCAAAGTTGTTTTTACTGAGGTTAGCGAGGCTAATCTGATTTTACGTTGCTCATTGTTGGATTAGCTCCTCCTGTACCCTTGAACTTGTAAATGATCCCAGACGTTAGAAAAAAAAAAGAGGAGAAAAGTGCCTGTCAAGGTTCTTTTGATGGGCGAGATCCACAGGATGTGAAAATCAAGTGGGTGAATTGTTTACCATATCAAAAGAGGTGCGATGAAACAGTAATATCAAAACCTGCACTTAGATGAAAGGGCGGAGACGACAAGACAGCGCCCGCACACACACACACACACACACACACACACACAAAACACATACATCTATGCACTGTAATGAGGAGGCATGTGCTCCAGGGAGGAGGATGTTGTGACTGCATTGTTCTTTTTCATGATCTATAATTTCCAAGCAGCCGACTGGTCTGCACTCACAGCAGAGACAGAGACGTGAAGGCAGGAGGAGAGAGAGGGACCCCAGCGACTACCTGCCAGACAAATCCTCCTCAGGCTTTGATCCGCTGCCCATTTCTCTCTCGCTATGTTTTGTCTTTTTTCTGTTTTTTTAAAGTAGGCCAACTGTGATGTTTAGCCGAAGTGCAGTGAGATCCCAGGCCCGCAGGGTAAGAAAAGAAGGGACTAATGCTACCAAGTTGGAACGGAAATGGCAAAATAACCAAACAGAGATTTGTCGTCGCTCCTGTCCAATGCTTCCTCTCTAATGCTATCAATACGGAACCCTCCGGGGATCATGGGGTTAATCTACTTCGCTTGTATATGAGCCCAGATCGTATCGAAGCACATTTGTTCCAAGCAGCGAGGCTAATGACCCTGAGCCGACACTCGACGTTTGGCTGATGTGTGTGTGTGTGTGGGGGGGGGGGGGAGCTAATGGGAGGCAATGGGAATACGAGCTACGGTCCATCATCTACTTAGGACCTAGACAGCAGTGTTATCCTTCCCTTAGTCTAAACACTCTCTCACACAGGAAACACTACAAGGAAACAACCATTTCTTTCCTCCTGCATCTAATATTTGTTGAATTAAGTAAATGTACAACGTGCAGCGTTTAATCACCAACTAATCGATCCCGCGTTCATTTGAAGGGATTGGTATTGCTGCTGCCTCCACCTCTGTTTAACCAGACCTGACCCACTATTCAGCCTTTTAAATTATTAAAAGTTATTAACGTATGTGTGTGTCTTTACACGAGTACATATGCAGTGTATATTCATTCATATCGTCATATTTTGTGTTTGACAATATCTGTAATTTGTATTGAGTTTTTTCGTGTGAGCCTTCCTCCTTGAGATCAAGATCATTTATCTCAGTGGGAGCTGCTAATTTTTAGAAAAAATTAAACACCATTATTCCAACCAGGATATAACATTAATTTTTAAAAGGCAACACGTGCCACCGTTTTCATTAATAATCGAGGTGCACTTTATACCGGTTCTTTATTGCTGCTGTAACATGGACGAGCACAAGCGCAGACTTGGTACAGCTGAGGGTGGACTGCACCACTGCGTGAAGCTGAGTGAATTCTGCTGCAATGGGAAAACAGCAGGGGTCCACTCTGCTGCCTTTATTCGATTCAATTTGCCTCGCTTACTTCTCGGCATATATGGGATGTACATGCATGTGTGTGTGTGGAAGAGAGAATGGACAGAGGCATAAATAACCTCCCGCACTGTGCACGTGTGCAGAAGTAAGTGCGTCCGCGTGTGTTGGGGTAATACCTCCAATGGCAGACTAATGATGGGCTTTATCGACACCCTGCAGTGAATGTGGGCCTTTGTCTCCTCTCAGGACGCATTATGGAAAGCTCAGGGGCTTCGACTCCCTTTCATTCCCTCACCCACTGATTAAACCCAGCACACACGCACACACACAGGAGGACAATGAAAAGTTGAGACCCTGATCTCCTGTCATACCCAAACTGTTTTCTGCACAGCTCAGGAGATCTCTGGTAAATTTACATTTTGGAAAAAATCAAGACGTGAAAGACAGGATGGAAGGGGAAAACTACAGGAAGTTTAAATATTCCTTTCAAGCTAGGTTGCAGCCTATAGAATCAACTGTATCGTTAAAACACATTTGATTCAAGAATTTTAATCAAGAGATTTGAGATTTGACGAAATAACTAAATTAACTGCTCTGGACATGTGGTTACCCTTAAAGTAAAATAACTGGATCTATTTCAAGGGTTTTCTGTGTGCAGGTACTTTGTTGTCTTTTATGCTTTTTGATGCATGCTCCAGGATATTTTACTTTCTTTTCTTTTCTTACAGTCGTCAAATTGTCTCACTTCATTCTGCATATATCTGAGGAACAGCTGAGAGCAAGTTCAAACCTTTTTCCAGCTCCACGTTAAAAAAAAAAAAAAAAAACCTCTCTGTTCCTCGCTGTGCTGATTCCAGGGTCAGAGGTCGTGGCAGGGTCCCTTCAGTCAAGCAGTTAATGAAACGAAAATATTTTCCTTTCTGACGACAGCGAGACATTTTTAAAGACTTGGGCGCACGGCTCCTCTGGGAAGCGCCGCCACTTCTGCGGCTGTTTCCCATTGAGTCAAACCCCGTCTCTCTCCCTCCTCTGCGTGTTCTTCACAGCCTTGTTTTCGAGTGGTTATTGTGCCGAAGAGCTGTTAAGTGCACGGTAATCTCGCTCAGGGCTCGGTCTTTGGATTCCACCTCATACTTCCTCTTCTGTCATTCGCTGTTCACTTATTTCTTGCGAAATGACTCTGAGGGGATTATTAAGGCACCGAAGTTCTCTGTTCTCTTTCTCGATGATAAAGAATATTCAAACCTTTCTCGAGTTGCTCTCTCTCTCTCTCTCTCTGCGTCTCGGGGCCAAGCTGTGAGGATTTAGGGGCCTTATTTAGTAGGCAGGTAGAGTCGAGGCTCCCCCATCCCTCCCCTCTCAGCAATTAGACCGAGGCCAGGAAGTGTCTTGTTTTATGGCCTTATAAAGACATTAGAGGCATCGCTTCATTCCCCCCCCCCCACACCAACTCAAAGACATTAGAGGCATCGCTTCATTCCCCCCCCCCCCCACCAACTCTATTTACCAGTTCTACTCTCTCACCCCTTTGTGATCCTCTCTCACTATGAGTCCTCCCCATCACCGTCCATCTACGTCTGTTCTATCCAAACGACCAAACCTTCTTCCCGTTTTTCAGTCCCTGCCCCGTCATGTCCATCAGTCCTCCGTCCCTCCGTCTGTGCGTTACCGTTCTTGACACTTGCCCGTCAGCTTTTTCTTCCTCTTTCCCTGCAAACGCGGTATTGTGTTTCCTCCCCTCCGCGCACAATTGAAAACCGTCGTCTGTCTTTTTTCGCCCCGCTCTTTTGCACGAGCATGAAACTGAAAATTACTCGCTCTGTCCACCCGTCACGCACCAAATCAATATGACTTGACAGAGTGACTCATTTGCCTGTCATTTTCCCATATGCCATTTCTGAAATATGAAACTGAGAGACGCAGTGTGGCCTGAGCCTCGCCCACCTCCCTGCCTCCGCGCAGACAAATGGACACCGACGAGAGAGCTGCGCTGCGTCGTGAATCCCGGCAGCTTTTTAAAAGCCAGCTTAGACAGACTTGGCTGCTCTTGAAAGACTTTCTTCCACTGGAGCAGGGGACAGACACAATTGAGAGGAAAAAGGGGCAAAGAAAGAGCGGTGGCATGTCTGGATATTCGCTTCCAACATCCTCCATCTTTTTCCTGAGAAGTCGTTTCTTCCTCATGAGGTCAGAACCACTTCCGTTCAAACAAAACCCACCTGGGCTTATTTGGACACGCCCCCAGCCCACCCTTTGCTCTTCCTTTATCGTCTCTGTTTTGGCGTTTGAGCCCATGCAGCAGCTGCAGCGCCCGTACCCGGGAGTCAGACATCTAGCGCAGATAGAAGGAGGACAGCGATGCAGGAATGTAAATAAAGACAGACCCGAGACAGCGGGTGGCCTGAGAGCAAGAACAGAAGGAAGGAGAAACTGCACGGCTCAGGCAGGCAGAAAAAGACGTGCATGAGACATGAGGAGTTCGAGGGGAGAACCGAGTTTGACGTGAATTGAGACAAGCTGAACTGGAGTTGTGTGGAAAGCTAAGAAATGCTGGACTGGCTCCAACCAAATCTTCTTGTTCCTGGTTCCAAGAGAGAAAAGAAAAAATCCCAGTGCTGCTACTGTAACCTCCGAGGGGGAGGTCGAGGTGGAAGGGAGTCTCACAAGAGAGGAGGATGACAAGAGCACAGAAATAAAAACAACATTTTCTTTTTTCCTTCTGGCTGCCTCCTTCCCTTTAACCAGTGCTCTTATCTGTGCACGGTGGCAGCCGCTCCGGCCATGCCTGCGCGCTAGAAAATGATTTACTGCCGCTTTCAGCCTCACACCGAGAGGGAGATTAGTGAGTGAGAGACGCTCACTGTGGGAATCGCTGAAACACAGTTAAGACAATAAGGTGGCTCTCCTCCCAGTCTCGCTCGGGCTCCAAGGTAATGATTTATTTTTTTCTCTCCCTGCAACATTTCTTAAAAATATTTTAACAAATGCTGCAGAGAAAAGTTCAAATCCTGTGTGTTGTGAACAAAGCATGCGCGATAGCTCAGGTGAAGGACAAGTAAATACTGATAATGTCGTTTCCACCTTTCGCCACTCAGTGTTTCGTGCACTCTCCTTCAGAGTGTTTCTGAATTTTGAATTTTGACGTGGTTTCATAAGGGAACTGTCGGGCCTCGCTGGAGCTGCCTGCTCTCCGTGCACTAGTTTAAGACTGAGGCAGTTGAACAGGGATAAAACCCTCATCTTAACAAACACGTTATTTGTTATTGAACGAAAAGCCACAGTAGCGATGGGAGCCCAGTTCCCGCTAACTTACTTTTTAAGCCCAATTGTAAATATAAAGGAAAGAGCCGCCGCTGGTCGGCTCCTCGTTAGCGCGGCGAAACGACCGTGTGGGAAAACAGAGCAGACGATCGAGAGATTACAGACAAAGCAGAGGAGGATGCGGCAGGTGAGTCAGAGCCGGTGGTACGCTCCTCACCTGGCGGCAGTGGCTCGTCGCCAGGGACGAACACACACACACACACACACACACAAAGCAAACACTCATAACAAAAAGAAAAAATACACTACATGGAAACAGTACATCAACCCCTGGTTCACGTCTGACTCAGGCAGCCAGGTGGAAGGGCAACAGAGGACACACACAAACACGACGCGTAACCCCGGGGCACAGCCAGGCGCTCTTACCGCTCTTTCATCACCCTTGTCTTGTTCTCAACACGTTCCTCTCTGGAGGCCTGGTGAGGGGAGGGGGGGTCTGCTTCCCTTCCTCTGCGGTGAAGCCCAACGCCGCAAGTTCTGCTTCCTCTTCTCGCGTCAGTCTGAAACACAGGACGGCAGAGAGGCAGGGATGCAGCCATTAGAGACGGGGTTTGAGTCGAACTCCGTCGGATTCCACTCACCGCCTCACCGCGTGCCATAGCAAATAGTGTGCGATGCAGGTGAGGAGTTTCGTGACCTCTCAAAGTTTCCCATCCCAAACCTCCAAGTCACTATTTTAAAAAGCGTTAATCTGAAAACCTGAGCGATGCCGTCGCCGTAGCAAGGTGGGAGGTTCACGGAGGGGTCAGGGAGGAGCCAGAGGCGGAGAGCGGCCATAGGAATGTTATCGTCATCCCCAGTTGGGTTGTTAGCGTGTCTGTTCCTCCTCCATCTTTTGTCTGCATCGACGAAGCTGAAGACGTGTAATTGTGCGACTCAGAGGGTCATTTTATCACGTACACAGCGTGTGTGTGCAGGGGGTTTTCTTACAGCGCAAAGATGAAATTGCTAACAGCTGTGACAGCCGGCATCGCGCCCTTTTCACCGTCTCATTTGCAGCCCACAGCTGCACAGATAAAGCGCGAGGGTTAAGCAAATATTGTACAATGGCCAGGAAACAATGGAGCATCTCCATCCTCCCGTCTCACACTCATTCACAGCAACGGCAGAGAGTGTGTGTGTGTGTGTGCTGCTTGTCCTCTTTATTACTGTGGAGAGAACAGACACCCCTGCCCCCCCCCCCCCATTCATTTTAATCTCTATTCTTAATGATAAAGCTCCTCCGTCACACTCTCTCTCTCTGCCCGTCTGTGCCCACCGCCCCCCCCACCCCCAAGCCCGGTGTCGACCCTTCCCAAAAAACCTGGGCGAAGTGGCAACAGTGCTCCTTTGTTTGCACCCCCCCGTCCTGCCACGGACGCCGCTGGTTAGCGGGGACAGAGGCATGCCTCGACAGGAACACCGGAGGAGAGGGGAGGGAGGGAGAGCAGAGAACTATGTAGGTGGAGGGAGGGGAAGGGAGTCAGGGTCTTAAAGTCATTTTTTTTCAGTCATCCCGCCCCAACACACACACACACACACACACACACACACACTCTTTCATTTCTGTCCATTCATCATCACATGAGAGGGGTCTCTCAGAGCGAGTCTGTGGCGAGGAGGACGGACAACACCCTCACTGAACCCACCAACTCCACAAAATGAAATTACAGTCAACTTTTTCTGGTTTTTCGACTAAAGGGATCTAATTTTAAACTCCACAGTAAAGATGGAGACAGGAAAAAAAGAAAAAAAAAACTCTCTGACTCTGGATTTTTATTTCTGCTCAGAAAGAACAAACAGTCAAATGTAACGTGCGTGATATTCCAACGGGCGATTCGTAAAAATAGCCCTAAATACACAACTTGTAATTTCTCACTTGTGCAAAGAAAATACTGGACCTGCCCACTGAGGTTAGCGGAGGCATAATTTTAGCCATTTCGTTCTGCTGCCGCGGATAGCGTGGCAAACCCAGCTCTCTAATAGCATAAATACTGCTCTTGTAATGGAGCCTGGGGCACGTCTCATTTGGAAGTGAAGGAGGCAGCACAGTAGAGCAGCCAACACACACACACACACTCACAGTGGCAGCTCCGAGGCAATCGGATCATTAACCCCAACTAATCTGCAAACATTATGTTTATAGAAAATGCATTTCCAGCTCAGGCGCCGGCACAGCCGAGCTCTGCTCATTTATTTTGGATGTTTTTTTCTTTGTGCGTGTTCGTGAGTTATAGTGACATGTGTGTGTCCACGCTGCTGGGTGTGTCCCGTCACTCAGTGCGCACGTGTCATGGCTGCCTGTGCACTGGCTGTCTGCTGTGACAGACACAGAGAGAACATGACAGTGAAAGAGTGTGTGTGTGTGTGTGTGTTTGTGTGGCTGCCGGTGATGCAGCTCGCAGCCTTGATCTCGTCTCCTGCCTCTGTCGGACGCCCTGCTGCGCCCGCTTCATTAATCAATAGGACAGATAAAGACAGAGTCCTGCTGCGCCGTGAGGAAGAATGGTTGCATGTGTGCGAGAGAACGCGTTCGCGGCGTGTGTGTGTTGGTCCCTGTCGTGTACGGTGGCGAGAAAACCCTCGGGGAGAATGAGGCAGACGTGATGCAAACCTTCACGGCTTCCTGCCCACACAGATCATCTGCACTGGATCTGCCTCCTTCTAGCACTGGAGAAAAAATTCCATTTGATAGACGATGATTTATTTGCCAGTGTGTTAACCCCGACCTCGGGCACGCATCCTCGTCTATAGAAGATCAAAGGAGAACAGTAACTGGGCGTTTGAATTTTTGTGTTTTGGTGGGCACCAATTTCAATTTCATTCCTTCGATTTTCACCTTTGAAGGAATCTGGGTTGGAGGAAGTGGTGCAACTAAATTTGGAAGCTTTTTTTTTTTTTTTTTTTTTTTAATATTTGCCAGAAATCATGGTGATTACGGAACCACTTTGATTCCTCAACTTTCCTTCTTCATTTGGGGTTCTCTTTCCATTCCATTAGAAAGCAGCGGAGGAAGCAAAAACTCAGGAATCACTCACACAGTCGTAATTATTCTGCTCCCTCGCTCCAAATCAATGTGACTGTCTACACTTTCTGAAAAAATATCACAGGGGCTTGTTCAGAAAATTGTTCAGGAAATTTATTTTTTTTTTGCACCTTCAGCCAAAGGCGAATGTAAAAATAGCAGAGAAGACGTCTTCAGATGATTTCCTTGTTTGAAATTGTCGCTGTCAATTAAAAAGCTGAAGCACTTAGAACTGCCATGATGACATCAGGGTGGCTCGCAGGGTAAATCTTTACACGCCTACCTGGTGCATTGGCTTGTGTGCAGAGCAGAGGGTTCCACACAGAATGGTGCGCGTTATAATCAACTGTATATTGGGGCAGCTTAGGACAGGAGCAGTAACGACTAGGAACTGGATCAGAAACTAATGTCACAGTAAAATTGTTCCAAATAACATTCTTGAGTCAGACGGCCAAACTTTAAGGCTGGAGTTTCAAGGTGAGTGTGAGTCATTTCGATTTAATTTCTCCACATTAAGGAAAACAAAACAAAACAAAAAAAAAAAAGACAGATATTGCTAAACTGGTAATAAAGTGGTAATTCTGGCTTTGATGAGTGAATCCAGTTTAATCAAGAAAGTCCAGAGTTTTTGAAGCAGGATTTTTAATAAAATTCCCCAAAGGTCAACAAACTCAAGTCCATAAATTAATTAATGTAAGGTTAATTAAACCTTTAGACATAATTACTGAAGTGTGGCTGTGTGTGGTTACTGTGAAGGAGGAATCTGTGTCATTTCCTGGTGCCGTACGCGGCCAACTCACTTGAATGTAAAGCCACAGAAGCCGTTTATCCCACTGCGCCTAAATCCTGCAGAACTCTTATCAGTGGCTGGGAGCTTTTTCCTCCACAGTACAGTCTTTTTTTTTGAGGGGGAGGGGGGTTGTTTTCAATGTAACTTCTGATATTTGGCCGGGGCTCAGTGCCCTCTTTGTTAGCCATTGTGTGACATACATGAATCGTTCTTCCAAGATTCATACAGAGATGCACTGTGTGAAACCATAGAAACACCTCTGAGCCCAGAACACTGACAACACACTGTTCGTCTAAAGACAAGTCTTTCTTTTTTTTCTTTACTGCTATCAATTATCTTTTTAAATTGAAATATTGATATATTTTTCAGTTATTGTATTTAATGTAAATCATTATTAACCTGGTTTCTGGATGCTTATAAACTGCCCAGGAGTATTTTAATTTTTATCTTTGTGAGACTGGGGAACTAATTAAAATTAGTCCTGATACTATGTTGCGGGTTATTTACCGAATTTAAGAGAAAATGCATAATGTTGTTGCAAGAATGAGCTTAAATGGCCCAAATGGAACAGTGTATAGAGTACATGACCCGGTTAAATTCTTTATCCTCTAATTTATAGAAAAAAATAAAATCCAGACATGAAATCCTGTCAGTCCCTCACCCGAGATGCCCTGATTGCACGGCCACATTGTGTGATTTGACATTGTGCCGACGCCTGACGCTCAGACAAAGGAGCTGGTGCAGGCCTCGAGGGGGCAGATGACAAACACTCCTAAACCATGGCCAGACATAATCCCACCCCCCACCCCCCGCTCCCGCCCAGCCCTACAACAAACGCACAGCGGAGGGGGACTTATTCAGTGCATATTAGGAAGGTGAAGGAGGCCAGGCACTGAGGGACTCTCCACACTTGGCTGTCCTAATCATGCGAGACAACCCCTCCAGAGGCGGGGCCCCCGCCCAATCACCGCCCCGCCTGTGTAACCCCACTCCACCCCCTGACGCATGACCCAGACACATCCAGGAGCGTTTACAAGGGCGGGCGGGCGGCCGTGAAGTGGGGAAGCGGACCAAAATGAACAGCCCCCCCGGGAGCTGTAGTTTAATTGTCCATCTTCTTGGTCCAAATTAAACAAGCTCGAGCGCATTCAAATATCCACACTCCACTCAAACACACACACACACACCTCTCCCACCGCCATCGCCCTGCTGAACAGACAGGCACGTTCCATAGAGCATGCCACTGATGCAGAATGATGAGCGGGACCCCATTGTCTCCTCGTATTGTCTTCAATTAGGCAGGAGATGATGGGAGACAATGACAGAAGCATTTGTAATCATGAGCCTCACGAACTCACGCTGGGACACAGAACTTCATTATGCCCAATGGTCCCTCATCGGCGATAAAACGCTGAATCTGTGCGGCTCATCCTTAGGAAGTATTTGAGCAGAAATAGCTCGGAAAGTGAGTCACCAGGAAATACTGCAGGGGGTTGTGAAACTGAATTCAACAACAGACCCGGGTGGGCAAGTCTTCTTTCATCTGCTCTGCAACAGAGCAGCAGGTTTCAACCAGAGTAACTGCAGCCGTCATCTTAGGATACATCCTGTTCACTTACCTGAAGTCGCATCATACCCAAGTTTACGACACTGGTATTTAAAGTTTTACAAGTCTGGAATTGGGAGTGTTCTTAAAAAGAAGGAATGGGGGGGGCGGGTGTAATACGTCACTGATAATACTTTAAGAAGAGCAAGAAACTCAAAGCAGCTCTGAGCTGGTTTTCCAGGGGGTGAATTAACAGGCGTAACGTGTAGTCGTGATGTCTTTTCATCTCCGGCACATACATTTTGTACAAGCTTAGCGCTGAGAGCTGAGGCTGCGGCAGCGCCGGTGTCAGCTCAGAGCCGTCTGTAGAAATGAGACTTCTTTACGAGAAAGAAAGGGAAAAACTTGAGAGCGCATTATCTGCATTTACCTGGAGAGCGTTCAGCTGAGGGATGACTCTAACCCGACATCTTGCCGGCTTTGTACCTCATCCCGTCGTTTAAAATCACCTTCCAGCGCGGCTGTTGGGCTTTGATAGAACCATCCGACTGGACAAATACCGCTTTCATAAAATTGTGCAAATGATTTCTTTCAACTGGGATCGCAGCGGTATTGTTCCCCCATCCCTGACCCCCCCCCCCCACCACCACCACCACCCACCACCCAGCCTTTCCTCTCTCCTCAAGGCACAAAGAACTAATCTGAGACGAACACTTGCACCGGCTCTGACACATTGTCAAACCAAAACCACGTTTTTTTTTTTTGTTTTTTTTTTCAGAATCATGTAAGTGAAGCGTAAGGTAAAAGCCATCATCCACGGAGGACAACAGAGGGGTTAGTGGAATAGCTGCGCATTTTCCCCACATCCACGCCCCATGGATTAGACATTACGCTCCCATTTCACTCATCTATCCCCTCAGCAAGCTCCTCCACATGTACAGTATCAAAGTGGGACCAGACAGATCCGGAGATGTGTTTGGTTTTGCCCATTTGCAGATGGGATCAGGCAGTGGGTGCCGGTGGGAGGGATAGCCGTCGAGTCGAGCTGCCCCGGGGCCAAACAACCTTTCCTGCAAGGCCCTGCTCCCTTATCTGATTCCAGCAGACGGGGCAAGATGATGGCCGTGCCAGCCAAAGTCTTTGATTTTTTAAGTCCATCCCTGTGCCTTCACACTGCTTTATTGATCGCCGACAGACCTCATTTTGTTCCTCCCGCGAAAAAACGCTTTGAGAATGCTCCATTTGTAACGTGATCGCCCAGATGAGGATGGCAGTGAGGTGGACAGACACTAATCCTCTCTTTTTTTTTTCGGAGGGGGGGACTTTGTCATTGCCTGAGGCCCAGATGACGACCCCCCTCCCTGACATGAGTAGGGGTCAGGGTATAATCCACACATAAGCGCCACTTTTTGTGTAGAACAATCGCTACGGTTGTTGACCTGGAGTTTTGGTCAAATTTGATGCCGACCATATTTAAATTAAAATTAAAGGCAGTCTCCTTTCTACAGGGTGCCGTTGGCTGCAAAGATTTTGGACGCTGTTGAACGCGCCCGTCAACATCCGCAGACCTGACACATTCCTCTGTGTTGAGCAGTACAGTTGAACAGTACAGTGCGGGGAGCATCTGCCTCATCACTTCACCCAGATGGCAGCAGAAAGTATGTAAATTGGTTCATTAACCTTACAGCGCTTTAACCAGCGGGCCGTGCTGAGGTCTCGTTCCATCCGGGGTTCCGTGCATTTTATTAACGCACATTAATGGCACCGAGGAACTTTCACGAATGGCCCGAGGTGGTTCGTGGTGGTGTTATCAAACACTGTGCTAATTATACATGACATCCCTCTGATTAACACTCCTGTGATTATTGCACCATGTCAGATCATCTCTTTTTTTCCCGCCCCGTTAGAAGACTGTCATCCATTTTCTTGGCGAGAACATATTTCAGAGGAAGGAAGGGGGGAAAATGAAAGAGGCCCGAACACCACCCCCCCCCCCCCAACTTGGATCTTTAACCTCTGACAATACAATGGCATGAGAGAAAAGCAGCAGGGTGGGGGTGAATATGCGAAAAGGATTTGCGTTCTTCATGCAAGCGGTTCCCCCCGGCGCTCGCACAGTGTGTGAAAAATTAGCTTGTGGTGTGTGTCGGCGAACGAGCCACCAGCAGCGAGGGCTTGCACCTGGAGCAAGGAGGGGCATGCGAGAGGTCAGGGGTCAGGGCTGGAGTTCTCCCTCTTCCTGAGAGGTCCAGACAATCCGCGCAGCTGCCTCGCACAACGTGGGCCTTTCACACGTCCTTCCTTCTCCTCTTATACACTTCCTTTCTCTTCGTCTCCTTTTTGGAAACACTGCGGTAATCCATAACCCACTCAACTATCAGTGCCTCAATTATCCCTCCTGCTCTCTCATTTTCTCCCCTTGGACGGAGATTCAAAAACAATTAACCTCTTCACGGCTGGAGACTTTTCCCAGGAAAGGGCACGGTGCTAATTGAATGACTTCAGCATTTACATTCCTGACCATGACTTCCCTCCTTCACACAGAAATCTAGTTAGAGAAAATCCTAATCTGTGGCTTTGTGGTGGTCCAATGTTTTATAATCATGCTTTAAAGACAAGTTTTCCTTGGAGCGGGATTTAACGGGACAATTTGCCGATGTTTACGTAACACCCTGCTGACCTACTTCCACACAATAGATCTGCATCGCTCAGACTCAAACATGTCGACAGGTTAGCGACGCCTGCGCAGATCTTTCAGATAATTCTTATTCTGGTGTCAAAGTGACTTTCCCATAAAGTGGACGATTTCACACCGAGTGTCTATGAGCCGCGGAGCATCCCCCCGCTCCTCTCCCCCTTCGTTACGGAGGGGCCTCCTATTCATCTCCAGGTAGAAAGCCTCAAAGTGTAGGAGGGCAGAACAGCTTGCTGCACCCATTGAGCTTTTTATTACTTCCCCCTTCAAAGGGTGGTGGCAGAGGGAGAGACATCCTCCGACTCCTTGATGCCATGATACACACACACGAGTCAGCCCTCAGAGAGAAAACACTCACAAACAAGTGGAGGGATTTCGACCGGAGCCCTGTGTAAATTTTACCAGCCCGTGTTCTTCAAAAACAACACATCAGAGAAGATTACATGGCTCACGGACAAAGCGAGAACACACTCCAGCTGTTAGGGGGATAATCTTTTAACAAACAAGTCGATCAACAGCGCTTGATGAAAACAACTCCGAGTACTCACAAAAACGATGAACAAGTAGGAACTCAGAAAAACATCACGTACAACTCCACGTCGGATTTCCGCCATCGTCGAGCAGCGACGTTTGACAAAGAGTCCACTCCAACCAGCCATTTTGCATAAAGCAAGCTAGCTTATTATCGAGCTTACCCAGCTGCAGCCAAATGATGTAATCCCCAACCAACACACATCGAGAAAACAAAGACGCGTCTTCCTCTGAAAGGAAGGAAGACACTCCTGAAGATGTCTGTCAAAACCTCCGCACATCGCCGCTTTTTCACCGGCTCCCACTTCTAATTAGTGTTTTTCCATTTTGAGCCCCAACTCAAACATGCCAACCACCAGCGTCCAAGGGCCTCGTTCAGAAACCTCCAGCCCAGGTTTTCATTTTCATTTTCAGCCATGATAATCTTTATTTGTGAAGCTCAAAAGTGTCAATCTTCGCTTATTAACAACAAAACAGTTAATAAATGTTTTATCAAACCCAACCGCTTTGAATTCCAAGATCAAGTGTGAGGATTATTTTCACACTAGAAAAACTTAAAAGAAGGAAACATCAAGCATCAGGGCCTCTGGTGCAGAAAAGAAAAGCGTCTGAGCGGCTACACAATTAGAAAGAATGTGAGAAAACCGAGTGGCACAGCAGAATAAAATCAGTACAGACGCCGTGCCATACCTACAGTCGCGTTGACACGGCGCTGAAATCTCACCCTCTCGCGCACAGACACACAAAGAAGGAGAAGTCTTTGATGTTTCCTCATGAGTGTGTGTGTGTGTTGCAGCTGTGTGAGTGACCCACCCTACATCCAAGATCCATACACACACACACACACACACACAAGCAGACACAACACATGATGATAGTGACGATATCGGAGGAAAGAGGCAGAGAGGGAACCGGCAGGGCCAGAAGAAGGACAAAAAAAGAGAAAGACGCAAAAGAGAGGAAAAACTACAGGGATAAAAAATGAGTGGCCGTGCTCCAGACAGAATGAAAGTTCTCCTGATCATTATGTCGAGCCTTCAGGTGACTGGGGTCGGCCCGACTGCTGGTAGTGAGATTGAGGGGTGGTGGGGGGGCAATGGGTGTGTGTGTGTGTGTGTGTGTGTGTGTGTGTGTGTGTGTGTGTTGGGGGGGGGGGGTTATAGATAACACAGCAGCCAGACAAAGAGGGAATAAGAGCCACCACCACCACCACCACCACCACAGCACCAGCAGCACCCACCCCTCACACTCGTTGCCTCTGATTGTGCAGAAATCAGGGAAAGACAGAACAGAAAAACAGAGGGAAGCACTCAGTTCCAATCAATGGGAGGGTTGAGAGGGTGAGTGACCTCAAACAGTGTCTGTCACACTGGAATTTGACAGGGATGCTTGTTTGCTCTCGCTCTCTCTCTCTCTCTAAAAATAAAAGCACTCCCAGTTCAGCCCTCTTCTTCTTCTTTCTCTCAGGGACATTTTCTTTTTCTTCTTTTTTTGGAGATGACACATGGTTGCTGGAGATCCACCCTCATCCTGTGTGTGTGTGTGCGCGCGCGCGTGTTGAAGAGAAGTGCAGCCCTGTTGGTTTCAGTGCTCCATTCCCCCCCCCCTCTCTCCCCCCTCTCTAATTGTCCTCGTTGAGCCCGTCCACCGCGTGCACTGCCTGCCCGGGGTCAACGGGTTTGCAGTGCGCTTTTCTTTTTTTTTTTCTTTTTTCTTTTTTTTAAATCTATATTTCATGCTATGGCGCTGCTCGGAGACGAGCCACACATGCACATCCACGGAGACGCACAGCGAGTGCGCACGGAGCTGGAGCAACTCTCACACCGCTGAGCGCAACGTAAAGTCCCATAGTGCCTTGGCCGGAGCGGGTTTTGACGCTTTAATTATTACATGTGGATGTAAACATGACGCATGAGCGCGCACGGGGCGCAGGAGTGACACATGGAGCCAGACGCGTTCCGCAGAACTATCCAGAAACAGACATTAGACACCGGGGGCCCGCAGACTGTTAGCGACACAACAAATATAACATCGTCTACTTACGATCCATTTCAGTAACTTCTGGGCGTGATCGTCTCGCGCCTGCGCCTCCCCGAGTGGAAAAAGCTGCCTGCTCCTCCCGGCGAAGCGCGCTCCTTCTCGGCCACGGGCGCAGCTTCATGCGCCGCCGCCGATGAAAGTTTGGCGCAAAACAGAATCACCGCTGTTGTTGTTGGGATTTTTTTTTTTTTTTTTTTTGGAATTGCGCAGAGGACACCGCGCACGTCCGATCCCGCCGGTGTCAGGTCTTCAGTGATGCCCGCACTCGCCGGGTTTGTGCGCTGAGAGGAGAGGGAGCGCACAGAAAGGCGTCATGTGAGCCGGGCGGGGCTGCGCCATTGGCCAGCCGCGCATCAGCGTGAGGAGGCTGCTCCTGCGCCATTGGCCCGCAGCAGCGGGAGCGGAGGCGCCTCCTTCAGCCCCGGCCGTGCGCAAGAATGTGAGTGCGGCGCACTGTTCATAATTTTTCAGCAGCCAGAGGAGGGGGGGGGGGCATTAAGTAACAAATTGTTCCAAATATCTCCTGTCTCGCTCTCTCTCCCTTTCTCTTTCTTTTTCTCTCGCTTGTCATCGACGCACAGAATTGCACGAAGCGCAGAGGAGAATGTGCACATTCTGCTGCCTCCATGAAAAACTGAGAAAGAGAGGGGGGGTCGGGGGGGCTGATGTCTGGTGAGTCCACACCAACTTCCACATGTGGCGGACAGCCGAGGACACGCTCGAGTAAATTACACAAAATGTGACGTGTAGGTTTTCAACATTATAGTGAAGAGATAAAAACAAATCTCCTAAAACACAAAGGTTGAATTCCTGGCAGTTTGATTCTAGGCGTCATACAAATTATGTCTCTCTGTTTCTCATGTTCCCAGATATTTGTTTTTCTATCACAATAGATCAGTAAGATTATTAGAGCTTGAATGTGTTTACAGCTCACTTCTCTCTGCACATGACGATAAGAGCAGGGATAAATCATCTCATCGTGCCCCACGTTAAAGCCCTCAGTGATTCTGTATAAGATGTATAATTAATCATATCCTTACCAAAAGACCACTGGGTTTCTATTGAATGTTTCCCAAAGACCGAGGGGAACCTTCACCTTGGATACTAACATGTTCTGAAGCTGGATTCATCATTTCAAACTCGGGCAGAGGACGGTAAATGACAGGAAGTGATGCAACCTATAGGTCCTGCAGTGACAGCAATGCATCCTCTGACATCTCTGACATGTTTGTCATCTGTGTTCTTCCTCTTTTCTCATGGCTGTAGATCGCATTGGCAGTTGGACCTCACAGAGGACGTCTCTCTCTCTCTCTCTCTCTCTCTCTCTCTCTCTCTCTCTCTGGTTCTCAGGAGTGTGGTGGAGGCAGGGGAACTCAAGGTTCTGTATGGTTGGGAAATAGAGCGCAAGTAATCTGGAGCGCGCATCTTCCACCTCCCCCCCACCCCGCCCTGCCCCCCCTCCCCTCTCGGGCTGCGGCATTAAATCAATATTCCGCAAAGCTTTCTCTTGTTTTCACATTCACTTGACGGCTGCCGTGAGGGCCGAGCAGCCGCTCCCCTGATTTTTGTGGCACTTGGACCACCCACCCCCACCCCTACCCCTTCGTCCTTCCTCCTCCTCCTCCTCCCTTCATTCCATGGCAGACACCCTTGTTGTTTGGATGGCTCTGAGGCAATGCACCCATCGCATTGGTCTCCTGCGTTAATGCAGGAATACGCCGCTATCCAGACACAAGCCATCATCTGCCCCTCGCTCCCCCAACACCGTGAAACAATGATTATTATATGCTGGAGGAGCAGGTTCGGGGATTTCGAGGCATGTCGTCACACTTAAGGAACATGAAATGTGTTTCACAACAGCCTCCGCGCTAGATTTTTGAATTTCTTCTATTTGACTCAAGATAATGCTTCCTCTTTTCTTTGCCACTTGCAAGCAGTTTCAGTACCGTCTTGCCGGCCGCCCCGGGGGTGGGGTGGGGGGGGGTATGGCTAACGGCATTAAGACTGGACGTGTGACGGCAGCATATTTTTTTCTTTACCAGAAACCAGCCTAGCACTTCCTTTTTTTGAGAATTTAAAGCCCGTCGTGCTGCATCATCCCGGCGTACAATGCCCGCCGCACATTCACACACTCGCACTCGCTCAAACTCCGTTGTTATAAAAGCAAAACCCTGCCTCTGCAAAATGGGTCATACACTGCAGTCACTTTATCTCAGCGAATGCATTGTGCTCGAGTGGTAGACGTGCGCATGTGTGATTACACATCAAAGCAAGAGTCTGAATATTAGAGCGAGAGTCTTCGCTGAAACAGGACTTGAGCAAGTGGAACCGTTTGGGGGGTTTGCGAGCACGTGTGATACATTTCACCCAGAGAACCGAAACCTAAATCTGTGTCTAATACCTTCAAACAAGAGGAAGGTGCCCCCGCTCTAGAATCAACTCCAGGAGAATCAGTTTTTTTTCTTCTTCATCCCACTGCCGCGCCTTTATATTCCAGCAATTTCAACCCATCATTCCCACACACAGGATTTGCACAGAATACAGAAAAACCTGGGGTTGTGTGTGAGGGTACACAGACGGGCTCATAGGAAGACTCTCACATACCCACACACACACACACACTCGCTGATGTTCTCACACTGCGGAGTGATTTGGAGCTGTGGGGTTCAAAGCCTTGCCAGTCAAAGGAGGGCGACAGCGCCGTGCTGCCGTCTTATAGAACCATCAGTGCGCCGGCTAATCTGCGGCGCTGTGCAGCCTCCTATATTTAGACCAGTGTTTTGTGAACACTTAGCATAATTCGCTGAGACGAAAGGAGCTTTCGGTAGCTGTTAACCTCATCTCTTTAAGACTCAATTGGAGTTTTTCAGACGCTCATTCCAAAAAAGGCACCTGTTCTCGCCTTTGTCGTCGCCCTCTTGCTTTCAATGAGTCAAATAGTTTGCGGCAAATGATGTGAGATGGCGCTGCAGCGTGACACTGAGGACATGCTGAGGATGTGAGGAGGCGCTGGATGAGGGAAATCAACCCCCCCCCCAAAAAAAAAAGCAGTGAGAACTTTGGGTTTTTGAGGTTTCTCTCACTGACTCATCACTAATCTTTACTGTCATCGTCATCATCATCTCATCTTCATCGTTGTCATCCTTTCCCACAGATCACATCCTGGTGAATTTAAAGGGAGCATTTTCCTGGGATAACACTGCACCTGGTTATAATTCATTCCCATTTATTACTGTGCAGGGAGTACAGCTGGCTAGGTCTCAGTGTGTGTGTGTGTGTGTGTGTGTGTGTGCACCAAATGCTCTGATGAGGTCCAGGTGAGCCAGGGGGAGTTGGTCATACTAAAAGCCTTTACCTCCATCTGCTGTGTGGCCTGCACACATACACACACGCACACACACACACACACACAGGATGGACTCTCTGGTTCAAAAGCCTGTCCCTCAAGCATCGAACAGGACACGCTCTGGCCACAGAAACACGCCACACTGGGGGCCCGCATGGCATCTGCCTCCCAGCACCCGGAGCCAAGGCACGGGGCCGAGGGAGGGGCCTGGGGCCGAGATAAGCTCTTCCTCCCCTGGTCACCGGGACGCCGTGGGGACCGGACAGGCCTGGAGCCTCAGCTGAGCACCGCTGATAATATCCACAGGAGTGTGTGTGTGGAGAAGGAGAGGCCGGCGATGTGTGTGTGTGTGTGTGGGTGGGGGGATTCATGCACCGATGCACACACTTGCATCCAAACAGGCGTTTATCACTGCGTGGAAAAAAAGGGAATGTCTCCGTAGAATTGAAAGTTGCAAACATTGGGGCGAAGCGTTGGCACTAAGGCTTCCAGATATGTCTTCTCCTCAGGACGAAGGTCCTCGCTGTCAGGAAAACAAAAGGCTGCAAATTAAATCCTGGTATTAGGATTAGTTATTTTCCAAAGGAGCCAGAGAGCATGGACTCCGCCGGTTGAGAGTGTTGGCGTCCTCCTGCACGAGAGGCCAATAAAATTATCCAATTTACAGATTGTCATAAGGAAATGAAATTTTACGACGACTGAGAGGGAACCCTCTGTTAGGCGGAGACTGACAAAGCTCATAATAAGTACAGTACATTACATTTGACAAAGGCATGAAACAATGCTGCCTCCACAATGGTGCTTGTCCTATTTTCTTTCTCTGACTTCTTCTTCTTCTTCTTCTTCTCCTCTCCTGTACGCTCGCTAAGATTAATTGCCGCGCTGCTAACTGCAAATCAATCTGTCCGTGTTCACCCGCTCAAATTCATTGTTTATTTAACATGAGTGTAATCTAGTCTTTTGTCCTGCTTTTGTTCGGCGGCACTGACCTTATCATTTTAACTTGTCATATTGGAACCGTCGCTCACTCGTCACGTTAGGAGTCGCCTCACGTAACGACCCAGTGAGGCAAATTAAATTAATTCCTGGTTCCTTTTAATTGTGTTGATGTTTCAAGTAACGGTGCATGACAAAGAGGGCTGCGTGAAGAAAGAAGCACTAATTGGTAAAAAGAAAAAAGTGATTTCTAAAGATGGAGGGGATGATTCTTCGTCGTGGATGTGTTGCCTTAACGTTACAGCACCGGACGGGATGAGCAGCGGATCTCTGTTACCTGGACTGGCTGAGCGGGATTTCACGGACCTGTATCGTTTTTGCGTCAGCTCATCTTTAAGCATTGATTTTGAGGAGTAAATCTACTCATTATTTTTTTTAAAAGCTTTGTGTTTTGGAGTGAAGAGCAGTTCTCCTTTCATCCTCGTAGGAAAGTCAAAGACAGAAAAAAGGTCTTTTGTGTTGAGGAGGCAGCTGAGTTTATAGTGAACTGTGTTGTGACACGTGAGCTGTGGTCGTGTTAATACTGCAAATAAGAATTCATGTTTATGAGTATTTGTATTTGCATTAGTTCATTCTGGGTTTGTGTTTATGTTTGAATTTTAGGTTTACAGCCTAGTTAAAGCACGTAGTTCCAACAGGCATCGGTAGCTAGCGTAGCTTTAGCAGGCCTTCCAGAGGGGAGTGTCCTGTCGCAGGGGCTGGACGGTATCTGGACCATGTGGGTTTGGAATATCAGCACAAATGATGCCAGTGGTCTGAGGAGGACTGGGTCACTTCCGGACTCTTGCTTGAAGTTTGCTTGTTAAGGTGACTTCATATTATCTTTTGCAAGATTACACAACAAAACAGATTTCCACAAACATTGGTGGAAGGATGGAATCAGGCCAAAGAAGAGTCCATTGAATTTTAAAGGACAAATCCATTTAGTTTGATAAAAAAATTAAAATATGGATTTAAATGTGGTAAACTTTCTTTGCCGAGATATGAACTCAGCTGAGCGTCATCATCGTCGGATCTCTGGTGTCCCACTAAAGTCCAGGCTGTTTGATTCGTGTATAGACTCGTCTGCTCTTACTTCCTGTTGTTTGCTGTTGTACAACAAGGCAGACAGAATGAAATCAGGCGTCTTCTCAGACAGTCGCTGTAACGAGCCACAGATACAGATCTCAGGGTTTGATCCTCTGCTCCTGCCGGTGGGAAAGTTCAGCGCCTTCTTCACACGTTGTTCTGCTTCTGATTGATGACAGTGATGAACGGTGCTGGCCGGGATGCTCCACGGTGAGTTGAGAACGAGCGAACGCGGTGTAACGTCCCATAGCTCGTCGCGTGTGCGGCACTCAGAGGAGCAGCATGTGTTTTCACAGAGAGACATGGACGCAGAGATCCAGGTCAGCTGTGAGGCCTCAGCTGGAGTGGAGGGCTACACCTGTCAGTGCCCGGGGGCCTCTCCCTCTCTCTCTCTCTCACTTTCTGTCCAGCTGGCCGTGCAGGAGCCTCTCTGCCTCCCCCTCTTAACCCAGCCTCCTCCTCCCGGATCCAGGCCAGTTCAGCCCAGCCATGCGTGGTCATCTCTGGGAATTCATTCCGGATGCTTCCTGTTCATTGCATCCACTCTTCTCTCTCTCTCTCTCTCTCTCTCTCTCTCTGTCCCTCTCTTCCTCTTTTTTCTATCAGTGTCACTCCACTTCACAAACCCCCACAACGGCATGTCATTAAAAAGCTGTTTCCTCACACACTTCTCATGTGGTTTGATGGCCTGTCCACAGAAATCTATTTATCTATCTATCTATCCATCCATCCATCCATCCATCTCTAAACACTGCCGGTCATTCACCTGGTTAACACCTGGACTCTCATTGTTGTTTTATTTTTGTGTCCCAGATACCAGCGACGTGTTTTTTTGTTTTTTGTTTTTTTTTGTTTTCCTGTCAGACGCTGACAGAAAGGAGCGGATTATTTTCTGTCTGCAAAAAGACAACGGCACCAGATCCCTTAGATTTCCTCTCGGTTCTAAAGTTTCAGCAGGAACCTCAGAGACGCTCTCAGACGCTGCAGCCTCCTGCTGGGCCTCCTCAGCTCCCTCCCAGCCCGGGAACATTACCACGCTCCCACAGGCTTCCTCTTTATTCCCACATTGTGTCTGCAGCTCTTCCCCCAGTCTGTGTCTGCACTGTAAAATAACAACATTGACGTGTGCAGACACGGCAACACGGCACTTTATCTTTATTTATGTTTGTCAACGTGGGACTATATTTAACTGGTATGTTGCTACAGTATTTACCTGTAGTTGGGGACATTTCTGTAGTCAAACTAAATAATATTTTTTTAGGTTTAGGGGACATGGTGTTACATATTTTATGATGTAGAGCATTTATTTAAAATAAGGTTTAATTAAATGAAATGTCCCAGGTTATACACACTGTCTCATGGCTGTTTCAGAGCCGGGACTCTTCAGTCAGATACAGATACATTCAGGTGAGGAGTTGTTTATTTACAGGAAATCGACGCTGCAGCCTCGAGTTGACATCTTCCTCTTCTTCGTCTTCTCCGTGCACGGCTCCTCTTTCATCATCCACAGGTATTTGTAGTCGTTTTGTTTAGAAACAGTTCAGCGTGGTTTAGAAACCAGAGTCATTCGCTCGGGGGCAACCCGCAGGAACTGCAGCTGATTTAGACATTTGTGTTCTCGCAGTTTCGAGAGATTATCCAGAGTTCAGCACACGTCTGAAAGCAGCAGATTCGATGCTCCGTGCCAGATTAAAGCTTCCGGCTAATTCATATCTCGGCAGGTCAGAACAGGACGATGTCAGCCATCACAGGGCACTGCAGTATACAAAGTTACACACAAAGCCCGTCACTGACGCTTGTCAAATAAAATAAACGCAAGTGGCGAGGAGGGGTCGGGTCGACGTCAGAGCTGAGCAGCTTTCAGCAGAGTTTTTAAGAAGTTTTCCAAAGTGCTGATGAAGCTGCCGCTCCTCACACCATCAGGATGTTTCAGGGGCAGCAGAGGGAAATAAAAAATGGAATCATTAAGAGAAATCCTCTGTGCTGTGCTGGTCATTCAAAGAAAATGAAAGAAGCAGCTGTTACAGATTCCAGGTCAGATTGTATTTGCTGAAGCTCTCATTTCTTATTCTGTAAAGGCTCGGATTGTTTCAGTGGTTAACCTTCATTCTTAATATTCAGCCCTGAAAGTTATGGTTTGTTATTTTTCATGATTTATTAAGGAAGTGCAGGAATTAAATGCAACTTGACTTAACGTTTATTTCAGACTTTTCCAAAGTCCATAAATTCCTGCTATAAACAGAACTGTTGTGCTCCTTGCAGCCAGAATAAGATCCCTTTTTATATTTATTTTATATTTATAGCCACTCCTGCAATTTTCCTGCTCATAATTGCGAAAGTGTGAAAAGATATTAGGTGCACAGGATGAAACGAAAGATAGCAGTCAACTGGTAACCTGTAATAACGTGTGGAACGTGGACACGGTTTAATGCCCTGCAGCTTGTTCCGCGACACAATCGATTGTCGGTGCTGGATAAACGCTCGGCGCTGGCTTTAAAAGTAAAACATTAACCGTAACATCGGGATGTTTTTTTTTCTTGTTGCTGGATACCTGAAAGATGTCGTGGGTAGTTTATGCTGCAAGGCATACGCTTGTAAAAAAAAAAAAAAAAAAATCTGCCATTTAACCTCGCTGAATATCCATTTTGTCCTGCAGCAAGAAGGAGCAGAGGGCTGAAGAACAGTGAGCTTATTCTCCCGCTGCACTCACACCACATCCTATCCTACACGCAGCCTCCTGAATTATTCAGCTGTTTTTACCTGTGAGGCGAGCAGGGCCCGTTAAGGGCGGCCCCAGTATGATCTATAATTAAATATAATGCAACATAAAAGTGCATAAGACATGAGACCACGGTTTGGACAAGTCACTCCGACTTCCTCCGAAATCCACTTGATGTCGGCTTGTGTGCTGACTGCAGCTGTTTATATTTTTGACTATTTATTTTACAAGCGTTTTTCAGCCTCTTCAGCTGCGGCTCTGTTTTTCCTTCTTTGCTTGGCCACGCTCGGACGCAGAGGTCTCCAATGTTTGCTCTGACATTTGGAGGGCAATGAGTTCAGGTCACGTTGATAGAATAGAATAGAATAGAATAGAATAGAATAGAATAGAATAGAACGTTTTTATTCCTCCACCCGGGGGGAAAACACACATTTATAATTGCTCAGGGAAAAAACCACAAAGGGCGGCAAAAGAAACCATTTAAATAAGATAGGCAATAAAGAGGAGCTGCACAGCTCCTCCACTGTCAGGTGCAGAGGGTGTGAGCTGTCCTCCATGATGGAGGTCGGTCTGCTCAGTGTCCTCCTCCTCCAGACGGAGCTGGCCCTCCTGACCAGCCTGTTATGGTCTCGCTGTTCTCGGAGAGCACAGCATCACGGCCAACAGGGCCCCTGAGTCTTGCAGCTCAATCACCGAGCCTCTCTAAAATGATCCTGCTGTGGATTCACAAATACGCCCAGAACAGAACGGTTTACAGTCTCCCTTAAACAGACCACTCGGGATGCGTAACACCCAGCATCCGCCCATTGTTTCCAGCGCGTGTCCAACTCTCCCCGAAGGAGATTATTATATATTTTTTTGTAAACAATTCCCTCAGCCGCAGCCACACAGAGACTGACACGCTGCCCAAAGTTCAGGATAAAGGACGTGTTTACAGATATGCTGTGAATCTGCTCTGAAGTCATCTTTGTGTCAGACTGCGAGTGGGAGAAAAATGTTACTTAGCAAAATCAGACAGTAATAGACTTATATGGAAATCTCAGTGACAGTTGAAGGCCTTAACCTTGCATACACACAAACACACACACACACACACACCACAGTGGGATCCTCGCATCTGTCCAAATGTGAACGGTAATATCTCCACCTTGCAGGCGGCTGTGGGGAGGGAAGGCTTAGCGGCTCGCTCACTTTCTTCCTTCACTGGCTGTGAAGTGGAGTCTGAGGTGTCAGGAGTTTTTTTTTTCCATCCCCCCTTCTCTCCTCCCGTCCTTTCTCTCTCTCTCTCTCTCTCGCTCGCTCTTTCTTTTCATGGCAAATATGTCTCTATAGTGGCAGAGTCTGTACTTTACTGGGAACACTGCAGACGCCTGATAAGGGGTTGAAAGCAGATATATACGTCCTGGAGTGAGCTGCAGATACGCAGATCACATACGTTATGTTTGCAGGATTTACATGTGGCATATGATACTGAGGTTCTAGCATATTAGGGAGAGTGGCTCACTTCTTTCTTCGCACCTGAAAAGTGGAGCAAGGATCGTAAAATTCTTGCTGTGATAAACTGTGACAAATAAAAATCAAGGTGCAGCATCATGAACGGATGGAATCGGCCCATCACTTTTGTGCTAAATTATAAAAACACATTTCAGAGAGAGTTGATTCCCTTCAGCCCTGTTCTGGGAGTGTTTAGTGGAGTTGCTTGCACCACCCCCACGACAGCCCTTTACCTCTTCCCCTTTATAAAGACCCCGCAATTACTCTGGTTTGCTGACACCCTGAATACCAACACAACAATACCTCTCCTTTCTCTGCAAGAACCCCCCTCCAAACACACACACACACACACACACATTTTAGTACCATCCTCCCCACCCAAACACAACCGTCACACCCCCCTCTTGGTCCCCATCTCAAATACAAAGTTGCCCATGGTTGCTATGGATACTACAGGAGTTCATAAATCCCAGCGCCAAGGGACTTTTCATCGCTTGAAAATTATCAGGGGGATTTTATTTTGGAGGGGGTCGGGGGGGGGGGGTTTTTTTTTGGGGGGGGGGGGGGGGGGGGGGGAGTGATGGGTGGTGGAGGCCCGGCCCTCTTTTCGCACCACGTGGGCCGGTCGGCGGAAAGCAGATGGTGGCGTGTGGCACCGCGGTGGCACAGCCGAGTCCTTGTGAGCGCCGCTGCCATAAGGAGGCAGGTTAGCGGGAGATTTGGGGCAACAGTGTTTGGCATGGGCTACAAAGTGGAGGTGCACGGAGGGAACGAGAGCTCAGTGCCGGGGGCTGACGCCGGGGTAAGCTGCTCCGTGGTTTAGTGGCCATGGCTGCTCACAGGTTCCAGATGATCTACTCCAATCATTTTGTCCTCAGTGATCAAACACTTTGTATTCACACGTTTACTCATCGAGCTCTTTGTCCTCATTCAGCCAAAATAGTTATTAGTATAATAAGTATAATAAATGATTTCTAAAAGCTCCTGAATTCTGCCATTAAGTGTTGAACATTTTTTGTTTTGTTTGAAAAAAAAAAAAAAGTACTAAATCCATTTCCATTGAATGTTGTGGAAGGGAAAACTGTAACCCTGCTGCAGTTGAAAAGCAGTTGCGAGAACTTATGCAAAACATGATGATGCATGCAAATGACCCCGCCCCCCCATCAAAGCTATGCTCCCAAAAAACACAAACATCCACAGCCTGACAAATGCTACGAGCCGGCTGATTATCATCCCGGCACTGGCAGCGTAGGCCAGCATTTAATTTGCTCCAATAAAATAATTGGTTGTATTATTAAGCATATAAAAACCACTCGCCATTGACGCAGGATGTCAGCTTTAAACCATGTACGGAGCCTCAGTGATTTTCTATCAGGTATGAGACTATGAGGTCACTATTCCCGAGGTGAGCACGGTTCCACGAAATGTGACACTGAATTCCATTTACGCAAAGAAAACTGGCCTGTGTCACAAAACAAAAACACATTTCTGATCAATTTACTGCAGTGCTATAATACTGCACGTGGTCGAACTTCTTTTATTCTTGTTCACGCTCCTGACGTGAAGCGAACAGCGCTTGGCTCTCTGAGAAACACAATATGTCCCACGCAGCCCCTAAAAACTCCCCTGAGAACTAAAAGCCTTGTCCCATGACTTTGCCATAACTCAGCCGAAAGTGAAAGCATAATTTCAGACGACCAATCCCGTCCGATCTGACGCTCGGTGAGAACATCGTGTGCTGGCCTAACCGTGGCGGGGGTGGGGTGGATGGGTTTGCCGGCAGGCCAGGGTGGGGGGGGGGGGGGGGGGGGGCATCGGGGGGGCGGGGGGGGGGGGGGGGGGGGGGGGGGGGGGGGGGGGGGGGGGGGGGGGGGGGGGGGGGGGGGGGGGGGGGGGGGTCATCTGCTGGAACATTACTACACACATCACGACACGCTGCATCCGTCTGTCGTGTGACTTCTGCACACATGAACATAAACTAACGGCATAATCACTACCAAAAAAAAAAAAAGATGAAAGGCCAAACTGAAGGCTTTGATCCGCAGCCTCACACACCAACACATGTATATATACGGCGGCTTTCCAGCACGCCCACGTTTTCTGTACCAATATACTCCTAAACACACACGCAGCCGCGGTCTGGAAGAAAGGAGCCAGTGTGCGGCCGGCAGACGAGGGCAGGGCTGGGGCTCTGCAGGGACACGTGTGTGATGGGAGGGCTTGGAAATGTGGGTAGGGTTTGGGAGGGGCCCTGGTCTATATGTCTGTAACGCATTTAAGTCAATAGGCAGAGTCGTGGACAGGAACCGAGGCATTCTGGGGAGTCGTGTTGTGACAAACTGCTGGGATATCTGTGGTCGCGTCGACAGAACAAAGCCCTGGTGGGATGCGAGAGTCGATGCTTGCAGACCCGTTTGGGAATAAATTATTGAAATCATGACTGTCTCCGTGCTAAATATAGACGCTTGTCTAAAAGTAGCGCTCAAAGGATTTGAGCAAAAAAAAAAAAAGAAGAGAAAACTCTGTCATTGTCTGCTCACCTCCTTGTCAGCTGAAACTCGACTGAACTTCACAGAACCGGCAAACACGGCGAGCTAATACCCGCCGGTCTGTCTCAGCCTTAAACTATAGGAGGTGTATAATCACTGGATTCCTGGGTTCACACTGCAAACGCGAGCGTAGAACTATACAGTCGATAACCTACTGAAAATGTGAGGCGCTGTATTCTTCCTGCTGTGGAAATAGGAACCTGTTAATTCTATAAGAGGACTTGGAGCCTGCATGTTCCGTAATCCTAATCCTTCACCCAAATGTAGAATGAAAATCCAGTTCGCCTGAACTGTGTCTGCAGGATCTCTCGCTCTACTTTCCAAGGTGCGTCGGAGTCAGACTCTTAACCTGTCACAGCAGCGCCTCTAAACTCTGACGTTTAACTGTGATTAAGATTATGAAACCAAATCTGACTTCACTGCGTGAGGGTTTCTCTTTTATTTTAAAGCCGCAGGGCTGACACTGCTGATCCCCCTGATGCTGCAGTGTCTTTGCTCACGGGCCCTTCGGCAGGACATTCACTCCTGATGAGTTTGACGTCTTGGACTTTGACATTTTTCATTTTGTTTTGTGAATCAAAAGCTCAGAAGTGGAGAGTGCTTCAGAACTTGGTCCAGACCAACATATTGGTCAATGAGAACTGGTCTCAGGTCGAAACAAACAGCATGAGGACATTTCATCTTGGGTAGTTTGCACCTCTGGACCAACGGCAGGAAGCTGAGACAACTATCACATGATAGAAGACAGAGACAGGAACACTCAGAGATTTTAATTTAAGTTTAATTTGTAATGTATTAAACACAAAACTTCAATATAGCCACCAATAAATCTGATTTACATCCTCCATCTTGCGCCCAGCTGTGAGTTTATCCCAGATGTTGATCCGAAGCATCTGTAGCCGGAGCGATATTCGTCAGAAAAGACTTAACTCACACACGACGACGTATCGTAACAGCTTCAGAGTTTGCAGGTGCTTTCTGTGCACCAGCTGCTGGGTAAATACACAGCACTAGACATTTTGCTTTTAACCTATAATATTTTCAAAAGAATGAAGACACTTAACAAATCCATAGAGGACAAAGCTTCCTCCAAAACCAAGGCCGGGACTGTGGGACATTCCTGGTTCAGTTGTTCCAACCAGATGGTTTTTTTGTGCCATCACCTCATTGCTTTTTCTTTGTTGCCCGAACAGTTTGTTTTATGACTAAAGTTCACATATGTCATTTTGACACATCTGTGTCATAAAGGAAAATGAAACACAATCACGTTTTAATGTTTCTCTTATTTTTTTTTATTTTTTTTTATCCAGAGTGGGTTTATTATTTCTCCGTGGTTAACATATCACCTGCCACGGCTCCGTACCGCTCAAGTTTTATGATTCTGAATCTGCCCCTTTGTGCAAAGGCTGATGTCAGATCAGTTTGCGCTGCTGCTTTCAATCATGCATTTTTCGGGCATTATTTCTCTTCGATACTCCCTGCTCTTTTCTTTTCTTTTCTTTTTTCTCATCATGTTCCTTTCTGAGAAGCAGATGTGAATTAGTCTGTGTGTGTGTGTGCACCCAGCATTTGTGGTTGAAAGTGTGTGTGTGTGATTGTGTGTATGATGATGTGGGGGGTGTTTGGCGGTGGGTGGGGGGGGGGGGGGGGGGGTTGCTGCAGGGCCGTTGGCCAACTAACCCTCTCTTTTGAAACCCTGGCTGACTCCAGCCTCGAACATGGCGGCTGTAAATCAGTGGGAGAAGGAGCTAAGTTAATTGCACAAGCGTTTATGAAGTTGAAGGCCTTGATTTACTCCAAAAGCTTTACATTTCCCCCGTGGATGTGAAGTGATGAAAGCCGCGGGGCGAGGGAGCAGAGCAGCAGGGACACGTGTGCTGTGTGAACAAAGTTCACTTGCAGCACATCAGACACGCTGATTGGTAAACTAGATTGTGGGCCGATATGCATCTGACGCCTGGGGAAAAATTATTAAAGTTCCATAGATGTCAGGGTGACTTCAGTTTATGGAGGAAATTTTCATCAAGGAGTCAAATATAGAAGCAGCACACACAGCTGGAGCTAATGCAAACAACCGTAACACAAATACTGACTTATAATACTTTACATACAGCGTTTCTGTTCTTCGTCACAATTACAAAAATGGACACCACCATTTTTTATGTGGATTATTTTATTAAATATTTCTATAAATAAAAAATAGAATAAAATGCTTTTATTTATCATCATACACAATGTACAACAAAATTAAAAATGTGCAAATTAAATCCAGTTAATTTTAGAGGGACTACCTATATAGAAGCCATATACACCATGATTAATGGCTCCTGTAGAATGATCTAATCAAGTTTTTGAAACGACAGTTGCACATCATTTTACAACATTTATTGGACATTAATACGCTCTGTTTGACTTGTGTGTCTGATGATCTCGAATACTGAAGGATTGTCCATACAGTAAAAGAACAACACAGCCACCCGGCAGATCTATCTGGATGTGGTATCACTTTGTTCCCTGCCCCCAGGAGTTTTATGACCCCCCCCCCACCACACGCTGGGCTTATCACTAAAGGATATTTTATACAGCGTGAGTGTGTGTGCATGTCTATACTGCTGTAACTCCATCTTTCATTGCGGCCCAAAGCCTACGTGTGAATATTTGCTTTGGCACACTCTGTTAATCCATCTCGGCTAATTAGTAGTGGTAATAAACTTTGGATAAGGACTTGCCGCTTGCCTGACCTCTACAAAGAAGCCGCAGTGAAGAAGTCTGAAGCGTTCCCATGGCTGCTGAACATCTGTTTTATCCACACAGAGACAGATTAGCACCAAACCGCAATTCTCCACTTTTCCTCCGGTGCCGGCTAGCATCTAGCACCCCAAACCTCCTTCCTGTGTGACGATGCTATCAGCACTTTTGGCAGCTGTGCACTGCATACGACCGCCCACCCAACCACCATAATGCACACACACACATGCACGCAGGAGGAGGTGGAAGCGGTAAAAAAGCCGTTGAGGCCGTGGTCTGAAGGTAGGTCTCTGTGGCTGATGATGGGAAACATTCGTTACAGTAGGGTGAGAGCAGTAGCTGTGACACAGGACGACGGAGTCAAGGAGAAACTTAGCACACAGAGGAATAAGTGTCATAGTAAGAGTGAAAGAGGAGGCTTCATTATTACCACATGTTGTGGCTTTCAGGGAGCGCCTGTACCTCATACCTTTACACCAAATAGTCACATCACTATTGTTTGTTTCCTGTTTGACCTGAGCCACATGAGAAATCCACAGACTGGAAGGAAAGACTGACGTCTACACAAAAGCAAAGCCAACAGCCATTGATCACCTCCTGGTGGCTGCCCGCAGTATAAACCCAGCCTCCTCCGTGTTAGTGGAGGGGACACAAGGTCAAAGTAAATGTATGTTACATAGATCTGAACACGTGCACATTTTAATCAGTTTTTTTTTATACTTTTTTAAGCGACATGAAATGTCTTGATTGGCAACTCAGGCTCATATTTGATTGGCCAAGCCAATGTATCGGCAGGCCCTCCCTACTGTTGCTCCGCCCCCCTGACCACAGACTCAGGCTTCATGGCAGCACAACCACCAACAGGCAGGTAGCAAACATGGAGTCAGTCCCATGTGTCAGTTTTACAACGTTTCCACAATATAATTACAGAGGAAATCAGGTTGGAATTTAACGTTTGTCAAATTCAGCCAACGACCATGAAAGACCCACTTCAGTGTAAGGGAATAAACAGACATTCAATGAATCTCTGTGGTTTTCTCATTTCCCAGTCAACCACTGGTCTCCAGCAGTGCTGCCACACATGGCGCGTGGAAATAAAAGGCCAAATCTATCAGGAACCATTTTGTGTTTCGGGACCTGCTGTATGTGTCAATGCTTCAAACCACTTCCTCTCTCAAGCAGTTAAAACCAACGATGTCATGGCAGCTCCCTGTGAAGGAGGCATCACATAGAGCCTGCGTCTCGGACGACCACAGAACATTACATTTAATGAGCCCATATAACGAAGACATTGGATTGTCAAGGTTGTCAAGGACTGTCTTCCACCTATTGTCTTTTTGAGCATGTTCTCATTACGTGCCGTCCATCAGTGCACGAGCAGATCTGTCTCTCTCCTCCTGTGGCGAGTCTCTTCACAGGCACTGAAGCCTTTGATGACTGAAAAAGACGTTTTCCATACAGCGCTGTGACCTCAATAGAAAAAGATCTAGAATCCTTCCTCCTCTGCTTAGCGCCACGTACACTCAGGTGCTTGAATCCCTTCAGTGTTACTCCAGAGGGGATTTGAACAGTAGGAATATGGATGTGACGATGATGATGACGATGATGATGATGGTGATGATGAACCTGATGGTGAAGGTATTGCGGTCTTCTTTCCGATAAGCGCTAATCGCATTTGGAGAGTGTGACGGCACAGCTAGGTGTAAACTTGGCCAGCAGCGTTATGCGGCTGGGGGGTGCAGCGTATAACTGAGTGTGTGTCTGTTGGTGAGGGAACCACTCAGTGCAGCCTTGAAACACTCACCCTGAAAGGAAGCACATCTCCATGGGGGTGGGCGCAGTGGAGGATGTTATCTGAGCACACGTAATCCCAAACTAGGGATTGATCTCCCGACACCTCCCTCCTCGCTTCTTTCTTTTCTCGCTCGTCTTCCTGCCATCCACCTCCTCCTCCTCCCCCTCCACTCATCCAGGCATTTTCTGATTCCATTGAATGTGGTGCTGACGAAGCAGTGACATGAGGGGATATAATTAGCTCTGCTGCTCTTATTCATATTCAAATTTCAAATCTAATCTCACCTCAGATATCAAACAAGAAAACAACTAAATGTGTGATGGGTCCCTGACCGCAGAGAAACCACGACTCCCTCAGTTTCATGACACTTTTACAAGAGCATTTGTCATCTTTTAGAATGAAATATGTAGGCAAACATAACAACCTTAAAACAGTAGACAATAACCAGTGTTAAGGTTTTCGGAAGTATTTCCAACATTTGCACACAAATGTGTTCGAAGTGAACAACATCAGCACCAACACCTCCACATGTTCTGTTTCTGTTTATCTTTTGAACGGTTTACCATATTCCGTGCTAATATCAGGCCGGTTTAATTCAGCGCAGGGCCGACTCCTCTCTGAGGCAAGGGCTGTGTCACAGGGATGCAGTGAAGCTTACTTGACGTTTATATATAAAGAGAGAAAAAAAAAAAAAAAAAGCTCTGCTCCACTCACCTCAGGGTGTGTGCTGCATCCGTGGCGTATATGGCCTACATGCTCGCTCAAGCATAAGCCGATGTAGCCTCTGCCTCCCTGGCGCCGCAACTCCGAGTTTGTCATTTATCTCAGATGGGCTTTTATAACGTGCTGGAAGAAAATCCAATGTTTTCGGATGGAGGGTCACACAGCGGCAGTCTCAGTAGATTCCTCTTTGTACAACATGAATTAGTGTGAACTGCTGCGTTATGCATTTAGATCCAACGCCTTTAGATGAGGATTTGAACAAGTTTTTTTTTTTCCCACCTCTCCAACACACAAGCACAAGTGCGTCACAGCCTCATTAGCGGGACACAATAGATTCAAAGGATTCAAATAAAATCAATATACATCTGTGTTGCTTAAATGTTAAGAAACAAAAGCTGGATTTTTTTTTTTTTTTGTTGCCCATAGGAGCAGGTGGAGGAGGAGAGAAGGCTGGCAGTCAGGGGGGAGCATGACATGAATTATTTCTTGAGTCCATTGGTGAGAGCAAGATGAAAAGTGATGAAAACTAAGCAGCAAGAATTTTGAAATAAACAAGTTAAATGTTCACTTTTTTTTAACAGGGTGGTACCTACGAATTAAAGAATCCCATTTCACATTTTCACTTACAAACTCTTTCTTCATGCCCAGGAAGGTTTAAGACTATTTAATGGAAGAGGATAAGTGTGAAAAAAGCATATTCCTATTCTCAGGTAAGAAAAACCCCTGAAGATGCACCTTGTCTTATTTTTGTAAAAGATCTGTGATGTTCTAATCCTGATCATTTCTGAGAATCTGAAAATCTTTGTTTTACACTTTCTGTCCCAAACAGTATTGTATTTACAACTTAGAAAATTCAGCGCAGCCCTGTTTTGTCATTTAAACAAAAATATCAAGTCCTATTTTTCACACACAAACACGCCGCATGTCCTCCAAGTAGGTCACACCCTCCGCTAAGGGTGATTTGCAAATGCTAATTGGCAAATGTGTGATGAAAGCTCGATGGTGCGTTAGCGTAGCTTAATTGGCGTGAAAGCACACGTGTTTATCTTCCGTGTTCAGATCCAAATATTGGTGTATATTGGTGGATTTGGACCACAGACCTCTGACACCTGACCGTGTCCTGGGACATCACTCTGTTTGATTCTGACATTTTCAGAGAGCCAATTTTACCGATCTCATTTCTCCATCCCCTTCCACGATATTAGTCGCATAAAACAATTTGAGCGATTGTTATTTGAACCGTACCATCTGTCACAGTGCTCACTGTTTGTTCCTGTTTGAAGCAGCCTGGTGAAAACCCAACATGGACAGGAGCCACCTTGTGACATGGCCGCTGCCAACTTCAATCTCATCCGGCCGCTGATTGACAGCGACGACATTTCGTTGTTGGAGGGCATTCGTTCAGAGTACTTTGACTCAAGCTTGACCTAATGCCGTGCCCATCCTGTGTGAAGTGTTTCAGCATTTTTCTTGATGTCTCATGTCATCCATGAGGTTTGACATTATCATTTCTGTTCGTGTAGGGCAGGGGGAGGTGCTGGAGTCTTAATTGATTTGGCCTCCAATTCAACCTCAGTGGGTATAACGAGGCTCTGCTCACATTCTGATGACGATGATGCGTTTGCTGGCCATTAAGCTAATAAGCATTTTCAGAGATGACAAATGTATTGTTTTGCTTTTCCAGTCTGATCAACATTGAAGTTGCATTCATGCAAACTTCAGTGTCACGGTTATGCTATGTCTTCGTTAATAGTTCTAAGGTCATGTCATGTTCCATGTTTTTATTTGATCTTGGTCACGTCTCATGTTTTATTTTAATTTTATTTTTTTGTCAGGTTTCATGTTTTACTTTGTAGCTACTGTTCCCTTCTGTATCTTTACTTTGACTTCCTGCCCATGTCATGTTTTATTTTGTAGTATCTGCTCCATCCTGTGTTGTTGGCCATTTGACTTCCTGTTTCTCGTCATGTCCACCTGATCCTTGTCACTCACCTGCTTCTCGCAGGCAATCAGCCCATTTCGTATTTAGTCTTGGTTTCCTTTGTTCTTTGTCATTTCCTCTTGTTGACGTCGCCCCTTTTTCCACATGTCATGGGTTTATTATTAATATACTCTTTTTGATACATCTGCCACCAACACAAAGAGCATCAGTCCAGATCCTTTACAATACAGGTGTCATTTGTATTATTTTTCATGGTCGCTAGAAGACAATGGCTCCAACTGCTAATCCTTATTTTAACGAATGACATAAACCATCTTCATCCACCCGAACAGTTCTCTGCAGAGTGTGTTGTCATGCGTGGTGTGTGCCCCCTGACTCTCAGCCATGTTGACATCAGTGTGACTCTTGTATAACAGCGACGGCTCCAGAGTCACGAGCACGAACGGTCACAGCTGTAATTGACTGTTATGGAACTATTGTTGCACCACAGTTAGTTCAAGCCGAGTTAAATTTCTCCTGTTTTCTGATTTTTAATGTGAAATTTGTAAAGAAACTTGCCACTCATCAACATTCTGACGTGCCATGGACACAGCTGTGGTTCATACCAGAGGGCACCTGATTGCAGATGCGCTTCAGAGTCACCGTGCACGGATCACAGGATAATTGGGCACCGCCAATTATTTTTATGCATTGCCTGTGATGAAGATGAGTTTGATTCTGCCTCTGTCCGTCCTGCGAACAAACACAGCTTGATATCTGACCAACATCGTTATGAAGAGGCCGTGTGCACAGAGCAGTGGGAGGATGTGGATGGATGAGGGATTTCCACGCTGTGTTTGATAGAATGTTCACACAAAGACGCATAAGAAATGGAGATTTTCAGAGGAAACATCCCAGAAGTGTTGTGACAAGGAAACGAGGCACGGCCAATGCTTGAACCGCACAGACCACGATAATACAATTAGCCACAGAGATGGGTGACGCCGAGCTTTCAGTCATTATTAGAGAGAATAAATCTGATCTCTTCACTGCGAGGAGCCAAAAATAACCAGTCCCCATGAAAATCCTCTGCCCTCATAATCAGTGGCTGTCACAATGTTGACAGATGCAATTTAAACATGTCTCAGTCAGTACTGAACTCACAGAAACTGATTTAAGATGTTATGTATCAAATGCAAACTTGTAGGAATACGCAGGAAACCAGAGACACCACTTGTCGTCATTTTCTTTCAACACAAACGGAGAGGCACATCCGCCGTCTGTCACACACACGCTCCCTGTCTGTCCGTCACTCAACATACTGTCCATACCTCACCGCATTCCTTCTGGTCGAATGTACCTCTATTTATCTTTCAGCACATACTCAAACAACCGCTCAGTGACAATTGAGTCTTTCTTTATGTCTACATCCAAACCCGTGTTGTATATTTGGATAAAGTGGGCTGGCGGTGGGTTTTCTTTCTCCTTGTGTATCGGAGTGGTGTCTGGGTCCTGCAGGAGACGTAATGGACTGTGTCTTTTACAGGCTTTGGAAGTCGACTCCCTGCTGTTAATGCAGCGAGAGCGGAGCAGAGGAGCGGCCGCCTCTCACCAGGTGACTGGCTGAACAAAGTCCACCCTAAGCAGTAATAACACAGCGTCAGGAGGCGCCGTGCTCGCCAAGCGGCGACATTCGTAACGCTGCTTTGAATTCAGAATTGGAATTCTAATCTGAAGAACTCCACTGTCCTGTTTTCGTCATTTCCCGACACCTTCCCAGCAGAACCATTGACCCACCTGGGAGCTATAGTACACATCTATTCCAAACAAACCCTTAAATGTATCTGTAATTTAAAGGGGAACCTGGATCCTCGATCACCTGATCACTTGTATTTCTCATCTTCATGAATTTAAATAAGGTGAAAGTGTTAATTCAGTGTTTAATTAATAATACAGCGGTAGGGGGCCAGGTGTACAGTTTCATTGGAATGAGCTTATTATAGCATTTGAATAAAAAAAAGAATAAATAAAAGTAAAATATGTGCTAAGTCCCTGAGAATTCACCTTTTTGCCATTGATTCTGCCTCAGCCTTGTGGAAGCCCAACAGAAAACAATAACACTCTAAAAACTACAATCAATTTAAAATGTTGTCGGTCATGCAAAAGAACCACAAAAGCAGAAATTGTCTTGGACTTTTCACCAAATTGACCGTGGCTCACAGGTTGGTCTCCGCTTGTGAAAGACGATGTCTTGGCCTCAACCCGAGCCTTGTTATATTTTATGGAAACATCAAATGAAATTCTTGGTGTGCTGGGGTTTAGGCTCTGGCCACAGAAAATGTATGGAATTTATTTATAGTCTGAGCCTGCTTTCCACCCAAGCTGGGCTGCGCCTGGTATTTCCAGATGTTTAATTGTAGCCCCGTCAGTTCTCATGCAAAGTTTTTCATTTGAGTCGACAGTTTCAAGCACCGGTTGGGTTTAGGAAGAAAAAACACTGCCTACACATGAAGACTCTATCAAAGCGGCTGAACAGGATACAGCGCAGTGCCTCTGGGATGATGACTGTCTGAATTAGATGGAAGTGTACTCTCTGAAACTTGGAGCCTAATTGTCAAACTGGTCCCCCGGCCACAATTTCAAAGCTTAAATTCGATTTGATGTTGCTGATTTTGAAAAGCTTGAAAGAGATGGGGGAACAAAACCAGTTAACCACGAGCCAGAAATGTATATACGATGAATTTAGTCCATCCGAACTCACATCCCCTTCACAGCAAGTCAACAAGACCCAAGGGGAAACCGTCTATCCACTTGGAAGGGGACCCACGGTACCTTTGTATCTGGTTGGCAGGGGGACGTTGCCCTCCGGCTACGAGGCGAAACCACTCTTGCCTTTCCTTTGAGATGCAGCCTGTTGTTGCTATTTGTGTGGGTAGGGGAGCATGCTAGTGACTCAGGCAGACAGCTGTAATTAAGGCCAGCTTCTCAGCCGGATGAGCAGCAAGAGATAATGCGGATGTGTACAAACTACCAACACCCCCCCCCCCCCCCCCCCCCCCCCCCCACACACACACACACACATACGCAGAGCACGGACAACTTCTGTGGCACACACGATTTGTACGCAGAGGCATGTGCAGAAGATGAAAGCATCAGAAAATCTCTGTAATGAATTGAACAACTAGGACACTACTCATTAGAGATGCGTTTGTGTACGTGAGGCATTGGCAATTCATTATTTCCAGCCTGACAAAATCTGGTGCAAGTCGGCGGAATCAGAAAGATATTTTAATGTGTTTTCAGCCCAGGAAATCTGTTTAGCAGTTAGACGTCGGCATGGGTGCATGCCGTAAAACCGGAAAACAAATATTGGCTTTAAATGGCCTCTGCCATCCTCATGTATTTTTGATGATGCTGGAACGTGACTGAAAGAAAAAAATGACATTGAATATTTATTATGTTTAAATTTCAAGGGTTGGGGTAGAGTATTTTGGTAGAGCAAACAGTTTTGGCAGTTTTTGTTTGAGCCATAAGCCTTGCGATGCTAGGTAAGTAGCCCATCGAGCTACCCAAGGGATTCTGGGTACAGCCTCACTGGCCTGTGCTGTGTCAATCTGTCATAACTCAATTCCTCCTCTGCTGCCTCGCTCCTGGACCCACTAAGCCCCGGTCCACCCCAGTGCCCAGATTGTACCGTTGCTTGGCTGCCTGAGGCATCATTGAATAGACACTTCCTGTAGTTTAGGGCCATGATTAACTAGCCCCTTTATGCTCCCAAGCACCCGTCGCTTTGTCATCAGTACGCCTCACTTCCCCCTCACCAGGAGTGCGGTGGAGAGAAACAACAGCGGGGCTTGCAGGCCCAGTCAAACACACAACCTGTTACACACCTCCATCAGCAGTGTTAGTTAAGTTGATGTTTGTCAGGGTTTTGTTACTTCCTGTTTTATTTTGGTAAGGGTAGTGTCTGTCTTTGTGACTGATTGTTGATTGTTTGCACCTGGTGATCATTACCCTTTCCCTTTAAATGTCCCCCACTTCCCTTGTCTGTGGCCAGTGCGTCTTTCATGTCAGGACTGTGACATGTCATGCTAAACCATGTTTCAAGCTCCTTGAGATTTTTGTTCCTGTTTTTGTAAGTAGTTTGGTAGCCAAGCCTTGTTTGTTCTTTTTTCTTTATTTGCTTGCCAACTATTAGAGCCTTTTTGAGTTTGTTTTGCTTGAGAGTTTATTAAACTCTTTACTGATTCAGACTGCCTTCAGCCTCGTGCATTTGAGTCCAAGCTGCGTGAACTATCGTAACACAACTGCAATCATGTTAACCCGCTATTGTTTCCCAATCCCCTCCATTGAGGTCCATAAAGAGTCGTGGACTGAAAACCTCATCGCAATAAACCTCTCAGCATGTTTGGAGCCCCATGGCCCCTTTCATGGCTGGGGCGTTGCCTCCAATTACCAAGCTATTGAGACTCCTCTTCTGTAATTAAGCACAAGCCTTCTTCCACGTTGCTCTGACGGGCGCCTTCTGTTTTGTGTGTGAAAGGCCTGCACTGCGTTGGCTATATTAAATGTACAAATGTTAGAGGGATGCAGAATAACTTGGTTACCTTACTTTCAGCCTCATGAAACCGTTCAACAACTCTGAGCACCAAGATATTAAGACAATTGTAACTTTTTTTAGGACCCTGAAAAAAAAAGCCTAGTACCTGATGTAATACGACACTGACGGCTCAGTACTTTAAACTCACCTCTCAATTTTTATCCGTCTGTGCTCGATTCACTTCAGCATTTCTAGGAAACCTGTTGTTGACTTTGTGTTGTCCTGCCCACTTGATATCTGTGTTGCCGTGATGTTTTGGAGGCGAAAGGCTCAAAGCATTTGAACACATATTGTCGGGTTCCCTCAGCCCACAAGGAAAATCACACCAGATCGCAGCACAGGTCTGAAAGCAGAGTTTAATTGTGACTTGTCTCTATAAGACAGTGGCAGTAAACATCAAGTCAAGTTTTATGCAATTTAATGACAATCATTTGGACTTAGTTATAGCTGATATTAATTGATATTTTTACATTTAGAATGAAAACATTTCCGTTGTTGTCTCCTGTCAGAAAAGATGAACGCGAGTATACATTTTGTCGTTCTGTTTGTTCATTGCAGCCAAACAGGGAAACAGTCTCAGACTGCTGACGCTTCATATTAGCTTCAGATGATCAACTGATCATAAATGAGAGCCGAGGATTTTCTCCCCATCACTTACATTGAGAAAAGATAACACAACGCGAGCAGATATATGCTACGTGATGTTTTGGCTGCAGCCCCGTTTGCACTTTCCCAGATTTCCAGAAACTGTTGCATCCCGATAGCAACAAGCAGGAGCCCCCCCTCCCTTCACTTCCCATGGGCCCCTCACTCATTGTCTCATGCACATACACGTGAATGACAGTTGAGACAGACAAACGTGGGAGGAGGTGTCTTGGAGGAGCGGGGGGGAGGGTCAAGTTGGGGTTCAAAATATGAATTTATGAATGTAAGACAAAAATATTATTTGATGTATTTAAAGGAAAATAAGAGTCAGGAATCCAAGACATGAGAGTTCTGAAGTTGCAGAGAAACGACTCTGTGTGTGTGTGTGTGTAAGGGGTCAGGGGTCTTCCTTCCCCACACCTCCATTTGTCTTGGACTAATTCCACAATCTTGTCCCTGAGAAAAGGACCCCCACTCACTGTGCTCACAAAGAGCCCCTTGAGCGTGACCTCTCATTATGTACGGCCCCTCCCCATACAACTGACAGGGCCCCCGAGGGCATCAGGCATCAGCAGCACAGAGAGAGAACACATTCAAACCAAACCACATTTGCATTTGATTTGATTATCCTTCATGGCTGATTCATGGCCCTCAGAGGGTCGGCCGTCAGCCTGACACACTTCTCTGGGCTTTTTTATTTCTCAGATTCCGTCAGTCTCAGTAAACAGGTACTTTGTGAGAATGGATGCCCCTCCCACCCACCTCCCATCTCCCGGTTCAGCGTTCACGACAGTCGTTGAATTGAGCCGCAGTTCATTGAATTGACTGAACAGACTGTGTTTTATAACATGAAGAATGTCTGGAGCTGGAAATCAAAGGGAGATATTTCCGTTTATCCTCCAAACAAGTCAAGTGGAAATTGATGCCATTGATCTTTTTGACATCCATTGTCCTCCGGGGAGCAGCGACCAAATCAGTCGTCGTTTAAAGTCTTAAAGTTGTGCAGCGGCCACATTCATTAGGTCAGCAGCAGGTGACGACTGACAGAGGTCGTGGAGGGCGGAGGTCAGGGTGGAGGCATAGGTCAGAGAAAAGGTGTTTCTTCCAACGGACTCTTCCTGAACGCTGTATTGTAGATGAGCCGTACCTAAACTTGATCCTGAAAGTGTTTCTCGTGTTCTGTGCACGCTGCTGACAGTAAGGTGCACGTTTCGAGGGCAGACATTAATGTGCTGAGGCTTTATTGAATATAAGGGGACTGTCTGGCGGAACGTCGCTCAACTGAGGGCCATTCTAATTTTTAATGGTTCTGGAGTGGAGCGGCGAGCGATGCTGCTCTGCCAACAGACGCATCAGCATGGAAACCGCCTTTTAACGCCGTCCACGAGGACCCAGGGCACATGGGCTGCAGACACGCTCCTTTTTCATTTCATCGGATTCTTCCCTCCTTCTCCTCCTTCTTCCCTGCTTCTGTTTCCACAGCCGGTGCCTCAAAGCTCTGCACAGAGAGCGGTTATAACGAGTGGTTAAGACGTTACTGAAGAGCGGCAAAGAGCCGGTGAATTTATTTTCTATTCTGCCTGTTTGAACTTTGCTCTATTCGTTGTAGTCGATACTTAAGGGCTTATTGCTGCGACTGATACGAGAGGATTTGTTTTGAGCAAAAAACTCTCCTTGGGCACGAGCGAAACAGGAGATAAATACCGGTTCAGAAACACTTCTCACAACGGAGAGCAAATTGAGAGATAAACATGCAATGTTTTCAACCCATAAATAAAAGGAACGATATCCTCTCCTGCATTGAAACACAGGCGGCTAAGCGTGCGTCCCTCCCGTTCTTTGCAGAATTATCTTTTTTGCAGATACATGGTTTTTGTCAGCAAACAGAAAAAAGTGTGTTTCTGCTCCGAGGCGGCTCAGATGCTGCTTTCCTGTTCCTGTTTGCCTGATACATGCGAGTGTGCGCACGTGTGTGTGTGTGTGTGCGCATGAGTACATGTCTGCAAGGCAGCTGTGTCCCCGATACACGGGGACCTGACCCAGCTGTCACTAACCGCTGTGAAAGCACAGGAATAAGAATGTACGTGTCTCTCAGTGGGAGCTGGCAGGGAGCCGTCAGTGGCTAACGTAAACAAATGGGTCCCGTCGGAGTCGATCTCAACTTTAATTTCTCACATTATGTATTTAAATTGAGGTTTTCTTGCTGAACGGGGAGAAGCAACAGAACACTGGATCTGCTCGAGACGGGAGAACAATGAAAAGGTCAAAGTTCTGATTGCGGAGTCCTGACTGTGTGGATCTGGGAAACGCATGTGTTCCCATGTTTATAAAATAAGCAACAGTCCAATTAACGAGCAGCGATCGACCCTGTGTTCTCACTTAATCAGCTAAATAGTTCTGAGGAATATTAGACAGCACAATCCCTTTTATTCTGAATCACCCCGAGAGAATCCTCACTCACTTTTCATACATAGTTCATGTTGCAGATCTCTGCATAAACCGTGTACCCTTTATCTGTTCCCCCGTCATCCACGGTGCACACAGCGCTCTGGGGTTAAATATAATGCGGACGAGCCCTTTAAAGCAAATGCGATCTGAAAGGCTGGCAAAGGCGAGGGGACGCAGCTGTCGGCGAAGCATGTCTTTTTTAAGGGCTGCCCCTAATGATTGGAGACAGTTGGCAATTACGTAAGTATTCACTTTTAGGCCACTGGGCTGTGCACTGTGCCGAGCCCCCCGGACCCTGGCACACATGCAGAATGGGAGGAAGAGGAGGAGGAGGAGGAGGAGGAGGAGAAGGAGGAGAAGGAGGAGGAAGGTGGGGGGGGGGGGGCGGGCGTGGGGGGGGGGGGGGGTGATGAACAAGAGCTAGAACAGGGGAGTGGGGGAGCTGGCCAAGCACCAACAGGGGAACGGCGACGCACGTGCCAGCACTGAGCACGACGTATACAGATGGACAGAGAGAGAGGGGGATGGAAGAACGGGAGGAAGGAGGAGAAAGGAGACGAGGGAGCAAGAACAAAGGAAGAGTAATCACAGATGAGGAGACCGATAGGAGGACGGGGGGGGGGGCGTTTCTAGATCGTTTCACATTTAACGAGAAGTCGGAGGAAGAATTTCCATTGGTGTTTCTCAGCACGGCGACGTGTTCAGGCCTCGCTCTGACGACAGGATCGATGCAGAGGAGACGTTAGAACAATGTTTGTATCCTCGTGTCAACAAGTGAGCACAACAGCTTCATTTAACCTCAGCGTCTTTAACGTCAAACTAGGAAGGAAACAAAGGTACGAAGGAAACCAGAGCTGACTCTGCAACGCTCGCTGACACACAACACCGCAAACGCTCCATAAGGCAGTTTAGAGCGTTATTAGCAACATGAAAGCTATTAACCTGTTTTGGTGCCCCCTCACTCTGCCACCTGTTTCTCATTCAGACCTGGAAGGTTAACAGCTGTCTGCAGAGTATTGCAGTCTTCATATCAGTAGAATTCGGTGCAAACACACACACACACACACACAATCACATAAGTGAAATGACACAAACCACCTAATTGCCTTTTCATCTGTCTGATATCGATCCAGCCTCACACACCTCACATGTACCACACTCTTCACGTGTGTGTGTGTGTGTGTGTTTGTACTCCATGACTGTGGATCATCAGCGGGAACGTGCACGTTTGCATCCCAGCCGCTGGATATCGAGTGTGTGTGTTTCCAGCGTGCAAGCTTTTGGCCTTTGCTTTATTAGCAGACTTTGACTCGACGTGCTCCGAGTGGCGTCCCACAGATCTGTTGTCAAATATTTATAAATGTCACGGAGCGTATTCTGCGCGGGCCCCGGCTCTAATGAGTTTATATAACGCTGTGAAAAAGACTTCAACGCACCTTGACCTGGTTTGTGCACGTTGTGTTGTTCTGCAGTTGTTTTTAATTAATTCGGTGTCAAACTGTCGGCGTCTAGAAATGAATTCTATTCAGGCCGTGTTTCATTTCCCTAACACAGCTAATAAGAGCTCATGATGATTTGTGTGTTTGTACTGCATTTAACTTCTTTGTGGAGGCTTTAACCAGCAACATTAAATCGGGATACTCATTTGACTTTTAACTTTTATTTTAAGGAGCATTAAAAATCATGATGTTCAGCGCATTCGACCTTTTGCTTAAGTAAATTTATACGACATCAGCTTCACTCAGCGTCAAGTTTAAGTTCAACAACACGAGTTTTCTGCTTCGTGCAAACATAATTTAACATGTTGAATATCAAGCTGATGAGATGTCACTGCGCCGGGGGGGGGGGCAGTGGTGACTGGGATTCACTTGCATGCTTTGTTTATCTGTTTAAAACACTGTCCCAGTGAGGAAGCTGCAACAAAGGAGCTGCATTTATTCCCTCAGACGTTCTGTTTATCGGAACACAAAGATGATCGGAACAGATGAGGTCTCCGTCAGGAGGGGAGGGGCCAAGATGGTTCAGCCTGATGCACGGGTTCCTCTTGCATTTTTAATGAGCGCCTCTCAACTATCCAGGTTAAATCTTTGCTGGACGAGCGGCGAGCTTGAAACAGAGCAGCTGCGGTTCTTATTTATTTGCGTCCATACGGTGCACATTTTCTGAACCCCACACCAATCCACAACCAAAGACGTGTATAATCATGAATCATAATATTTACAGTCCTAATGGCTCCCTGCGATGAAAGCCTCCATCCATCACGGACAAACAATGTGAGGGCGCAGCCACGGAACAGACAGCTGCTTTAAAGCCCACAGACCTCATTTGAATATTTCACTTCCTGCGTCCTCGCCACTCGGTGACACGCTGGCGAGTTTGTCTCCGGTCTTATCGCTGGTAAATTCCAAACGGATTACCCCCCTGTCTCTGGCATGTTAGTGAGAAACAGCTTCCATTTTCAAAAAATTTAATAAATAATAAGTTGCGGGGCGGCTTGTCAAGCTGCGATTGCTAATCTACGAGGGGGGATTTGAATAAGTCCTCGGCCGCTGTGCGCTCCCTCTCCTCTCCTCAATCTCCCTCTCATCCCTCGCTCGGCAGCCGACTCAGGAGGAGGGCCCCTCTTCTTCAAGAGCCTCGGTGCTAAGTGAGATTAATTTCGACATCATAAATAACTGGGAGCAGGTCGCCCCGGGGAGCGGGTAGACGGCGACGGCATGTTGCAGAAACAAATGTGTTTGACTGCGGTTTACCATTTCAACCCGTGCTCTTAATCCTGCCTTTGTTTCAGCGACGAGAGGGGAGCGAACACAATGACGAGCGGCGCCATGTAAATGGTTTCATCAGAGCAGACTGATAGTGTTCGATGAATGGAACGCTCATAAATAACCTGTCCGCCATTTTGACAATCACCATTATCCTTTGCAGTGGCATAACTCAAGGGGGGGGGGAGACACCGCCGCCAATAAAGACGTGCGGTAAATTTCTGTCACTGGAAGGAGTCGCGTGAATCCGTCTAATGACTTTTGTTTGAATCAATCCGGCGTCGGCCGTGAACGCTCGTGAAGACAGTCCGGCCTCCGGCGGCGGTTCACTGTGAAGCCTGATTATTCAGATTCAAAGTGCAACAGGCGAGACATTTCTGATGCCGAAATATCTTCATACACGTAGACATGTTGGAGTTAGGTATTTTGCAATTTAAATAAATAAATAAATAGATAGACAGGGTGGTAAGGGAATATTTCCTGTATCTATCCCTCCAACAGAAAATAAAAATGAAACACAAATACAACATATAGAATTTCCATCTGTACATCCACTGTACATCCACATTTTCAACAGAAAATATTAATTTTCTAATTTTATTTTATAATTTAATTCCTCTGCATTGATTCAGTGAAATGGGAGGTGGCCTAACGCCAGTACATGCTGGTTCATAGAAGTAGAAGTAGAAGTATTCCCGGCTCACTGATGAATCTGTGTCCAACTTTCACTTCTCTTATCTCGACCTGAAACTTTCTTGGATGCTCAACTTTTATTTTCCCGACTTGTTCCTTTGATGCTGACATTTCGTGACGGGTAGGTGTCACAAACCCTGAGCCGGCGCGTCTGGCGCACGCAGTTGCCAGTGGTCGTAATCGGACTTATTCCTTTAGCAGTGGGAGACCCAGCGGCCGCTGCGACCTCGATTCACATGTGAAATTAGGTTTAGGTTTGTTTGCTTGTTTGTTTGTATTAACAGATGCATGACCTACTTCAGGCCGTATGATACTGACTCAACAGCCGTGACAGCTTTGATGTGGTTAATGAAAGGTCAGCAGACACGTGGAGCAGCTGTTGCCGTTTCCTCCGGCCGGTCCTGAAACATCCAGCTCTGATTATTAAATAAACAGAAACGATCCCGTCCATGCAACGTGCATTATATATATTCACACCCTCTACTGGAGTGTGACGCTGCTTACACAAGTACCACTGTGCCGAATCCTTTGTCCCCGCCCCCTCCCCCCACGCCATCCACAAACAGCAGCTCCACACATTGATGACAACGTGAAAACACGATGAACCGAGCAGAAAAGCTCAACAAACAAAACGGAGAAGGAGAAAAAAACAAACGGCCTATGACCAGCGGAGCTAAACAGGATTGACCTGAACTCACACAGCTCCGCCCGGTTTCCCCGCCGCGCCGGCCTCCGTTTATTTGCGGGTGTCAGGGCCTGTTCCGCCTTGTTTACTGTTAAGAGGATGAAAATGAACAGCCAAATAGTGCTCCATTTATAAGCCTGTTTATACATGCTAATACCGCAGGCTGCTGGATGCGACTCAATCAACACAACACCCCCCTTCCCCCCCCCCACCCCCACGCTTCATAACCGAGTATGAAAGTGCATTTAGAGGCACAACCGAACGCTGAACGGCCGTGACCGACGCCATGGTTCCCTGTCACTGAGGTGATGACCGGCTGCAGTGACCTCGCATCAGAATACTGGAGCGGTACAAATATTCACAAATATTTCATCTGCTTGGCCGAAACACCGCAGGCAGCGTCATTCCGTTTTAAGTCGTCTAATCTCCTTCAGAAGAGGCGTATTTTCTCAGATGTAAAAACAGCAGGAGAAATGAGTGGAGCAGTGTCGGTGGGATCCGTGCAGGTAAGCTCATTATCACCTCACTGGTCTCGGATTATTTCTTCTTTTCAAACACTCAATTAAAGTACAAATAAAATTGGATAAATTGCTCACTCATATGTAGAATAATTCAACCTGAAGGACCATGAATACATTGGATGAAACATTCTTCTTCTTCTCCATCGAGTTCTGCAGGTGCTGCCTCGAGTCCAGGATTTTTTTTTTTTTTCAAACAGATGTGAAAACATCCTCAGAGTCATTCAGTCAATATGTGTGAGTCAATTAAAACTTAAAATGGAATGCATGTTTTGACAAGAGGAGTCAGCCCTAGTGATGAAAATAACAGGAGGCCCAGTAGCTGAACTGGTTTTAGTGCAGGGAAGAGAAAACGGATTGTTTTCTAATAACTGACGACAGGAGACGTTTCTCCTCTGTGTTTTAAAGTCATAAATGATCAACTGTGTCAAAATCATCAGCACTGGCACAATAAATGTTTATTTTGACTTTTTAATTCTGCCTGTGTTCCCTCCAGTAACATGGTGGAGGCAAGATATTCAACCTATACTGTAATCAGCCACCAGGGGGTGGTCATGTTTATATAATGCATTAAGGTGAAAGTTTTGTTGCCAGGAACTTGGGTGGATTTTGATGTGGACTGAGCCGTCTTGAGGCTTGTGAATATATCTGCATATTTCAGGGGTGAGCTGTCGCATCATCGCTGCAGAACGTGGCCAAACTGAGGCTGTTGTTGGCCGGTCCGGCCCCGTGAGCCTCTGACGTTATTGACATGGACAGGCCTGATGTGTCCGGTCGTGCTTCTGGGTGTCTGTGATGTCTGAGAAGGGAAAAAAAAAACTCCCAGGCCTCCTCCTCCTCCTCCTCCTCGTCCTCTGCTCTCACTGCCAGGGACACGTAGAGTAATTCAACACCTCCTGACAAGGAGAACACAAGTAAAAGCAACAACAGAGTCAATGTTCCTGCACCTGCCTCGAAGCCCCTCCAGGAGAACTCCACACTTTGGTGACAAAGAAACGTCAGAACGGGTCAGGCCAACGGACCTTAAAACCTGCCGGCTTGGCAACAGCTTCCCAACGTGTAAGAGCCGAGGTCAGAGGAAATAATTATGTTCAACTTACGTCAAGTTTGAAAATAAAACAAGATGGCTGATTGGATCGTGTGAAGACTGACAGGGAATTAAAAAGCTGCTGAAGAGGTTTTAATGTGAAGCTTGAAGGCCTTTGCACCCTGGACACATTTTCCTTCTATTAATTTATTTAATAAGTTATTAATATTTGTCAAACTTGCATCCAGTCATTCGTGTTATTAAGTGCTCGCCGTCATCATCTTCATCCCTTCAAAGAAAATTCTCTTATTATTATACTAAGATTATTATCTTAATATTAATTTGCTCACTTATGTAAAAAAAAAAATGTAAATTTGCCTCCCAATTAATGGATTTTTTGTTGTGCAGAGGCCTTAATGTACAAATAAAAAACACTTTTTACTCTTGAAAGTGTTTCAATCAAAACATCGGCTATTGTGATTGTTCTCCTATTTGCTCTGCGTAGGGAGATGAATAGCATAAAAAAAAATGAGGATTTAATATATTTAGTTTAGGAACAGGAAATCAAAAAAGACATTTATCTCCCAGCAGTGAAGACACCTTCACTAGTCAAATATATTTTTAGTGGCTTCACCAGTCACTCTTTTTGTCTTGGCTCTCTAAGTCTGGCTCTGATGTCTAAAAAAGATTCTGCGTTGAGAGGAGGAAAGATTTGATAAAACGTGGCAGCACGCCTCTTACCTCCACCCCACACGAGGCCGGAGCAGCAGAGATCGGGAGGACGTCGCGCCCTCCTCACATGAATGAATTCTGTCTCATGATGTTTCGCACACTTCTCAGAAGCGCGGCGCTCCCAACAAAACACCGCGTCTAAACGGAGAATAAATGTGGATTGATGGACGGGAGCCGATTCCACAATACCTCCGCAGCACGCGGCTCGTCACTCTTTTTGTCATCCATCTTGATTTGCCGCCATCGCCGCGTTCTGCCGCCGATTAGCCCGGGGCTGCGGCCGTCCCCGCGGGAGAGAGCGAGAGGAGGCTGGAGGAGCAGCAGCCCGGCGGCCGCCGCTGCACCCGCGCTCATTTATTATTCGCCCAGTCACTCAGGACATTTCACAGCTGTGTTTACCTTGGAGCCGGCATGAGTATTAGGTGGCCGGGCCCACTGTTCACAGACCCACCGCCAACAACACAAAAAAACAACCTGACAGGCGTTTTTCCTCCAGACCGTAATTTACAGCGTGATTCAAAGTCAAAGCTTTATTCAAGGGGTGGGGGGGTGGGGGGGGTGCTGTAATGTCATGACAGCTCCCCAATTAGGTCGTCTCAGGGTGAAGTCATCGCGGCCTCAGCCTACCGTGTCTCCAGGAACACGTCCAGCACTTTTGTGGATGGAAAAATCGATGGGATTAAGAGTTTCTGTGCTGCCCCGCTGGAATGAGACAGACGGGCTTTGTGTGCCCGGTCTGGGCCATACGTTTTAAAAATACCACATGTATAGGAAATAAGGGCCATTCCATGCCAACCACACACACATACACACAGAGCTCAGCCTGTGGGCCCAGGTGTTTGGCTCCGTTTGGGTTTGAACCTGAGAAAGAGGGAAGAGGTCTGAAGTCTGCATTTCCATATTTTTGGTGTCTGCGTTCATTAACTCCGGGTCATTGTCTGTGGTCGTCCGGGACCGCCGCATTGAGCTGCAGAGAAACGGCATCGGATTTAAAAATCCGCCCATTTCTTTTTCCTTGCCTTGAGACAATCACACACAATCACAGATAATTCTATATATCAGCATATAAATAATAAATAGTAAACATGTGATACTGAAACAGACAAAATACAAAAATGAAGAAACAGGTTTATTCCTTCATTTAGCCAAAGTGTTCTGTTAACCCAGAACCAGTGAGAGAGTTGTAACAAAGCATCGTATCTCCTCATCCTCATGCTCTTCATCACATTAGAAAGGCCAATCCATAATGAACCTGTTTTTTTTTTTTTTTTTTTGCTCTCCCTCATTGAAATAATCTCTGCTGAAAGCAAATAGCCTGAAACTGCCGCTTGCCTTCACCAGACGTTTTCTCATTAAACTCGTGTGAATCAGGCAATTACCGGTTCACGTGCACAGTATCAGAGGCCGGCGGATAAAGAGAGAGGGAGAACGTGCCAGGTGTGGCTGCTCTGCCGTAAATTCCCGCTCTCATCGAACATAAGTTGGCCTCCGTTTATACTCGTGCACTTTACTCAGTGTCGTATCCAGCGCAGAGTAATCCCCCGTGTATGTGATCTGCTGCCGAGCCCCATCCTGTGCAGCTCAGCAGCAGATTTACGGCGAGCTAAAACCATCGCCGACGTGCCGCCGCCTCACAAAGTGTTGTTTCCTCCCCACCGGAGAGTTAAACTTATTTTTATTACACTGTAAAAAACCAAACACACAGCAGACTGGCTCAGGTCGAGCTCCGGATCCTGAAGAGGTTGGAGAGGATGAAGAGGAGGTGAGCGTGCGTCCAGTCAGAACATATGTGGCAGGATGCTGCCGCCTCGTTAGGGTTCCCATGTTTTATTCACGCTCGGGCTGCTTGTTTACGATGTAAATGACGTGTCAGTTCACACGCACGGCCACGACAAGCACATATGGATCCACTTTTACATGCTAATGAGGTCATGTCAGAGTAAAGCTCCTGTCGGTAAAATATGAGGAGGTCACGTGAGTTGGAATATGCATGCATGCATGCATGTGTGCACAGCATGCTCCCACATATGGAATTGCCATCCACAGGCATCCATGCTAATTTACACACACGGGCTGATAAAAGTCTGTCTAATGGTCATGGAATGTTCTTTATGGCATCAAATTCATCAGTGATTTTATGAATAAGGTTACAGGTATTTATAACCCTAACCCACAAAAGAAGGAGATGCACAAGAGACAACTCACTGAAGTATTTAATGTTTTCTTTTAAATGTTGACAATAAAGGCTTTCTGTTCGATTTTATTATATTTCAGTGATGAACACGCAGTCGTCACCAGGGCAACACATTTTGTTTGTCGTCCTTAACGTCCGACACTGTGGCCACAGAGGACCTGTCGCACGCTCACGACCCAATAATCCCAAATATGACTGAAGATTATCAACAGTTAAATGTTTTGACACCGTATCCAAAACATCCATGCTGCCTCTTGTGTTGCAGAGACAGTCGCCCAGCGTCCTGTCGGCTGTGGACGCTGCAATAAATCACTGTCAAAACAGATTTGCAAGCATTTACTAAAATGCGTTTGATGCGTTCGGCACATGTCAGGCGCAAAATGACTCTGAGCTGAAGTCCCGCCTCCGTGCTCGAATCTTTGATAAAGACAATGTCCGCAGATGATGGTCGCTCCAAGAAAAGTGACACCTATAACCCCCTCCCCCCCCCGCACACGGCTTTGTTAGAAATCTGCTTTCTCTTTTTGCATGTTGCATTTCTCTCCCACCGTAGAAAGTGTGGTGACGTGGCTCCTGTGACCCAGTCCCTTGGAATAAACAGATCCCTTATCAGACTGGGCCACACCGTAAATACAGGTTAAATTAAAACAAGACAAATATTGTTCCTAAGCATCAAATAGTTCTCTGCTCTCCTCAGACAAGGAGATCTGCATCATCCCCTGCCATCTGTTGTCCCCCCCCCCCCAAAAAAAAGCACCACAATCATCCTCTCAGGATCAAATCAGAAAGCGACTCAAGATGCAAACAGCGGTGGAGAGCGAGGCTGCGGCGGCCTGTCAGCTCTGCTCACGTCTTTATCTCTTGGCGGCGTCTTTCTATAGAGAAGACAAGTGGGCCCTGCCTGTGGCGCACGGAATCGTGAAACGTCCATTCTAATATCCTGTCTGGAGCGTGCACGCTCCCCGTCAGCCTGGCGTCTATCAGCGGATCTGGCTGGATCTGGCGCAGGGACGGATGCAGCCACGCTGATATCTGATGTTCTCCGTCTCTCGCACACATTCAACATGGCAAGGACATGACTGCAGGACGGGGACACACACGTCCCGCGTGGTTTATGAGCTGCGGCAGAAATAAACCCATAAGAGAATGGATCAGAAACTGTGTGACTTTAATTTTGCAGTGACCACTGAAGCAGGTCCAGTTGTCCAGTCCTGGGTCCTGCAGGCTGTCCGCAGGTGGTGTCGGCACACAGATACCCAGTAAAGCAATATTGACCCAGTCAGCAAACTCCACACCTCCCATTTGCGCTGCCATTTTTTTTAAACCAGTATTCCATTTCATTTTGAAAACTATTTTAATGATTCCCGAGCATCGAGGAGCTGTAACTGGACGGTTACATATTCCCGGTTCTGGCTGTGGAGTGGTGCATTCGCACCGATGGGAAAGGAAGGTTGTGTCGAAAGACACCCGCAGCTCCAGAAACAAACTGGAGGAAGCGAGGAGAGGAAGCGAGGAGAGGAAGCAGAGACGCATCGCGAAGCTCCACATCTGCCAGAGCCTCGTTCGGTGGCACCCCTCCATCTCGCCTTGCGTGACCTCGTCTTAAAGTACAGGCTGTGAAGTTCTCCCCAGTTTATAAATAGTCCCTGCTGAACTCGACACTTTGCCTCTTTCCTCGCTGCGAACACAGGCAGCTCACCCGTGGTTGCGTATTGTGCAGACAAAAGGCCAAAAATACGCCCAGAGGTGCAACTACCACCTCGAATATTTACCCTCACCAAACATGTGCTCCTCCAGAGTTAGTGGCTCCACAAAAGCTCCCTCTCTCTCTTTGAGATTTACTCTTCCACCAAAATACTTTTGACAAAGTGTAAAGTTGTTATTTTCATCCACCTCCTCTTCTCTCTGAGCTGCTGGAAAAATAAACATGTCCAGCTTGAAGCTGTTGACAGTAAATATAGTAAATAAATGTTACTGGGTGCAGCGGTGGGTCTGTTAGCTCCCTGTTAACGATGTATTTTTTTTTATTTTACAATATTTATATATAAGTGTTCTTATAGTGGAGAGCGTGGAAACAGGAAGTCATGTTGTAATAAAGTGTAGAGATGCTGATAATTATCTGAGAAGTTTTAAGAAACTATTCTTTTAAAACCCCGAGAGTTCAGCTCAGGTCTCAAACAGCGTCAGACAGAAAACAGTGAATCGACTTCTAAAATAATCCATTCAGTATTTTCTCAGCCTTGGGGAGTGACAGTTTCTGTCACTTGTATTATGGGTGCAACTTTTATTTTATAATACTGCATGTGGGAATCCTCACAGAACAACTGAAGCCTGAGTTACAACAGAGGGTATTTATGAAGGCTAAGAAAAAATAATAAGCTGCATAATGGGGACATTTGTAATGCTGTAGAATTTGCCAAATTAAGTGTAAAGACCATTAAAAACATATAACACATGAATGAATTGAGCTAATATATGCAGTGTACAACATGTGCAGTGAATGAAGATCTTATAGGTCTTAATATCGTAAGATCTTAATAATAAAAGTGCAGCCGCATAACAAAACATATTTAGAGGTTTGCTGCTCACAGTGATGACGGGAGAAACAGCGTAAACAAACCCTGCTCGTATTGAATCTATTGTTTTATATTCAGTTATACACAGCGTACCACCCAGTGTGGCAGTATTTCTCTTCGGAGGGGACGTGTGGCGTGGTGGTGGTGGTGGGAGGGGATCTGCGGTTTCTGCTTGGGCCCCCTGTACAAAAACCAAAACAAAAAGAGAGCCCCAGTCACCAGCATGGGGTGCAAAGTGCAGCTGCCCTGCTAATGAGATTTTAAAATGGGCCATAATGCCCCATTAAACGGCCCCAACACAGAGAATTATCTGCTCCGTGTGTTGATTTATTCGGGGTTGGGGGGGACATGTGCATGTGTGCATCTGTGTGTGTGTGTGTCTGTTGTGAGACAATAGCCCGCAGCGAGGTCGAGTGTCAGAGCGCTCAGGACAACTTTCCTTCAGCCCCCCGACGTGCACGAGCCACAAACACGTCTGTGCTTAGTTCTGTCACCCTCTGTTATTTCATTTGATCAATTTCTTGAAGATACGTCGCAGTTTGGCGTCCAACACGTTACAATCAACTCTGCGTCCGTGCAGAACATGCACGTGATCGTTCTCTTTTCCCAGTAACCGCTAATTCCCAATCCCCACTTACTTGGTTGAGCGCTTTCGCTAGTGAGCTGAATATAAAGCTAATTGCCGAGATAATGTTTTAATATACTGACTGTGTGCCTGGACTGGATGAGGGGGGACGAGGATGACGGGACTGAAGATGGATGGTTTACAGATTCAAACAGAAACCTCGGTCGGATCGTTCTGACTCAGAGGACGTTTTAAGTTTTGAGGTGAAGGGTTGGATGATTGTGATGCTCAGTGTGTTTTTGGGTCCATTATCCGAGCGTGTAAATCTTAAACTGCAGGAGAAACAAAGGTCACAGTGAATGTTAAGCGTGTGGAGAGGAATGTTTTTAAATCTGAGGTGGGACGATAAATCCTGAGGTGACTTGTTGAATGGACGACGACATTTTTACAAAATATTAACTTCAGTCCTGAATCTCCACTGAGATTTGAAGTCAAGCCACCAAAAGACACATTTAAAGGTTCTCACAAATCTCCCAGTCACAAAGTTCAGTGCCTTTTAATTAGAAGATGGTTGGAGAACGTGGGTTCAGTCCTTCTGTGGTGTCCAACACTCGAAGAAATAAAACTCAGTTGTGTCCCTGAAGTTTTGAGGTTGTGGGTTAAATTCTTGGTTTATTTTTCGAGTCCAAAACCAAGATAAAAGACGAAGAGATTTAAGAAAAGAAACTTGGTCTGTTAGAGAGCCGTTCGGTCGCACTGAGGGTTCACAGCCGACGAGGCCTCGGACATTTACGGCGTCTGGAGACTGGACAGCGAGAGGAGAGAAGCTCCTCCGGTCGATCAGTGTGACCTGAAGATCATCGCCTCCAGCTACAGAACCGGACCTGCAGCACCTTGTCTGATGGCCATTTTACTCATTTTCAGAAATGTTTAGCATCTAAAATTAACCGATACTTTACTGCCATGCTACACGAGTCGCGGCAAAAATATTCTCGTAAATATACAGCAGATCATCTGCATACTGATTCGCGATTTGCTGATTTTTCACTTAAATGCGATGCAATATTATCACCATTGCACCTTTTATATGATGCTGCTCATACAGAAAATAACATAATTATTTTCAGAATAATTCAGTTTAAGTTTGATATTGTTATTTAACTAAATTCATAGTTAAATTCTAATTTTTGTAAGACGTGGGGACAGGGTTCTATTTATTTTTTTCAGTGTGTGTGCGTGTGCACATAAGCACCAGTGATAAGATCTACTTGCTCGTATTCAGCGGGGGCGACCAGCTGTGAGGACGAGTGTGTGCTTTTGAGCATCACTGTGTGTTTTTTTGTGTGTACGTGTGAGCCCCCGAGTGTGCGTCTCACACCGCCTGCGTGCGTGTCTCTCAATGCGTCAATGTGCATCAAACAAGAACTGACTGTATGCACCTTTTATATGATGCTGCTCATACAGAAAATAACATAATTATTTTCAGAATAATTCAGTTTAAGTTTGATATTGTTATTTAACTAAATTCATAGTTAAATTCTAATTTTTGTAAGACGTGGGGACAGGGTTCTATTTATTTTTTTCAGTGTGTGTGCGTGTGCACATAAGCACCAGTGATAAGATCTACTTGCTCGTATTCAGCGGGGGCGACCAGCTGTGAGGACGAGTGTGTGCTTTTGAGCATCACTGTGTGTTTTTTTGTGTGTACGTGTGAGCCCCCGAGTGTGCGTCTCACACCGCCTGCGTGCGTGTCTCTCAATGCGTCAATGTGCATCAAACAAGAACTGAGTGTATGTGAACCGGGACAGTGTCCGGGCGTCTCAGGGAGGGACAGAGACACGGAGGGCTACAGGCCCGTCTCAGGCCGTCTTTTGTACCGGCTATGTATGCTCTTTGTGGGGGGAAATTGAAAAACATTAGCATGATAAAGGCTGGCTAGCGCTGCTCTGCTGGTCATGTGACGCGTTACTGAAAAAGCGCATAGATAGAAAATGACAGCCAGCTCATTCACACGCACACAAACCAATGGGTGTGCCAATAATATCAGGGGAGGCTGCATTCATACGAGTCACAGCACAAGCGGCATCAGTTCACCACTTGTCGTCTTTTGGAAAAGGGGCTGTTGTAAATATACAAACTACTGTCCTGTGTTCTTGTCTTTGATCTCCCCTGTCTTTCTGTAATTTGTGTGTGTTTGCGTGCACATGCACGTGCGGGGTATATGTGTGTGTGTGTGTGTGGGAGCACGCAGGCATCTGTGGGCCCCTCTAATTAGAGAGCGTGGCCAGGCCGAGCTCTTGTTTTTACGATCCCATTTCAAAGGCGGAGACGTGGAGGGATTATTTTTGGGTCAGGAACGTGTCGGCGGATCGTCGCTCGCTCACTTGTCGACTGACAGAACAGGTCGTCCACGACGTCGCAGCACAAGTGATTTGTAAGATGGCAAGATGGCTGCACTCTCATGCACGCAGATGCGTGTGTGTGTGTGTGTGTGTGTGTGTGTGACTCTAAATGCTGACACTAACCGATTTGCTGTGACACTTGTGTGAGGCTTTGTTTGATGAAGTGATGATTTAGGGAGAGAGACAATGTCACGCACTTCCACACTGGGCTCAACACTGCCCCCTTGTGGGTGAGCGTGGCGCAGACAGCTCATTAGAGATCGGCTGGCTTCAGAATCAGGTCAGATGGTCCTGGAGCGCGGGTTCGACGCAGCCTCGGCGTGGTTCAGAGTCTGATTCTTTGTGCGGGGGCGTTAATGTTGGGGCTGCACCTCAATGGGCTGCACGTGAGCAAGCAGCGTCGGTTTCTCTTATTATCTCTTAATAACCCACAGCATCGCCAGCCTTTGTTTCTACCGACATCAAAGCCAACCATCAGTGCTAGTGCTAATGCTAGCTTAGTAGAACAAAATGAGCGTAGCTGGCTATCTGTATTCAGCTAATAAGAGTGGGGTCAGTTGGTAGGACAACACATCACCCTCAATCATTTGTTTTGATGGTGACACGCTGATTTGTGCCGTGTGACGTCAGCAGCACGTCAAACTGTCCGCAGTTAAATTAACAGTTTATTTTAATGCTGTTGTAGGAGAATGTCCGTCAATGTGTCCATAAGCTGGACACTGAGCCGCCGTTATCTCGTTCTAACCACCGCCAGGATGAATCCTCGTCACAGGGGTTTAAATCCTGATACAAACATGGCACCTTGTGAACGAGAGCCAGCTTCAGAGGGATGTGTCTGTTCATGTTGTTCTTGTTTTAACGGAACTACCCACTTAGAGGAGACGTGCAAAGAGGAAAGACTGTCAGGGCGTTTCCTCCGGCCTGCAGAGTGTTATTAAAGAGGAAGATGCTGTCCTCTAGTGACACATCTCATCATGGCAGCTTCTCCCTGAGAGTCTTCAGGCCAAAGGGAATGAATCCAGTTTGGGAAAATGTTGCATCCTGACATAAATCAGTCTGATCTGTAGGCAAAGATCTGATGATGACTTTTAACTATGACAGCAGGATATTTTAATCTTTATCAGCTAATATAAAATCCCAGGATCAGAACTCATAAACATGCTCATAAACATCTGTCTGATAGTAGAAGAAATAAGAAGATCCCTGTAGGAAATTGAGCTGCATAATTAGTAAATTAGTTGGAGGAAATTCGATGGATTAATTGTTGGTTGAATTTCTTTTAATTTGGAACTCAATATTTTTTTTTTTTGACATTTTATAGAAATATTTACTGACCTGCTCTAGATAACACATTAAATAAATATTTTTGAGAATTTGACATTTATTTGAAAAGAGAAATTATTTTTAAAATATATATTTCCATTAAGGGTAATATCCCTTTGACAGGTGGGCTTGGTATATTCAAACATGTATATCTATATATTACTGTCACCTCCTGTATTCACTCATGGAGTGACTTTTCTGTTTTTCTATATGTCTTAAACACCACAATGAGACAAAGTGTAGAGAACATGTGCAGAGACAGAGATAAATACCTGTCCTGTTGTCAGACGTTAATCAGTGAAAAACCCAAACTGCTTGAACAGTACTGAGGTGTACTGTTGACATTTTACATCATCCTCGTTAGTACTAAAAGTATCTCGTGATGCAAAGTTGGGCCTTTAATCCCACGAGGACTCGCCCGGCGTCTCCTTGAGCGAGACACTTGACCCCCACCCTCTCCCCCATTGTCAGGCATAAGGCAGCCAGCCAGGTGCCTCGAGTGTAAAATGAAATACAAAAACTGCTCAGCTACTCCAATAAAACAGACACACCTCAGTGTGGCTGTAATATTTCCTCTGCTGCCCATCCTCCTCCTCCCTGCCAGCAGCCACCGCGGCAGCCAGCCAGCCATAATAGGTGGGGCTGGGGGTGTAGGGGGGTGAGGGGGGGAGACAGATGAGAGCTAGGGCACGCCACGCCACTTCACCTTCCCTCTCCTTCAGCCTGACAGGCCCTGAATTACAGTAAATGATGGCCCTCCTCGGCCACAAAGCGATTTGACCTGCTGCCATCTCTCTGTCTTTCTCTCTGCCCCCACCCCCCAACACCCCCCAGATGGGTCCCCGATGGGTCTCCAATGGGTGGTCTGGGTCCCTCAGGACCAGAGAGGGACAAGTTCTGAGGGGAGGACAGAGGAGGAGGACGCTGGGGACAGGGAGCAAGGTGTAGGAGACATGAAGAGAGTTACAATGTCGTCTGGGATTTTCAGGACAACAGAGAATAATTCAACAGAAAAATAGAGAATTTAAACCTGTAGCTGATGATTATTCAGTCTGGATTTCATATTAACTCAGCACTTTGAAAGGGTAAATATGAGACGTATGTAAAAAGAGCGATTTATAATACGCCAAGCAGCTGATGATGTTTTTATGAGCCCCCGGATATTTTTCAAATCACACCTTCATTCATGTTTTTTTTTTTTTATCACCCCATGACCCGTTTTTTTATTACAGCAAATCTACATTTAATCACAGAGCAAATAAAACAGGTTGGACGTGATGAAGGAGAGAGGAGGAGACGAGTGCGACGAGCAGCGGGGCTGACCTGCCGCTGACCTGCAGCTGGAGGTCAGCGTGTCACTGCTCTCATTTGTTGTCATTCAAGTGTGTGTGTGTGTGTGTGTGTGTGTGTGACTGTTGGGTTGATGGAATAATACTTTTTATTTAACGCTGAGACATGGACGTTATTCAGTCGGTCGTTTGTCTGGATGTTGTTTCTGTCTGCACTTGTGTGCATGTGTACTCTGAAAATAAAAAATATAAAAGAGTAATAATATTTAAATAATAATAAATTGATTTCCACAAAACCTGAAATACCTCAACATTATGTCAGTGTCACATGTAAAATAAAGAGAACAGATGATTTTTAGATCTGCATCAAATCACGGTGTAAAATGTGACCCTTAGGTACTGGAATATAAAATAAAAAATAATAATTTGAATAATATTGACATTTGTGAAAATATCAGAAACAGTTTGGAGGGAGTGAGATTTTATAGGAAGCACCATGAATAAAAACATCTTGTTTCATCTGTCTGTCAATAGATGGCAGTCTTGTGTTATTAAAGGGACGGAGAGCCTCAACATGTCCTCCTCGCGGGTCTCCACATGCACTCTGAAATGTCCCTCTTCCTGTTCATCATATGCATATTATAAATTACCCAGAAAGAGTGTGTGTGTGTGTGTGTGTGTGTGTGTGTGTGTGTGTGTGAGAGAGAGAGAGAAAGAGCAAAATAATGCTGTATTCTTTTATTCAAGTAAAAATAATGGCAGCAGTTTTAGAAAATATTTAAAGAACTAATCCAACAAAACTAAGTGTTATTGCGTTACACAGTGTTATTGAGAGGATTCCCATTGAAGGTTCAGCATGTATGGAACAGCCGGCCTCTCTGGAGTCTCCTCAGTTTCTTAAATAGCTCCGGGTGCTCTGGTGTATTTAAAGCAGCTTCAGCAGCACGAGGGCCTTTGTTACTTTACACAGGTCAGTTTAACATGATGAGTGTGTTAACACACAACTCACTGCTAAGATGTTTATTAGGTTGGAGAGACTCTGGGAGGCCTCTATATAATGGGCCACGTTCTATGGTTCTATACGGGCTCGGTGCCGTTTTATTCCAAATAAGCATTTTGTGTATTAAAGTTTATTTTAAAAGTAATTTCCTGCAGACTTTCCAAAATGGTATATTTTCATTTTTGTAAATCAGGTTCTGCTTCTGTTACTTTTTCCTTCCTTTTGCAATTTTCCTTTCACGAGGACGTGAAAAAGTGGTGATGTATGCAGCGATTCTGGCGCAGCTCTAACCCGACCTATCACCGCTCTCTGGTGCCACCACATATTTCTGCCTTTCTGTTGATGAAGCTTGTTTCTGTTGGCGTCCACGCCGGCTATCACATTTAACTATTCAGCTCGGGCGCTATTTATTCCAGCGCGGATGGATTAAATCGTTCTCAGAGTAAGTCAGAGTAAGAACTGGACACCAGGTACACGCAGAAACATCAACAACAGGAGACGCATTCATTAGATGGGCGGTTAAATCCGGGGAAGTCGATTCAAATTACACAGCCCACTATCACAAATCACACATTTCCTCGGAGGACTCCACAGTATGCACTTGTCCTGGAACCAGACAGAAATGTGTGTGTGTGTGTGTGTGTGTGTGAGCCTCACAGCTGACAGTACTTCGACAGGAGGACAACTTTCTGCGTAGATTGGGAACAAGACGAATATGAACTGGTTTTGTATTTCTTGTAAAATAAGTCAGAGCTGGTTCCTCCAGGACATTTGGACGTCTCTACAGTACACGGCTGTCGTATCTGACCCGTGCACTGCTCTCTGGATGTGTAGCACAGGTGTTTTACAGGACTGCTCGTTTTTTTTTTTTTACTGGTGACAGGGGAGACACACGGCCTGGAAACCAGTGAGAGAAGTCTCCAAAGCCGACAGAGCCTGGGAATGGACCTGCAGCCATATATCTGCCCCGGTTCACACAGGCCACCTGCTGCGCTCGTGTGTGTCTGCTGGTGTGTGTGTGTGTGTGCAGGCTGTCGTCTCCTGGCATTCACAGTCTCTATCTCGGTCTGTCTCTCACGCTCGTATGTGTGTGTGTGTGTGTGTGTGTGTGTTTGCTTCCTGTGGATACATTAGAATAACGTGGTTTCATCAGTTTTTGTTTTTCAACAGCTTAAAGAAAAGCCTTCACTCGAAGAATTCCATTCTTAATGCTTCGTGAAATAAGTTCATGTATGAGAAAAGGCCTGAAGTGCACACGTGACGTCACGTAGCTGCGCGTGAAACGACGCGCCGCACGGAGCAAAGCATTAGTCATAATAATTGAAACCAGATCCAGTCAGAGGATTAAATGATTCTGACTGGACAATTACACACAATTAAATCTTAATGTTCCCGTCAGGCTACAATTCTTCTGTAAATTTTTCATGTCCCGCTAAGGTCGGGTGCACTGATAGATTTGTTTCTCTCTGTGATCAATCACACTCAACAAAAACCATCCTCAAGGCCAGAATGAATCTTGGATGAACGTTGTATGAATATGTGTCGGTGTTTAGTGGATTTATGTAAAGTTTCAGTATTTCCAAACGTACAGCGACGTACAGCTGCACTGGCGTTAAATAGAAACAAAATAACTCATAACTCCTCTGACTACTCACAATGGCTGCGACCCACATGGAGCTCCGAATACTGTTTACACGATCTGTAATTACACAAGAATTCATTCATCAACTCCATTCCACACTGATTGATCTTTTTTTTTTTTTTTTTTTTTTAATGTCAGAGAAGATAAAGTTACATTACGAGGCTCTGAATGGGATTCTAAAGGTCCTATTACACTTAACGTGTCATTAGAAATATTTTGGATGCTTTACCGCTGGACTCTATTTTCGTTTGCAACTAATTGAAATTTTTTTTTTTTATTGCAGAAAATATTTGAGCCGTTCTGAAAATGAATGCCTGAGTGTAACCGGTGAGTTGAGCTGACTGGAGTCAAAAAGAGCAAACGAATCGGTCGTCAGGCTGACGTTAAAGTTCTATTGATTGGTTCTCACAAGAACCTGAGCCGACCTGTTGTCTCAGTGCAGCACCTGGCAGGTTGTGTTACATAAACTGCGACGTTTCAATACTGTGTCCTTTGATCTTTGTGCAATCAAATCACCCCCGTCACAAACCACTTGTGTTCATTTACCTAGACATCTGTGTCTGTCTGTCCTGCATGTGTCCACACGGGTGTGTTTATACGTGCATGTGAACATCTGCTTGTATGTGGGCGTGTGCCTGAGTGTAGCTGCATGTGCTGAGCACGGCTCGGATGCGCCCGTGGTAAATAAAGTGATATTCCTGATTTTTAAAACTTTTTCTTAACTTTCTTCATCAAGTTTATTCTAAAGTTTTAGTGGGCCATAGGGCCAGGACTAACCCTAACCCTAACCCCAAACCTGGTTAACCCAGGCTCCCCGGCTCTCACCAACATTTTAAAACCTTAAACCTTGTTGTTGCCTCAATAGACTCTAATTGAAAATGTAAGCAGAGGGAGGTAAATTACTGACAAGACTTAAAATAAAATAAAACTCAAAATAATTCGTTCACAAACGTCCTCACTTCCTCATAAAGTGCAGAACATCATCTTCACCACAACAGTTTCACGCACTACAAGTTTTTTTCTTTTCTAACTTACTCGTTTCGTTTTCAGCTGAACGGAGGAACTTCCTCCGAAGACGGAGGCGGGATTTACTGAGAGTTTAATTAGTCCAGAATGAGGATTTCCTGCAGAAACACAATCAGAAATAGGCAGTTATGTATCAAGCTGAAATCGAAAGACAAGGAACGAGGCCTTTAATCTTGAGGAGAGCGAATGATTTTCATCTTCATTTCAGATTGATTGACCTGAATCAAAGGGAAACAAGGCTTTACTCGACAGATAACGATGCTCTGAGTGTTTCACACGAATCGCCGCGTCGACTATGACTGACGCTAACGAACCCTGAACATCGTCAGAAGAACAGCACATTTAGAATTTTACTATTTTACTTAGGATACAAGGGACTGGATCTTTTTTTTTTTTAATGTTTTGACGGCGTCAAAAAACGAATAATAATTCCTCTAGGAATACTTTTTACGTTTTCAGCGAAAAACCTAGTTTTGAAAACTATTCCTGTGTCTGAAAACTAAATTTTTGACTGGACGTAAATACCAGCTGAGATGATGCAAGGTCATACTTTCTAAACCCTGTATTGTAGTAGAGGCTTTGGATAATACATTTCAGGTTACTACAACTTCAACACTATTGTACTATTTTAAATTTAATTTTGGCTCACACATGGAACACGGGGCCCAGAGTGGACCCCTGTGATGTTTATTAAACGCAGCGTTGGAGGTGAATTAAGGACACAGTTTAGTTTCTATTAGTCCGTTATTCAGGACAAATCCTTAGCTACAAATCTGGAATGGCCACAAAAGTATTGTTCCGTTTGTTTACGTGTGCATCTGCAAACAAACGTGCACTCCCCCCCCATCAGCCTCCGTCTCCATCCTGCCGGCGGTTTTAATGAGATATAGGATATGCATGGTGCACGTCCAAGTTGAAAGAATCAGTCACTGGTGGCAACAGTGCTGATCCATCAAGGATAGCACCTTTTACCCTGAAAATTCTGCCAACTCAGGAGGGCAATTAACACCTCGGCAGCCCAGGTCAGAAATGAGCTGAAGATTCCTCCCCTGTGGACGTCGTGGTCGGCCGCAGCGCCGCAGCGCTCTTTGCTGATGCGTGTGCGAGGGAGGGTTCAGTGACTGCGTGTTTGCGTCTGTATGCAGCGCTGACAGCCAGTGAGAGGTGCGCAGGTAAGGTGCACCGCAGGGTAATTATGCACAACCTCCAGAGAGTTCACGCTGGGGCATTGTGGGTATTTTTGTTTGTTTTAGCCATTTCCTCTTTCCTTTTTTTTTTTTTTTTTTTTTTTTTACACAGTCGCTCACATGAATGAAATATCAAATGTGCCTCAGCGGCTCGTGCTCGGTGTAAAATAGCGTTCATCTGCATATTAGGATTGATGCGTGAGGGAAATGTGATCACGTCTCTGGACTCCAGACACATGTTCCTGAAATTAATATGCGCCTGATGGGCTCAGAGAGGAGGCCCATGCATATTCATCAGGCTTAATGTGGATGTCTGATATAACTGTCGATTAGAATAAAACATTCTTAATGTTCTTAATTGGCCGGAGTCCCACGACTGCATTAGTTTTCATCTTATAAACATTCGACGTGTCCATTTGAAATCCGACGGCCTAACCTCAGAATACTAAACCACCTGACCTCTGATCAAGGCAATTAGCCCCCTCTATCAATTATCAAATGAAGCGTAGCGTGGCTGATTCACAGTCTCAGAGAGAAGCAAAGATTCAGGCTCGATTTCCTTCATAAGGCGGAAGAATAAATACCAGGTAGTTCTAGTCGGTATGTTCCAGAGTTTCCTCCTTTCACTGAACTGAAAGTTAAAATAGGAGTTCAGTGCCGGCTACTGATGCAGTGACCTCCTGACGCTTTACGGTGACGCAACGACGTGGCTCCAACTGGGCACCGTGCGATGGAAAACCAAACTGGTTCTGAGGAAGAACGGGATTAGAACCTACTAAGCTCTAGCACCCAACTAGCCCCTGGTTCTTTTGGTGGAAAAGCCTACCAAAAAAAACCCCACTCAACATCCACAGCCTCCATGTGAATATTTTCCATATCATTGTTAAAGAAAACATGGACACCTGCTCCAACCTGAATCAGCCCAATAATCCAAGTAAATGGAATCTGACGCGTTCACCACAGCTCCCCGCTCTGCACACCTCTCTTAATTCACCCTGGACCCTAATAAATAAGAGGGGGAATGTGTGGAGAGGGCTGTGGGTGGAGGGGTTCATGCGGCGGCTGCCGGGGTCACCATCCGTCATGGCTCCTTCTGCAGACCAAAGTGAGCGGAGCTGCGCTGGAGCACCAGGAAACCCGATCCCCGGTTAGACAAACACATGCTACTTCCAAAATAACAATGGTCTCCCGTGACAGCGACTGGAGTTCTCTGGACAGACATGAGGCATGCTGACGTGCGCACTGGGGGGATTGCGTTACCAAGAGCTTGCAGTGTGTGAACCAGCGAAAAATAAAACACAGGAGGAGCCGGAGTCGGGGGGGGGGGGGGGGGGGGGGGGGGAGGGGGACAAACACTAAAGATGATCAGAAGTGACAACTTCATGATACTTGGCGGGTTCTGTGTCACACAACAGAAAAAGGTCAGGACGGATTGGTTCCCTGAAAACGATACCTGGAAATGTAGAGGGCCAATTGTCCCTGGGTGCATCTTCAGAATGTGGTTGAGCTGCAGGACACCGCTGGGTCCGTATTTAGAAGACAATCCGGGGCTTAAATATGGCAGCTGACACAATAGGCTGCCAGCTCCAGTGGGGCGGATGTAAATACTTATTTATACTTATGCATACTTACCATATTTAGTTAGGTTACCTGATCCAATGGCAACATTTCAATCCTCTGTAGTATTATTTTATTTTTTAAAAGTGAAAGTTGTGATTTGAGCCCACCACCGATCGCCAGTGAGATGTTTTGGCTTCTTTTTGGTGAAGCGTCTGATGTGGCGTGGTACTGATGACGACCATCGCAGCTGCTTCTCACCAAAACAGCTTTCATAAACACCTCCTCACCGTTGGTGCTGCCATGTTTGGTTTGCATTCTTAATCATCGTTGTGGAATATTTTAACAGAGAGCATAGAGACAGCACATGTCCAAAGAAACAACAACAGTCGCTGTAAGCGTGTGAAGTCACTGGTGTCAGCTGAATGCAACGTGCACACGCTCTGGAGTAGGAAGTGTTCTGTCGGCTCAGGGCAGGTTTCTGTCAGCAACCCATATCCTTTTGGTTCGCCGGAGGAGGAAGCAGCCTTGACCAGGCCTTTTCGCCCGGCACCGCCACCCAGCTGCCCTGGAGGGGTGGGCAGTAAATCCAGTCTGGCAGCAACACACACACGCACACACACACACACACACACACACACACGTGGCCGGATTACACGCATCTGCACCTGTACTCACATGAAGTGCTCTCCTGGTGCATGTGCGAGGTGCTGATTGAAATATATCAACAGTTTTATCATGTGGGCCGTCGCTCCTTAAACAGTGCGTTTCATCTCCTCTGTTTTCTGACTGCAGGAAAACAATAAAATAGATCCTTCCATTTCTGATGATCTGAACTTCATTCAGTCCACCACCACTGGCTGACTGGGGAGCTGGAAACAAACGACTGGATAGGAAGAGCCGGCTACTGAGAGAAGAGAGCAAGCTTATTGGACCAAACAGCTAAATGACTTACTCTGAATCTGAGTAAAAAAAAAAAAAGCAAAGGCAGCTGAACAAAGTGCTGTGCATGAACAGAAAAGAACTGCTAGAACAATAAAAACAACAAAACACTGAAAGTCTCACATTGAGTTAAAAGCCAAGAAATAAAAATGAGTTAAAATGAGTGAAAAGCTATTTGAATGTAGTTTATGGCTCTGGTTAAAAAAGGGATCAAATTTCGACGAGGCAGAGAAGCAGAGAGTTAAATCTGGATAAGATCCTCTTGAGCACAATATTACAAATGTGTGTGTGTGTGTGCGTGCGTGCACTAATCAGCAGAGGCAGTGGCAGCTTAACTCCTTCCTCCCCCCCCCCCCCCCCCCCCCCCCCCCCGGCAGCTTAACTCCTTCCTCCACCCCCCCCCCCACCCACCCCTCGCTCATGTACTTCTTCCAGCTGCTCAGATTTACAGGTGCCACTGACCTTTTCATCATAGGAAGTCTCCACAACTGCCTGGGCCTCCCTCCGCCAGCTCTCATCCATCTCTCCGTTGCTCCTCCTTCTCCTCCCCCACCTGCTCTCCCATGACCAAAAAGAAAAGAAAACCCTCTGCTGGAAAGCAAGAGGGAGCGAAATCCCTCCGGCTGGCTCCATCGCTGCTGGAGGCGGAAAGAGAGAAGAAGGTTTGAGGCTGACGTCTGCGATAGTTTAGTTTAGTCTGACATAACAGTGAGTTTGTGCTGGGGTGGAGGTTAGCAAGAGAGAGGGATTGGACTCTTAGTGCAGGTTTACCTAACCCTTCCATTGATTCATGTATTCCTAATAATTAAATTATTTCACATAAATTAGAATTCAGACCTCAGCACTGTCTCAGGAAACCGACAGGAATGTGTTATCCCTGATTCATTCAATATGTTGGGAGAAGCTGTCAGCTTGAGCAGATACAGCTTTTGTTTCTGAATTATTCACAAGTACTTGAACTTTCCAGAGCAGTTATTATTACAAACATTTCAAAATTCAAATAGTCGAACAGCAGAGTGAATTCCTGGCCTCGTGGGAACCTCAGATAAACAGTCACCTGGGCATTTGGACTCAAAGGGACTTTTGATCAAACCGACAACATTCGACTGCTGAATTGAATTACACCAGTGACACTGTCTTTGTTTTAGTTCATGAAGACATACTGTATGCAGATGTTACACCGCTCTCCATCGTTAGCACTGTCCTCCTCCTGATTTATCTGATCCACCCATTCATATAAAGTCGATATATTCTTTTTCAAAAGTTGAATTTGACTTTTCTCTTGTTAAACACCCGTCTTCCTTGACATGTCAGTAAACCCTGGGTTCTGCACTCTATCTGTTTTATGTGTTTATTGACGTGATGGCTCCCCAAGAACAGGAGCACGGGGCAGAGCTGATTCACACGGTGCCATTCAAAGTGACCGTTAACATCTCCCCAGCAGATAGATTAGTGCAAATAGCCTCTTATATGCCTGAAAGCCAATTACACCTCCATTCTTGTAATAATGAACTCATGAACCCAGCTTTATCGGAGAGGGCTGAGAGATTGGAATCAATATGAATGGACTGGAGAGGGAAGGGAACGCAGCGAGCTAGATTCACTGCACCGTCGGAAAAGCTCAGCCCAAACCGGAATTTATTTGGATGTCAATGGGCCCCCGATTAAATCAATCCAGCTCGACCGGCTCTGCTTCTATTGCTTCTTCCCAGGGAGTAATAGAGGCACTTGAATTAGACAAATCCAGATGCTGAAGATGGATATTTACACATTTGTATAACAGGATGTCATGGTAATGGATAAATAATTAATCTATGTTACAGGTCCTATCTGGAAATTGTGCATAATATAGCTATTAGTTCATGTGGATTGAACCCAGGGGAATCATTCAGGGGTCCTGATAAGAGGAGTGAGGCACACACGCACGCACACACACACACACACACACAGCCATCCTGGAAGCTAAATGGAACCATCCCGGCCTTTAGCCCAGATGGGATCAAAGTCCATTGACCCCGTGTTCTCCATTAAAAAGAATTAATTTGCCTGCATATCAAAACACTATTAAAAGGCTGAGGTCAGAGTCAAGTAGAGGCCAAAACACTATTGATTTTGTTGGTCACATTCACGGTGAGAGAAATGGGAGTCAGTGGAAAGACGTTTTACTGGACGTTGCTCTATTACCTCTCTGTGAGATGGGACCATTCGGGAGGAGACGATGAGTTAGACCCTGGGCCAAGCTGCGATGAGCGGCATATCCAAATCTCATCTGTGTACCCATCTGTTTTGCCATTTTCATATTTTGCACAGTTTTTATCTGCACACTGTTACATTTCAGAGGACCTTTTCATATTTTGCACATTTGTTAATGTTCATTTCAGAGTATAATTTTCATATCTTGTACATTTTTCTTTCTTTTGTCTTTAAAAACTCTATTATTATTACTCTATAGAATGTCTCTTTCTATTTGTATTGTATTTAATTTTTGACTAGCAGGAGTTCAGTGTGAATTTCCTTGTGCAGGGAACACGTTCTTTGTACATATTGCAATAAACACTTGAATCATTCTCTGATTCATTAATGACACAGGCACAGTTCAGAGATGAGGGAGGGTGGAGGAAGAGCAGCTGAGGAGAATGAATCTGTTGATCTCCCATGCTCCCTCAGAAGAGCTCGATGAGGGTTTGACGTGGAGAAAACATGCACACACACACACACACACACACACACACACACACACACACACACACACACAGTGTAGGTGACTCCACCATACAGCTGCCCTCTCGCTCCCCTCGTGGACACATTTTAATAAGAAGGAAAGTTGAATGCCAAGACATAACAGGGGAAGTCTGGACTTTTCCTGAAACATGACCATATCTGCCAGCAGACAAACGATAAATCACTGGAATAAACCACTTTGAGTTAAAGGGGATGGAGCCCAAGTGTCTCTCTTTCTCTCTCTTTTTTCAGGCTGAAAGCTCTCAGACTTGAGTTCAGGTGGAAAAACATGGTTCCAGCTGCGTGCACGTGTCTTACCACTGCGTGTCTTATTGTGTTCTGTTGTCTTGCCTGTAAACTCATCCTGTGCCAGTTCTTAGAAAAGCCTGGTGACGTCACCTCGCCTATACTGGCACGCAAACCCAAATACAATACACCGTGAATGGGCTGGCTCCGTGCACTTTAAAGCACACATTGTGTTTTTGTTACCTCCAGTCGAAGGAACAGTGATTCCATTAGAACAACAGAACATTGTCTGTGTTTAACAAGATGGCCCCTGCCCACTGCGTCGCCTCTGATGTGGACGTTTCTGAGCGGCGTGTCCCTTTTCCTGGTAAACAGCGCTGTACCTAACATGGGGATAGTGGCACGGGATCCTCAGGATGGGACGTAACCGCTCTCAGCACTTCCTCGCATCACCCTCCTCCCTCTGAAGTGCGACGCTTACGTGTGTTTTATTGCGAGGCCCGGGTGAGTATGAAAACAAACGGGGGCCCGACTCCCAGGCTTTGATCTCCCGTTTCCTGGTCCATTATTTACGTCTGTTTCTCACGAAGCATTTTTTTTCTGACTCTTTCACTTGATTACTATGCGCTTCCTCGCACATTTTCAGCCGGAGCCCGAGACAATGCATTCTCCTTTAATGGTTTCTTCTTGCAGGAAACTATAAAGGACTTTCGAGTTATTGTCATCTCTTTTTTTTTCAGGGGTCTGTCCAACAGAGGAGCCGGAATTATATGGAACTAGAAAAGCCGAGGGCAGCAAAAAAATTATTATTTATGTTATTATTATGATAATTTTACTGTCCGTGTTAATGTGCCTCACAACACCTTTTCCTTTCTTTGATGTGGTTAAAGAAACACTTCATCATTTATTAAGTAACGGCCACTTCCTGCAGCCGCTGCTGCCCAGCAGAGGAAACATGCACGGGGAGCCAACAGGAACTGCACGGTCCTTCCTTCAAAGTGTCCAACGTTTTCACAATTTCACTCATTATCGATAACTTCTACTGTTTTCATGCCAAACAACTGCACTTATTTTTAATTTTTAAAAAAGGTTAAAAATACTGTGAATAATATACAAAACACTCCCTTTCATTCAATGTACAGTTTATTTTCCCACTTAACTACAGGCATAAAATATTATGAGGACGAAATTTATTACTTGAGCCTGCATCGTCCAAGTCTGTGGTTTGAAGTTAAAACCTCTGCTTCCAGACCACCTCGGAGCCAGACACGGCTCAGGACGAAGGGAAAAACTGCGTTTGGGGAAATAACCCCAAAAAACTGAGAAGATGATCGCGCGTGTACTCGGCTGTAGTCACTTGTAATTAACCGGACATCATCCCGGCTCTGACGGTGGCCCGGGGTCTCTCACCCTGACCCGCGGGCTCCACCAGCTCAGCAGATAGATCAGAAAGGCCCGTTCTCAGTGGAAACCGCTGCCCCGCTCGGCCCAGGTTGCTGGATGTCATTAGGGACCCTGCCAGTGAGGGTCACAGCGGGCCAAATTCGTCCTGGACAGAATTTGATGTACGATCTGGGAGGTTTTTTGGCGATGTTGCACATAAAAACACACACAGGCCAGTTCCAGGTTCAGGTGGCTGTGTTAGAGTGTGTGCGTGGTAATGTGTGAATCAGATCGTCTCTCCACCAAGGTCCCCAAGGACACGTTTTGTTCATATTTAGTCTTACTAAGTTACACTGAGTGTGTTTATTTTATTTAAAGCATTTGTCACGATAATTTTAAAAATATTTTTAAATACTTTGTCCATTGGTTGTTTCCATATTTCCTTGCTTTTAATCTACTTCTACATTTTCTGACACATTTCAATCTGAAATCTTATTTTTAATCTTAATTAACTGAAACAGCACAGAAAGTCTTGCCTTTGATACTACACATGTAAAAAAGATCATTATTTTGGTTTGTCTTTGAATTTGAGAATATTTGAGGGATTCCTGTTGCTTTTTAATGTCTTACATATTGTTTCAGCGTCTTTTTGCTTCTATTCGAGTTGATGTTCAGCATTATAACACTGAGCTATAAGACCAGTGGGTTTCCAAACAGATCTACAGTGTGAGCCTTTAATGGGCTGTTTTATAGCTGTGGCCAATCAGCAGCTCGTCTGTCACTACGTCTTTCACTGCATCCGCCACTCAGGTTCCAATATCACAGGCATTTTAAAGCACAAGCGGAAAGATCGGACATCGCGACACTCACTCGCCACCGACACGTCACAGGGCAATAATTGGAGCTGGTTGTGGGAGTATTTAAGCGGACGTAATGAGAAGGAGAGCTCCTGTACGGGGAGGGGGGACACATAAAAGAGCAGGGGGGACCAAAGTGACTGAGAGCAAGCCGGGAAAGTGAGTCTGACCATGGCGTGTTTGAAAGCAGCAGTTGGGACCCTGATGACAGAGTGGTCTTTGGGAATTTAAGAGCGAGGGCTCAGAAGTGGGTGTTTCCCTCCGCAGAGGACTGGGCCAGGAAGGAAGGCTTTGGCTTTCAAAGCGTCCACAGCTTTATTTATATTACATATTTTCATCGCCAGGACTCTTTCAAAGGGAGAAGTGGGCTGTTTTCCGATTTCCAATATGCTTTGGCCTCTGTCTTTTATTTCCCCCACTCTGTCTCCAACAATGTATTTGTTTCCGGAGCAGCGTTCAGCCTGGGCCCTGCCTGCGAGGGCCCTGGCTGTGAGGGCCCTGTATCCTACTGAAAGACACAGTCACGGTGTTATTGTTGCATGTGGAGAGAGTGATGGGCGGTTGCATGATTGTTTTGCCTCACCTGTTTTCCAGAGGGGCACAGCACCAGAGGAGGGATGACGGGAGAGAACAATGGCGCAGAGGCCTTGGAGCTACTGTCTGATGAAAGGTACGGTCGATTCATTCTGTTGGAAGTGTTCTTTTTGTTTTTGCTCCCTGACTAAAAATGACTAACAATGAAAGATAGTTTGGACCAGATGACGGTGTCAACAGACAAACCATAGAAATACATGTAAGGTTCACCAGGGAGGGTATTAGCTCAGGTCTTAATATAGACTGAATAGAGTGACTGAAGTTATCCTTCTTTAAAATCTAAGTATTATACTTCATTTTTCAGAATGTTTTTTCACCAAAAATCTTCTAAATGTTCTAAACTAAGCTCCCTCCACTGACAGAAACCCCAGCCAGGCCACCGGTGGCATCATTAGCCATCGTTAGGCCATGACAGCATCTGATAAATTAGTCATCCATCAAAGGCTCCCGTATCATCAGGAGACCCCGATCATTACTGGAGGCAAACAATGGCGTCACATGGTGCACTGTCAACCTCCCACCTCCTCCTGGGACTGGACACAGCCCGCAGCCAATCAGCATCCACCACTCATGGGAATACAGCAAAAACTAAAATGAAAGAGAGGGCCGCTTTTCATGTTTACCTGTGAAGCTGCTGTCTAAGACTCAGGTAGGTCTCTGATAAAATTGAACGCACCAAGCCCCCCCCCCCCCCCCCCCCCCCCCCCCCACAGGGTGACGGGTTGTGCTGACTGCGGCAGATTGTGTGATCCGTCCTCCGAGGGCTTCAAGCTTCGAAAGGGCCCGGGGCAGTTTGAGCGACAGGGAGAAAAAAAAAGGAGAACTCAATAAAAATGACCAATAAATGATCTTTGTGGTTGAGTTGTTGTCACACATACATTATGCATATGTTGACATTAAAACAAAGGTTTATCTTATATGCATTTACGACCTTATTCACTCATTAAACTAGATACAATTAGATAAGATGTATTAATCCCACACCAGAGGAACAGTCAATTTATTTATTTGTGATGAAATTTAACAGATTTAATTTTTATTCACTATTCGCTCTTTCAGTTTGAGAGTCCTTTTTTGTTGTGCTACAAGTGTTGAAAAATCATTAGTGATTCTAATCCTCACACTGGACTCGGCCCTATTGGTTAGGTAATTTACATAAATTGTTTTGAGATTAAACGAATAAACACTCGATATGTGTTATGGTACATCCCCTGAACTTTTAAGAGTCTTATATAAAAACAGGTGACATCAGGTAAAGACATTGTGAGTGTGCGTGCGCACAAAGCGCTCCTGAGATGCCTCCCCGCCGGCACAATGCTTAATTAATTAAGAAGGGGGCGGTAGCCGCCCCCCCCCGAGACCCTGGGGTAATCATACAGGGCAAATTACAGCATGTTCAGCTGTGGGTTCCGGGTGGGGAGCCACCAGCGCTGGTGTCGTCGTTGATTAATTTCTCCGTATAGATCCTGACACCACGGTGCATGTGTAACCTGTCATCGAGCGGCAGCGTGTCTATTCATCACTGCCTGGGAGGCGTGTGTGTGTGTGTGTGTGTGTGTGTGTGTGTGGCGGGTTTGGTTTTTGTCACAGTGTATCTACAGAAGCTGTGTGAGCAGGTAGAAGGTGGACGACGTGGATGCTTATGAGCTGTTCAGAGCATTGTGTGTGTGTGTGTGTGTGTGAACTGTATTTGTGTGACATGTGCAGCACCACCATGTAAACAAGATCATGATGCCTGATAAGAACAATGGACATTCCTGATGAGAAACAGCTGATAATGTCCCAGGACAGGGGGGCGATGGTCGGGGGCACTGTGAGGAAGTCTATTGATTAGCCTTATTACCCAAAGCATCCATCTTGGGAATGAGCGAGGGGAGGGAGGAGGAGGAGGAGTAGTGGGAAATTAGCCGGGCTCCACCTCCGTTGACGGACTGATTGCGCCAAGGGCCCTGAGGAGGACAAATGGCCCCCGCCTGTCTCCACACTCACACACATCATCCTACGTTTCCATTCTCCGTCGTTTTCAGAGTCTCCGGCCATATTGTATATTTTTCACATGTGTTTTAGAAGATAAGGAGGTTCCATTAAAGTTTGGAGCCTAAATGTTTAAACAGGAGCATCTAACACTTAATGATCAGCTGTGCCCAAGATTGAAGAATAAAATGTTTTCTTTTCCGACCGACAGTATCTTTTATTCCTCAAGTGCTTCCTGTTAATACGGCACTTGACATTTAACCTTTCCTGGAACCATGTTTCACTCACTGCGGAGCAAGGCAAGAAAGAGTGAAGGCAAGAGAATGACTTGCAAATTTGTGCATCAGGAGAAAAAAACACCCACAGAAGTGATTTTGTGTTGAATAAAAAAAAAAAAATCTACCTTTCCATTCTGTTCCATTCGTCCGTACAGTCTTTTCCTCATTTGAATCAACAGCAGTCGGCACCATGTAAATTATACAGTGCACTTGTTTAATTCAATTTCCCTCCGTGCCTCCCACCCCTGCCCTACAATATCTGTGTTAATCACATTTAACCGTAATGATCTACTTTCCAGAGATTATTGATGAAACCGCGGCAATTACTTAGCTCGATATTTCCCACATTAGTCGGCCTTAGAAGTGTTTCACACATCCATTTATCCACATAGCTTTTTAAACAGCATCAGATCGGCTTCAGAGTGCTTTCATATTTTATTCTATTGAGATAGTGCTCGGCCAATGGGCTGCCAGTAATTCATAACCTAAGCAGGCGTAATAGCCCAACGAACGTGGACTCTCCTGATAGGAAAGCTGTTTCAAGTGGACGTGGTTTCTCTTCCGCTGCTGAGCTAAAAGACTAATTCATTCGATTACCAGTTTCCCTGTCGGGCAGCTGCATGAAATATGGCGGTTGGTTTTCCCACCGACAGAAGAAGGATGACGAAAGGCTTTTGAAGACACTTTTTCACAGATGCTGCATTATCACTTGTTGTTTGTGACCGGAGAAGGGAAAATTACTTCTGCCAAGTGCTGAGTTCTGTGATGCTCCGGTCTGTTTGGGTCGCCATAGGTGCCACCATCTCCGTGCTGTAAAAATGAGGTCACTTATTTCTGCTGTTTCACCGAATTTCTGCAGAGGTCAGGACAGGAGGATCCGGAGCCTTTCCTTTCAGTGAAACACCCTTCCATCTTGCTTTCTGCACTTGTTATTCAGCTGCAGTTGTAGTTTCTTCCCCTGTTTTGCATAATCTCTTCCCATGGCTTTGTTTTGGACTGATGTCATTAACGGTTACCGTCACTAATGTTCATCAGATACCAATTATCGGCCCCTAACATCCTCCCTGCTTCAAGCCAATTCATATTCCAAGCCCTCCTCCACTTAACCCAAGGTAAAAATCGTTATGTTTTCCTCTCTTTTCTGATTGCATTATTCTTGGTTAAGAAAAGCCCCTGCTTCATTAAGGTACTCTACTGGCTGGGAGGGGGAGGGCGGCTGTGTTAGTGGGATCAATCAATAGCCATCTTCCCCTGGCCTTACTGTAAATGTGCTAAAGTATTTATGAATTAATTGACTTCCTCCGTCCAAATAAGAGAAGCCTACCAACATCTCCCGAGCTGTGGTGTGGAGGTCACAGACACTCCTGGTAATAAATAGAAGGGGGCTGTTTTTTAATGACGGCCGAGTTAGAGGTTGCTGCAGATTAAAAGATGACGACATGACAAAGTTAAATGTGCCTGGTTCTCTCGGTTTCCTCTGGAAAATGTCAGGTTTAAGAGTCGGTGGCACTTTGATAAAAACTAGAAAAACGAACCCTAACATCTGGGAAATCTTAGTTTTTTTATTATTCGATAATCATGTTTTCCATCATGTTGTTTTAATTTTCAGTCATACTTTCACCCTCATGCAACCCTGGGCACATTTTGTCGTCAAGGTGATGAGAGGAGTTTTTTAGGAGTCCTGAGGTTTCCAGTTTTTCTCTGCATTACGTTACAGTACACGGTACAGTGAGCGTCCACTAACTCTCTGACTTAAATTAAAATCTCAGGCCTCCATTCTTTTTGTTCATCCAACGCATCATGTAGTTTTCTTCGGGCTGAGAGATACATTTACCCTCTGACAGCAGATCTTCTGAATTTGAATGACAAATTCAAATCAGTCCTTTGTGACTACACACATCAACATATCTAGTACAGGAGGTACCATATAGGTTCTTCTACTCTTTTTACCTGAAGTAATAGTGATGTGATACGCTCAGTGAGCCTGTTGATGGCTGGACCTGATGATCAGGCTGATGGATTGGTATGTGTGTGTCACAGATCCATTGAATTTTGGTGAAGGTCAGTCCCATTGTGGCCGAGACTGTAATAACCGCAGTGATAGATTGGACTGGAGCGGATGGCTCTATCTTTAATGTCTGCATCAGTTCATAGCGTGTATCACTGAGGTGTGCTATAGACTGAAGGCTGCACATCGTACGAACAGAAGCGGTGCACTCTCTCAACAGACACCCGTGCAGTAAAATGTGTGTGTGCTTTTTAAGCTAGATCAGGCTGGACTCATCAGATAAACCCTGAATAAATCACGGACCAAATCCTGCCCATCATCCAGAGTCAGGAACCCAAGGAGCTGCAGAGGGACAAGGATGAAGGGTTCCATCGGAGCTCAGAGGAAACTAATTAATGCACTCTGGCCTCAAGGTTGTTCACAGGTCCGATTCAGCTGAACACACTTCACAATAGCACCTTGACAGAATGAACAATAACCTCATCCAAATCAAAATACATTGTCCAGGAGGAGGAGGAGTGTGGTTGACCAAGAAGAATCCACTTTGCAGTTCTCTGTGTTGGTCCAGAACAGGAGAATACCGAACTTTTAAGCTCAGCAAAGAACTGAAAGTGGTTGATGTTCAAACTGGTGAACACTGCCAGATGTCTGTGCCAGGCAGCACTCACCCACCTGGAGCCACAGATGATCTGACTTGTCGGGAATTTGGCAAATTGAAATGACCGTTAATTGACCATTAATGTTTCTCCATAGGTTAGTCGGCGCTGGGTAAAGCCTGTGAAAGATGCCCCCAGTGATAACTAGCTAGCAATTATTATTACAGTCACGAGTCATTACCTCAGTCACACCACTGCTTTTCTGGAAAATACAATCATAGACACAGAATTACTCAAAGGCCAAGAAAGGGTATGCCGGTCAAACTGAAACTCAGCAGCAGCAGTTGTGAGCGTCGGAGCATTTTCTCTCTCGTGTGTTTAAAGGATTGTTCCTCTGATGTCTTGTGGAGCAAAGTTCTGCTCCTGTGGTGGGATGTTTCTAATGCGTCCCAGACCACGGACCACCACTGCTTGAGGTGAATTACCGCCAGGGGCACCCGCCGTACATCGGCAGTCTGTATTTGAAGCCGTCTAAATCATGTGATGTCACACGATTCATTTTACACTCATTTCACCTAACCCCACTCGGTGGAGGAGGCTCCACGACACTTGGGTGGTATTGGAGAGAGCGAGCGAGTGAGAGAGGGAGGGAGCAGACATCTTTTTTTTCTTCTAAAGGGGAAACATGTTGAACAAGCTTCTTCCCCTGCCATGGTCTAGCAACCGCGGGCGGAGAACAGAGTAACCAACCACCCTGAGAAAACATTGTGGTTCGACCACCACTTATGACGCTGGACTGGATGTGAAGAGATGCTGGTGGGTGGGTGGGTGGGTTTGGGGAGAGATTCTCAAAGGACAAAGAGGAGGAGGGGGAGGTTTGCCTGTGAGGAAACGCTCTTCGTGGCCACTTTTATGGAGATACAAGATCCAGAGCTGTTCCCAAAAACCTGCCCTGGCTTCCTGAAGAGAGTGAGGGGTTCTCTGGATCCGGCCTATCGGTGTGAGGGAGGATTTTGTTTCTGTTTGAGAACCAAACCTCCCTCCAGCTGTGATATTAACTCTTCTCTTTAAGGTGAGACCACACGTGAAGCCCTCTCACCCCTGACAGGGGAGACCATGAATATTTTTAGGGGAAAAACTCCTCCAGTTTGACTTTTCCTGGGCAGATTTACGATCCCCTCTCTGAAGGCAAATAAAAAAAGAACACGTGAATGAGCTAAGAATATCAGCCACCTACAGTGAAAATGATACTGGGAGTTATTTGTCTCTTTCCTGTTTAATCACGCATCAAACACAAAACCAGGGCGTTCTCTCGCTTCTTTTTCTTTTTATAGGAAAAGTCGGATCTTTGCCCGAAGCAGCAGATTTTAGATTCAAACTGTATTTGTTAAAAATTCAGAAATTCATTCTATAGTGCATGTGTGGGTGTGTGTGTGTTTGAAAGTGTTTAGACCAATAACATTCTGAGAGAAACAGAATCAGTGTTAATGTGTTTCTCATGTGTTTCTTCCTTCAGCACTTCACTGCTGTCGGGTGAGTATGTTTTAATGTTTGTGTGTTTGACTGTTTGCACGGTAAAGGGTGTGTGTGTGTGTGTGTGTGTGTGTGTGTTTGTGTGTGTGATTCACACATTCTTTTTTGTTGCATGTGGGAGCATGAGCGCACGAGTGTCAGTGTGTGTGTGTGTGTGGCAACGCTATCTGCATCCTCCTTGGGTTCGATCCCATTTCCGTCAAGACAGGTCCAAAATAACTGCCCCCTCCACAAACCCAGCGCATTCACACACACACACACACTTGCTGCTTCCTCTGAACACAGGAGCACATTGATCAAGACTGGACCTGGACTTTCTATCTCTTCCTGCAATAGCGACGAGGAACTGTAGCAGAAACACATCACGCTCAGATGCACAAACAAGTCGTGAACAATTGTTGTGTACTCACACACACACATATCTGGCATGTACAGATGCAGATGAAGCAACATGCTTATACTAATGAATGCACTCATACACGGCTACATCACCTTTTCCAACATCCATGTCCGTGTCCTTGGTTGGTTGCTGGAGCAGGAAGCCTCCACCACTGACTCCGGCACCTTTGGCTTCCAAACCTGTTCCACAGGTAACAACCGGCATCAACAGAGAAAACACTGACAGAAACATTTGGAAACGAGGACGCGCGTGGCCGCCAGCGAGCACGTGGAATAATGAGCATCTTGATACAAAATACATCCGCGATCTGATGATTTAAGACCATTTAAAATCCCCTTAAACTGTGAAATGCAAAGTTTTCAAATCCTAAGAAGTTTCTGCATCACGCCTGTCCACTTCTTCTCCAACCACTGTGAGAACTTTCTCTCTCATCATTAACTTTTTCAATAACAGACAGATTCCTGGCTCCTCTCGACAATCATCTTGTTTCCGTTCAGACTCGTGTGAAACTCCCCGTGTGTTCCTTCAGAGAAAACGATGATTATATCCCTGAGTTTAAAATGCAAACACCGAATGCTTCCTTAACTATGTGTACTGTAGGTCCCCACTGTGTATACTTGGACACATGCACGCTGGTGCAGATCTCGGCTGCGTGCGTGTGTCTGCGTGTGAGCTGGCCTCCATATGCATCCTGTTTCGCTGCTCTGCGCTGGCTGTTTGATGAAGTTTGAAACATGGAAATCCACACATAATCTCCTCGGCGATCCCTAACCCATCAACAAATGGGAATCGTGGAGTTCCTCTGAATCTCGTGCACACACACACACACACACGCACATGCTTGTCTCACACAGAGTTTAAACTGACATGAGCCGCCCATATGTTCCCACTGCTCTCCCTGTAACAAACAAAAGCACCATCATTCTCCAACACGCACACACCTGCGTATCCCCAGCATGCACGTGGCTAATGGACCTCCTGCAGGGAGCTTTAGCAGAATCCAACACGAGTCTGGAGCCGTTTCCTCGGTCTCTACTCGGGTGGAGGAATACTTAATAAACCTTTCACATACTTCCTGGATAAGACTGACATCGCACCACATGCACGATAATGCTGAGTCGTCTAGACGCTCAGACGCATCAAATGGAAACAAATCTTTTTTAATTACGCGGGGAGCAGAGCGCTTCGCTTCATTTGAAAGGAAAACAAATCAGCGTCCTGTGTCTCTGAATCCAGATCCACTTTTTAATTTTCTGTTATCGTTGATTCTGTAAGGTGAGCCGCGCTTTCCAGTGGTGAAAATTAAATTTTGGAATGAAACAGGCTTAAAATTGTGCACGTAAAAATGCTGATTACTGCTCATTTGGCCTCGTAAACACGTCGTTTAAACCGACACTGGACACCGCTCACATTAAGTGTTTAAGGTTTATTTCTTTTCACTGAGCATTAGCCAAGCATAGCACGGCCCCGCGCCTTTCTGCTGCGAGCTCAGGACCAGTCCTCACGTAAATACATCACGGAAAGATCCAGCCCGTATAAACAGCGTGCGCGCCGAGAATACGTGAAAACACGGAAATGCTCGGATGTTATGATGTGTTTTTTTTTTTTTTTTAACATTCTTATTGCAGGTGTGAGTGATTCACGGTTACCGTGCCGCTGCTCTCAGCACCTGTCTGGCTCCCACCTTGCACGAGAGCGCGGTGGAAGGCCCGTCATGCTGGACAGCCATGGTTCCCCAGGAAGGGAGTCCTGGGGCAGCTTCAAGCCTTCAGCCGTGCACGCTACCCCCACCCCCCCACCATCTCAGGCAGGGATCCCAGCACTAGACCCACTAGCCTCCACAGATATTTCCTGAGGAAAACATATCACCTCAGGCTAGACCAGTCGGCTGACTCTGCTGAGGCAGCAGCAGCCCCAGCCCACAATCCACCGCAGGTCTCAGCCTCCCTCTCCCTCCCTCTCCTCGTCTGGCAGTTTCAGTTTTTCTCTCGCTCCTTCCTCCTGTTGCCGCCTGACAACGCACTCCTTGCATCCAATGGGCGGAGAGTAATTACAAATCAATTGTTAATCGTTAATTGTTTTTTACAATATGTGAAAATATTTTCAAGGGAAGAGGAAAGGCCATGAAAATCATCCTGTTGTTATTAACATGTCTGAGGGGGGTCAGCGTGCAGCAGCGGGACCGACCTCTGGCCCTGAAACAGGTGCATGAGGAGGAGGAGGAAATACTGCTGATACTTCAGTGTACAGCATTTTACTACTCATATTTTGGGTGGCTTATTACATTGAATAAATTCATCTGAGTGCAGTGTATAAACACCTTTTCTTGTTCTACATTAAAAAGAGAATATGTAAAATAGCTATATTGTGACATTAGTATTATAACAAGAAAAAAAAAAATGAAGTTTTGTTTTCATTAAATATGTCATTATAGAATTTCAGGAAAGTCAAGGTTATAAATTAACACAGGGAGGACCAAACACTTTGCAGTATAGTTTTTCATAGTTCAGGCAGATTTGAATATAATAGAGAGATTAAATTTTAAACTGACCTTACACGCCACAGCCCCAGGGTCATTGTCGTCTTCTGTCATTCTTTCTTTTTTCTGAAGTAACCTGAAGGAGGTAAAGCAGAAGATGAGACTTTTTGTCAACTGTTCCCCATCGTTGAGTCCCAACCTGCATTCGCCAACATCTTTGCAAGCTGCAGAGGAACTGACGGACCCGATGGGGGGGTGTTTACCCCAAACACAGAGGGCATGTTAAACGTATTGATACTATTGTCTCATGAAAGTGTTTTAAGACCGAGCTCCTGCCTCTGGATATTTCTGGGGCAAAATGATGTGACCCGATGAAAACTGTGAATCAGCAGGAAGGCAAGTGAAAATGCTCAATGTGGTGCAAGAGAACAGTTTTTGATAAGACAAAATGACAAGTGAGCGAAGAATATTGTGAACTTTTGGGTCTCAATACAAAGTTAATTAAAGAAACCGAAATATTTGAATGTGGAATTTGTTCTTTCCTAAACAGAAATGTCCGGTTGGCGTTGAAGGTCTCGAGCTTCTACACGCAAGGATTCTCAGTTATTCAGCAGAATGAGTTTTAACATTAAACACAACAATAATGAAGTAAAGAAGCAACTGCAGCATTTCATTCAGGAATACAACAATTATTTGTAGCGAAGCTATTTCTGCATCTTTCAATGTCACGAGTGCCTACACGAAGCAATAAAATGAAACACGTCGCCTTCTTGTCAATGTAAAGGCTAACCAATAAAAATGAACTGGTCATAATGGGGCGGTCATGGAGGAGGTGAAGTGACCTGAATACGCTGTTCTGTATAAATGTGTATTTTAAAAATAGCATTTCATGAACTCAAGAGGAGAACGTTCCAGGTGAAGGGCAGCACGCAAACAGGATTATCGGAGGCTGTAGGAGTTCCAGCAGAATGGACCTTTACAAATGACAACAAAACATGACAATAGGTAGAGATGTTACTTTGGAAACAGCTGAACAGTGAGTGGAAGGAAAAAGTTCAAGGCAGTTTTTTTTTTTAAAGCAGTGGAGCAGATAATGTGTTGAGGGCATACTGACAGAAAAGCAATTCATTTAAGGGATATTATGCTTTTTGTAAATTACATATAAGGAAACAAATATTTCTACAGTAAATGAATGAAATGCAAAGTCAGAGCAGAAAGCAAGAAAACACAAACACAAGCCTTCAGTGAGTTGTGTAAATTCTGCTAAATTGCTGTGATGAATTTGACAGAAATGGAAGTTTAGATTGACGTGTTTATGGATGAATGCTTTACGTGCACCAGGGTTTTCATCCCAGTATTTCGCCACAATCACAATATTTCCCCAGATGAGCGGTGTTGGTTCCATTATCTGTATTTCCTGTTTACTTTGAAACTTATCATCCACTTATTTTAAACTTTTAATGCTCATCTTGTGAAAATAACTTTTCAGTGATTTGTTTTCCAGAAACTTTCCCCTGCCTATTATTTCTTTATTGCTGTTGCACCCTGGCTCTGGGACTGCTGGCATCACCTCAGTTGTCACACCAAATAATTTAGACCCCAGACATCCCCAGCATCACTACGACGCCATTACACGGAGGACAGCGGGAGGAGCCACGCGTGTCATGAATATGCCCTTTGGTCTTTGTTTCCCAACATGAAACGCTAATAATTCAGATTAAATAAAAGAAAGCATATTTCTGGGATTGGAGCCATCCATCACTTTGTAATTTTTTTTTTTTTTTAATGGCAGCTATTTCACTTTGGATACGAACCGTTCAGCCGCTGTGTGACCCAGCTCCGTTTCCAGCCCACGCCATCCCTGAGGCCAGAGGAAGTCAAGGCAAACAGGTCCATTACACCTCGGGGCCTATCTCAGCCTGCGTCAGGACGGCCCCACTTAGCATGAAGGATGACTCTATCTGTCCACTGCCTCATTTTGCCTGTCCACACGCCCCCACTGGCCCAAGCCTCCTGCCCATCGACCCCCGTGATTTGTCGGGATCCAGTGGTGGGAATGATAATTGATTTAATTGGAGGTGATGAATGAAGGGCTTTTATAGAACATGGATCATAAGTTGGTGACAGTCTGGGGGATAATGGGGGAAAGTTTATGGGTCAAAGGGAGGAATGGTCTTGTTGTGGCTTTGATAAGTCATCACTGAAGTCAGTTCATTGGGCCCAGGCAGGAATTTTCTTTGGAAATGCTTCTTGGAGGCAGCACTTTGTCAGCGAGTGATGAATTAGAGTGGCGCAGTTCAGGTCCTGTAGAGCCTTTATGTTCCACCGAGGGCGTGTCTGTGGAGATTTAGTAGGACGGGCTGCAGACAGACGCTTACGAACTGTCGCTTATAAATATGCATGTGTGTCATTGTATCTGAGTCTGAATGCGAGGAGGAACACGGCCGATGGTTCACCGAGTATGAAACTAGCAATTATATCCTGAGATCTTCACAGTGAAGTGATGCATCTGTGAGCGTGAAGACTTCCTACTGATGAATTCCGTATAATGGAGCTAAAACTGTTCTTAGTATATTAGGTAGTCAAGAATTCTTTCTCACTTTTTTCAGCATTGCAACTGAGGAAACATTTCCCAGAGAATAATTCACGGATCAGCGTGATTAAAAATGTATATGTGTGTTTTTATATATGCATATACTTGTGTATTTAAGCATGTAAATATTCCTTTTCAAACCAGCCTTCTTCATAGTTGAACCACAGGGCGACAGTGGCGTGAGCCCAGCGTTAGAAGAATCCTGTGACAGGAAGGCTGCAGGGAGGTCGCGTTTGACGGATCGGTTCCCATTGCTGTTGCACGGTTTACAGACGGCGCGTCAGGGTGCGTCTGTTCGGTCCGATAGCGTAAAAGAAGAGATTAAAAAAGACCTTTACACAAATGTTTTGTGTTGCAGCGTTAGCTCCCGATATGAGAAACTGCAACAGACGAAGAAAACTGCTTCAACAAATCCTGATGTTCCTTTTTGGAGTCTAGAAAAACCTCGGAAATTGGAAAAAGTGACGCATATATGTTGAAAAACCAAAGGTTCAAAACCTTTGCGTGACTCTTTACTGCTTTTTGTTTCGCTCTCTCTCTCTCTCTCTCTCTCTCTCTCTGGGTTCAGTGTCTGCTGGGAGAGGAAGAGGAAGACAGGAGGAAAACCTAATGGCTTGTTCCAGACAGATGAGCGGAGTCGTGGGTTCAACGTGCAGCTGAGACAGGAAGAGGGTGAAAGAGTGAGGGGTGGGGTGTGGGGGGGAGAAAAAAAAAGGGAGGGAATGTAGGAAGAGGAAAAGGAGAGAGAGAGACGGCAGCGTGAGGGGTAGATGGAGGGATTGACTTAAAGAGATGGAGACAAAAAAGCAAGAGACAGAAACGAAGCTGAATGAAAGAAATAGAGCAAGAGAAACAGAGTTAGTTGGGTGTGTGCTGCCAGGATCCGATTTCCACATTCTTCCTATCGCCACACCTAAATCCTTAATTGTGTGGCCACAGACAAAGTGCTGCCGAGACCACAGCACTCCTGCTAGCCGGCGTTTAGCAGCCGAAAAACCTCGGTGTTTAAATTGGTCGGCGACCCAGTCTGCATGCGACTGGGGTTTGGGAGCGAGCGAGGGAGAGCGAGAGGGAGAGGGATCGAAAAATAATAGCAGGAGAAGAAAGGAGAAACAAATGAGAGAAAAATCCTTTTCGGAATTCAAGCTTGGCCGAGCGGACAGAGAAAATAAATACGAACATTTCTGCAAATGAAATCGCCACCACAACATCACTGTGTCAAATGTTTTATGGATGGAGAGCGGCGCCCGACTCTATTTTTTTTTTCGTTTTAAATCCGATCATGTAAGAGAGACAGAGATTGAACTGCCTGCCTTGTACTAACTGGGAATCTGTGAACAGTGAGTGAAACAGGAGTTAATGGGTCGGCCATAATGGAATCTGAATAATATTTACAGAATATCTATCAGACACACTTGTGAGAATCAAAGGGGGAACTATGTGATGTGTCAACGCTTCCATAGTTTAGATGAATTATTATTATTACTGTCATTTTTTACTGGAACATTTGATCCGATAACTTCCATTAGCAAGTCAAATTAGAGGGGTTAAAGGCCGACTGAAACTGCCAACTGAATCTTTAGGAGCTGTGACCCAGCAGCTACAACCTCATCGAATGGGTCTTGCTCTAATTTCTGCTGAGACTTTGAGGAGCTAACCCCTTTTATCATTTAACATCTTTGTGGACTGTCCTAATGATGGTGGAGGGCGTTCTCCTCTCTGGAGCTTGATAGCAACTCACTGCTTCTCGCAGTGTGGACGTTTTCGCTCCGACCGACCACGAGTGAAGCAACGGAGACGGGTGTAAAAATACCCCCCTCTGACCTCACCTTTAAACAAGCAAACATCTGAAGGAGCGCCGACCCTCTGCAGGCCTCCTCGTTATCCTCCCGTCGACTCATGTTCATGTGAGCGTGTTGCGAGTGAACGTGACAGTGTGTGTGTGTGTGTGTGTGTGTGAGGAAGGGTGGGGCTTCGATCTACGAAATAGAAAACTCAGTGAGAACATCATTTTCCTGGAGGTCGGCGCCCCCCCTCCCCCCCACGACCACTCCACCCGACATGCTGTCTCTGATCAATAAACCTCTATTTTCTCCCCCACACAAGGTTTCCCATTCAATACAGCTGCCACTGGCTTTAAAAACATAGAACTATGATCCATTTATTATTGGCTGTTACTATGATCTATCTACTCACCCCCACCATCACCCCCCCCCTCCCCTCTTTATGTTGCTGCCTATTGGGGAAAGGGGGGGGGGGGGTCTGTTTATTTCCTGCCCATGCTGCTTATTGACAGGCCATCACTGAAGCCCATCATTCATCACTCAGTGTACATGGAGAGAGATATATGGCTTATTGTTTGGAACTGTATGCAATTTAGAGGCTCTGCTTTATATTTTAGATTTATTTATTTATTTATTCAAGCAGACGTCCTGTATTTGGAGAAATACGTCTGCACACCAGATTCTCACATTTTATTCAAGACCGTGGCCTGTAGAATTCTTTTAAAAATGTTAAATTGAAAGTTATTGCATTCTTTAAAGAGTTGACACATTTGCTGACAAACCAGTAAGTTAGAGACAGTACATTGAAATAACAGGTACTGGCTTAAAGTGACAGTAATGATATCCGACCAGCTAATGGAATAGATTCTTTCTGGCTCTGATCATGTGTGAATGACTTTGCATGACAATTAAACAATGACATCCATTGCTCTCAATTTCAATATCATCTGAACAACATGAAACCTCCTTAGGATTTTTTTTACCACAGCTTCTATTCAGGATAGGAAGGGGGAGGAGGACCAAAATATCATTTCCTCGAGGTGGAAAGCATCACTTCTTCACGCAGCATAACTTAAATCGATGTCCAGTTTTTTAATTTGCCAGCAAATGACCCAGATCGGAGCCAAATCAGTATTCGAACAGCAGCGTCCAATCAATGCGTCTGAACTCTTCAGAGACGGGATCAACAGTGCAACTCCTCTCACTGGATTTCCAGCACATGGAGACTAAACTGAAAGGACGGCGGTGATAAAAGTCTGGAGAAAGTCTGCGTCGTTGTGCCCCCCCCCCCCCCGCCCCTTCCAGAAGACAGCCATGTAGCATGAACTCACACTGACTCCGGGACTCACTTTTACTAGACGGCAAGAGCTGCACAGAGATCCAAGGACTGTAAACGTGGTCGGTTTGAACTGTGGAGCAGTCCAAGTTCAACTCTGATGGATTCAACACTGTTGATTTCGTTTCACGCGCTTGCCTTCAGCTCAGGATCCGTCCCATGCTCGCGAGCATCCCTCCGTCAGAGCTGCACCTGCGTGTGGGTGCTAATGTCGGTGTCTTCTGGGGTTGGGGTTATTTGTATGAACTCTGTCTCTTCACGTTAGAGACGCTTCCCACACACACACACACACACACACGGTGTTTTGCCAAACCCAAGCTGGCTCACCATTTTCTCCAGAGGATGAAGCTGTCAGCTGTCTGGCTGCCACAGGCCCTGCTCTACCTGACCGCTGCAGCTGGAGGTCCTCATTAATGTGGTGCGCAGCTCCACGCAACTGCACAGAATCAGATCCTGGGACCTGCTGCTGTACGTTAAAAAATAATAATTAACAACGGCCAGAGGAGCTGTCTTACCGCATTCCTATAAATACCACACACGACTTTTCTGACTCCGCATTAAGTGCGCCCCACTTCAGTGATCTCATCTGATTTCCCACCGATGGCGTGTTCTCAGACGCTGACGTCACGGGAGAAGACGTGTCCAGATATTTCTGATTCAAGAAAGGAGACGTTAGCGATATCGATGGACTGATGAATGATAAAAAAGTTGCCAGTGAGAGAAAAAAAGAGACTGTGACACACACTTAAACGTCACCTTAAAACTTGCTTACCACAGGATGTTCTGGCTGGTCAGCGGAAAAGGACAAAGGCGACCATTTTGTCTGGATGATAAATGGGCTGGGCTGACAGGTCACTTCTTTCCCCCTTTCTCTCTCTCTTTCGCTCCTTGCATCCTTCCATCCTTTTCCTCCTCTTCCTCCATCTCCATACACCCCCCACCCCAACGCAAAGCCACAATTTGTTCCCTCCCACTCGGGGGGCCTGGAGACTGATTCCACCAGGTGACAGATTTATCGCGTCGGCACGAGGTAAAACACCTCAAAACCTTTGTAACGCCCGGAGACCCACAGCGGGGGGAGACGAGATTGAAGCACCATTTATATCTGCTGGGGTCCCGCTAAAGGGCAGCTCCTATATATCTCCGCAACAAAAGACTCCGACTGCATTTCTCAGAAAATTGCTCTCGCCACCCTCTCCAGCTGGAATGCTAGAATTCTCTCATTCCTAAAACATATCTGGATTTCTGTCTTGATGTTTCCTTCGCTTTTAGACAAATGAGTATATGAACCATATGTGTGAGAGCTCCCCCCCGGGCCTGCCGCGTAGGAAAGCTGGGAGTCATTTTCGCCTCGGCAGACGGGCCGCGTCAGGGAGCTGGCTCTGGAGGTTTGCAGTGACGGAGTTCACAGGTGTAGCAACCCCACCCCCACCCCCCCACCAACCTGCCACAAAACCACCTCAGACGTGGGGCCATAATTAATCCAGGTCCAGGCCTCACCCAGAGACACTTAAGGCCTATGGGTGGTCCAAAGTGCACACAGATACACACATGCACGTGCAGTACTGTATATACTGCGCAGTATATACATCATGTTCTACTTGCTTCTATTTCTGTTGCTCTAAGACACACACACACACACACACACACACAGGCGCACAGCCGCAGTGCGGCTCTGAAAATATACAAAAGGCTTACTTGGCTGATTCGGAACTTGTTGGACGGGCTAACGAGGCATCAAGGCGACTGATTGGCTGACAGATGATTGAGCGCCTGGCTAAATAACGGGGGAAGAGTCTAACTATAAACGCACTAATTGTTACTTAATGGCCTCACACACTAACTGCCAGGCACACTGACGGGCAGATGGAGTTAATCACTAACAGGTCAACTAACCAAATGTTTTCTGAGTTCATCGACCAGCGTCATTCACCAGTCAGGCTGCTCTCTAGCCTCATTATTAGCTGGTTAGCGTTCGAAAGGTAGACAAGCTGATTGCTTTTGGCTAGCTGTCGGCCCAGTCAGACCAGCGGCTAACAGGCCAGTATCTCCCCGCTAACTGTCTGCTTGGCCGCATACCTGAACGTTGATGACTTGACTGGCGACTTGACTGGCGAATCATCACTGGCGGCTGCATCACCGACTGGCTGCCTGGCTGGCTGACCGACCGCCTGGCCGACGGCGCGATTCGATGTAGAAGGGAATCCATCCAGATAAAATGAACTCAGCGTTCCCTCTGTCCAAACTTCTTTCAGAAACGTTTTTCTGGCAAACCCTCTTCCTCCATTCCTCTTGTCAGCTCAGATTTTAAAATGAACACGTCGGTTTCTGTTAGGAGCATCACATCGTCAGCTTCAGTCCGAAGCAGCGAGCAGGTAACCACTCACAAAGACGCTCGAAGATGAGTGGGGCTGATGAATAAAGGATGGAGCTGATGATCCTCCGTTTACAGGGAATGTCTCTAACGTTGCCATCTCCTGCTGCCAGACCAGAGAGCCGAGCAATGGGGAAAAATTACACGGAGAAGAGTATCACATAACAGTGCTCTGGTGATTCAGAGCAGAGAGGCATTGTCGGCATGTCAGCTGATTATTTAAATGACTTACTGTGCTTGTGCTTTGGAAAGATCAAGAGTTGGCTTCATCGTAACAGCTTCAATTATTTTTGAAAATATTGAATTGTCTTTTCTTGAGGTGCAGAAAGAAAGCGTTCGCTCAACAAGAAGTTAGGTCCAAAGATGGGGAGGATGAGGGTAAACTGCTTTATTTTGTTACTTTTAAAATAATCAGTGCTTTGGGGGAAATAATATTCCAACATATATTATATTAGAAACCATAGCAACAGTTTAGGAGACATTTCCACGCCTCACTTCATCAGCGATGCATCAAGCGTGATTAAAGGATGACCTCTCTCACTGTGGTCCCTCCTCTTGGTTCAGACTGATGGAAAAGAACAAAGGAACATAAATTTCCAAGACGGAATTCCTTCAGTCAAACAGAGGAACCTGTTTCCTATAGTGTCTCCATGACTAAACATTATGGCACAGTTAATGGTTAGGATCTCAATATTTACTCTCCATTAGGTCACACGCACACACACACACACACACACACACACACACACACAGGCTGGCATAATGACCAAGTGACCTGCACATCACCTATGCCTCCCGGCCTCTCTCTCAGAGGAAAGCAAACACACTCCTCACCAAAAATTATACCTTCACAGAGAGGTGAGTCAACATACTCACAGAGACCAGAGCAGGACTTTATCAATGGGGAGACTGACCTCTCTCACTGTGGTTCCTCCTCTTGGTTCAGACTGATGGAAAAGAACAAAGGAACATAAATTTCCAAGACGGAATTCCTTCAGTCAAACAGAGGAACCTGTTTCCTATAGTGTCTCCATGACTAAACATTATGGCACAGTTAATGGTTAGGATCTCAATATTTACTCTCCATTAGGTCACACGCACACACACACACACACACACACACACACACACACAGGCTGGCATAATGACCAAGTGACCTGCACATCACCTATGCCTCCCGGCCTCTCTCTCAGAGGAAAACAAACACACTCCTCACCAAAAATTATACCTTCACAGAGAGGTGAGTCAACATACTCACAGAGACCAGAGCAGGACTTTATCAATGGGGAGACAATGACCCCCCCCCCCCCCCCCCCACCCCCTCCTTTAAAGCCATAAAGCGGCTCTCGTGGCCTCCTCACCTGCGAGACTTTATGGACCTCTGCGCTGCAATTAGCCTTTATTAGCCATCCTCTGAATGACGCAGAACAATAGGCGGCTTGATTGAATAGCAAAACATTGTATAAGTCCTTCAAGCAGGGCGGGGGACGGAGGGCTGAGGTGTGGAACATTACCATTCAGGTGTGCAGCAAATGTGTGGGGATTTGTCTTGGTTAGGGCACTCTACGTTGTTTCTGCCTGAGCTCTCCCCAGGCGTCACGTGTCCCGTGAGAGTGCATCCAGGAAAAATAAGAGAATTAATAAGAGAATTTCATGTGATTTCTGTGACACTGTCTATATATACGTCATTTTAAACGTAAGCTCCAACAACATTATTTTGAGGTTTTTGTATGACTCCAACAATATACAAAGTGGATAAAAGGAAATTAAATAACAAGATCTGAATATGTTGTTAAATATATAGACTGTGTTTGGACCAAGAAGAATGTGGCTCACACATTACACTGATAATAATGAAAACAGTTCCTTCTGAATTAGCTGATGCATCAAAGATTTCAATTTCAATTTTAGTTTCTAATCAACTCTTCCAAATATCAGACATACAAGGACAATTCAATTTTTTTTTTCTCTCTGGCCACACAGTGCAGGTAAACAATATAAAAAAACACAGTTAAAAAAACATAATATAAGTTAAAAACAAAAGACAAAAAAACTAAAAGATGAAGCAATAGAGTGGTGCACTGATTGTGCAATGAACTATTAGCAGCAATTGTTTTGGTATTTGGTTTAAAGTTCATCTTAATTATTTATTTATTTATTATGAGTGGAAAGAAAAGAAGAAAACGTGCTAACTATGGATCCTCCCTCCGGTTCACTTGAAGGATTACAGGCAGAGTTCCGGCCGTAATGTGGAGATGTGAATGGATTGGAGGGGACATCTTAATGTTATGCATTTTGGCAGAGGAGGAGACGCGTGTTCCTTCAATGGCCTGTTAGCTGTTCTGTGTCATTAGCGCAGTGTTGAATGGTTTGGCAGCTTCGTAGAAAGGGACAGGGGTTGGATAAAGGGAAGAGGGGATGCTCCATTGGCCACATTTCTGTGTGTGTGTGTGGTTGTGTGTGTGTGTGTGTGGTGGCCAGGGGTCAACCAGAGGGGATACAATGTGTCTGTCACAACTGACCGCTCTACGACCACAGACACCAGTCGGTCAGCCACCAGCAAGTGAGCATGCTCGTGTTTGTTACAGGCAGAGTGAGAGCAGTCCGTCCACACACTGTTTCAGACTGTCACAGCCTGTCGCACGCTGACCCCGGGGTCACAGAAAGTGTGTGTGGGTGTCTCAGACAGAGGAGTAAACAACCCACACACTCAACCAGGATTCACCTAAATACCTAAATCAACAGGGATGTGAATAGAGGTGACCCCAGAAGAGCTTTTATAATCAGGTGTGTGTGTGTGCACGTCTGTCACAAATGACCGCACACTCACCTGGCAACCACGGCTGCCTCAGTGAGAGGTCCTTTTGTCCTTGTATTCAAATCACCGAGTCTGTATGTGAGCGATGGGCTTGACAGAAAAATGCATCCAGAGATTCTGGGTTATTTATCACAACAGGCCCCAATCAGGGCCCACAGACAAAAGTTTGTAGAAGTAAATGTGCATGAGAAAGATCTGTGGACCAGCTTGTACAAATACACGATAAATGGAGTTTTCTTGTGAACAGAAAGTAGAATATGGCGTGTGGTGTGTGAGGTTACAAATGTAGCTTGATCAGTTTGTTCCATTCCCATCCTCCCTGCTGCAAGCCCTAAAAATATATTAATAGATTTTCAAGAATCACAAACTCAACTTTAGCATTTAGGTGCATCTGTCCAACAAGTTCTGTTACTTCCTGGAACCATAACTCCAACAGGGAATGTAATGCAAGGGCAAAGATGGACGATGGTGCGGGCTCCTCCCCCGAGCCAGGTGGCTTTACCATCACTCCTCCAGCGTTGCCAAATATAATTAAACCCATGGCCGAGGAAGGGTCGTCGATCCAGATCGCTGCATGAAACGTGCTCCATTGGTGGATGGATGGTTTCAGGGAGTTTTTGGACGCAGGCATCTCAATCTCAAAAGGTGAGGTGGGGTGAGTTTCAAACATCGTTTGATGCTGTTGTCTAAATGTGGCAGTCGTTAACTATGACAACATTTTAATGGGGGGCATCGGCCAATACTGGTCGTTTAAAGCAAACTACACTACCGTTCAAGAGTATAGCTCATACTTTTATTTATCAAAAGAGTTGCAAAATTAATAGAAAATATAGCCAAGCCATTGACAAGATGAAAATCATTATTTTATTTATAATATATATTTTTTAACATCTATAGCTTCTAAGATTTCAGCTGTGCTAACATAATTACACAAGAGTTTTCAAGGGTTGATGTGTTTAGCAAACACAATGAACCATTAGCATTAGCAATAGCAGGAGTGATCGGCCTCATTACACCTGAGTACATATTCCATTAAAAACCAGCTAAAATTACCACATGGACAATGCATACATTTCTAAGTGAGCCCAAACTTTTGAATGGTCATGCAATTCCTGACATATTTACAGCCTGACTCAGAACAACAAAAAGCTAGGATTATGCATCCAAATATTAGCTCCTTAAATCCCGAGTGTGTTTAGACAGAGTCATGTAAAGCCTTGCTTTGTGTACCCAGTAGTCAGAGCCATAAAGAAAGATGGGATTATAAATCGTGCATGTTGAACACACGTGGGCTGTGGTGGAGACAGGGAAGCCGTCGCAGATTAAAAAGCGAATTTCGGATCTGAAGTTTCTGCTCCACGTTATTCACGGGGAGCAGTTAAAGAGTCAACACATGAGCATGAAGAATTAATAGAATATAAAATGTGGAACAGCTGAAGCCTTGTTCTTTTTCACACAGCTGCCCAGATGCTGCCACCATTGCTGTTTATATCCCAGACCAATATTTTCTCAGCTGGCACAGCCGGCTAATTCAAGAAAAGTTCAATTAGGAAAAGAAAAATCGACTTTCATGTGACTAAAACGTCACATAAAACTCCGTCTGACTGGGTGTTTATTTTTCAGATCCTCCGCCGTGCATCCTCACATCGATCTGCGGCTGCTAATAAGCTTGTCGCCTTCAGACGTCCTAGGACTTTGCAGCTGGAGCTTTAACACGCATGTTAGCGACTACGCCTGACTGAGCAGAACAATGCCATGAGCTGACATTCCTCCTGCAGCTGTTTTTGGCATTCGCCCCCTCTCTGGTGGGAACCTGCACCTGAGAGCGTGCGACCATCGGGACGTCACCTGACGATGCTAACGCCTGCTGCTGTAAATAAACAACCGCAGGGTCGGAGGGTGCAGGGGGCTGATAAGTGAAGCTGTTAATGCATGCACGCATGGCAACATAAACACGGACACACGCACATGCACGAGCACACGCAAGTGAGACCTCACCCTGGGGTTTGTTTAGCTTTCCTTGCGACCTGAACACCTGACAGCGTCAGAGGGAGCCATTGTTCCTCCCACTGGCTCTTGAAAATAGAAGCTTATAGGAAGCAATGAACAATGACTGTTACATGACCTGCTAATGGATCCAGCAGTCGCGCTGTGCTCGTGAACATGCATGCGCCTGCAGTTGTGTGTTTAGATAGCGGGAGAAAGGGTACTTCTACACAGGGCCGGCCCTAGGATTTTGGTGGCCCTGAGCAAGTCTGTTTGAATTAAAACAGTTACCATGATTGTTGAAATAAAGAGAGGGTCAAAAAGCAAATCACAGACTGATCGTGTGGCCCCCTTTAGAGGTTGTGGCCCTAAACAGCCGCATAGAACGTGACAGTGCATGTGCCGTGACACAGACAGGGAAAACATATGGTCTTCACGCAGAGCGACACAACAGCTCTCGGGGCTCTGAACGCATTCCTCTTACAGACGGACATCACGTGACACGGACCGTATCGTGACCAGGAAAATACTTTCATGTCCACGTTTCAGGCGTTGACCTTCTGTCCAATGGGAGTTACGTCTAAAGTCCCACGATGGAGCAGCGAGTCGAGAGGAAGTCAAGGGTCAGAGCGGCGGCAGTTTGACAGTAGATATAACAATTATACCTCTGTTCCTAAAGAAGGGCTTGGATGGGAACCAAGACGCAGGCAGATTAATTATCATCCTGGACATGCCGGAGTGTGTGTGCGGATGGAGAAGCGGTTAGGGTTGTGTGAGTCACAGTTACCGCAGCATATATTCCTGGACATTCTCCGGCCTAATGTTTACACTGGGGTTGAACTGTATCTGTGCATGTGCTTTCTCACACTCCCCCCGCAGCCCTGTCTCATATTCCATATCCAACATGGCCTAACTGTAATTGTTTCTCTCCCCTCTCGGCTCTGTAGAATATGTGCAGTATGAGGAATGAACAGTAGTTACAGAAAAAAAAAAAACCCAAAAGAGGTTGTATCAGTCATCTACAAAAGTAGACAGCTTGAAATGTCTGGGTTCACATTCCTGATTTAAGTGAGTATTCTAGAGTGAAATCACACAACCTTAGCTTCCACCATCGATGATTTAGAAATAAAATGTGAAAATTCTCAGTTTAATTCAAGGTAAAAGTGAAACTTTAAATTCCCTCATTTTCACATTACTGGAGTTTCATCCATAAATGACGGAATGACAAAGAAAACTCACTGTTAGCCAGTTAGCTGGTTTTCTCTTCCACGGTTTATACCGGTCACTAATGGATGATCTCGATTATTCATTGTCATGTGACATGAATAAACATGTCCCACATGTCCCATGATGCCACACACCTTCACTACATCATCAAAATGAATCTTTTTTGATTGTTTTGATTAAGAGACCCCGAATGGTCAAAGTTGTGTCTTTTTAATAGAGTTTGAAGTTCTGACTCTTTCACAATATGAAACATACAAAAACAAATCCTCTCCTCTTCTCAGATTCTCAAAAAACATTCTGATCACCTCTTAGACGACTCGTCTGTCTGTTAACCTCCTGCAGCTTCCTCCCTCCTCTTCCTCCCACTAATGCTAGCAGGACATTTAGCTCTGTCTTCCTCCTTCCTCTCCTCTCCCGTCCTTCTGTCAGAAACATTAACGGGGTAGCTGCCTGCCGAGCCGCCGCCTGCCACCTCCCTCCATCTGATGCCCTCCATCCCGCCTTCCACTCTTTCTTTCACCATCCCTCACTCCGATTTGATTAACATTTCATCAGACACTCGGACGCACCGAGCCTTGACCTGCTCTGTGTCGCAGTCGCCCAGAGTGTTTTTATTAACCTCTCATCTCCCGCCTGCTCCAAACCACTAAATTACCAGAGGAGCGGGACGCAGGTTCGAAACAACAACATAACAACAACGTGATTGTCCAATTAATAAATTTTACTGCTCTGTGATTGGAGAGATAATTGGAGGCTATCGATGAGTTTTAAACAACAGTCATTTCGCTGTCATTTCTTCTTGATTTCTCAGAATGTACCGTGACATCTTTAACAGTTTGCTTTTGCTATGTTTACTCCAGAAATACTCTGGATTTGATATTTACTTCACTGATCCCAGTACAGCCATTATATATTCCTCTAAATATATAAAGGGTACAAATCATTAAGTGCATCTCTTCTGCAGCTCGCCTCACCTTCATGTCTCAGCCGTCTGACACAGAGATAACCGAAGCTCCGCAGTGTCCGTCCACTTAAAGCAGTCAGCAGCAAACTTAAAAGACAGACAGACAGACACACACGCAGTCTTTGTTTGATCCCCTGTGAGGTTTATCTCTTAAGCCCAAATGTCAACACTTGAAGTCGACAGCCTCAGTTTCCTGCAGCGATCCAGGTAACAGCAGCTGACCTGGGGCACAATGGAAAGTCAGTGGGGCACATGACAATTCCAAAAATTCCAACTGATCATTTCGGTCAGATTAAACTCCTCGTGTCCACTTCATCCTCACCATGCAGTTTTTTCATTTTATTTTTAATACATGAAATTTACTGAACCAGTGGATGAACAGCTTCATGAATCAGATGATGCGTTAGTTCCAATTTATGTTGGTCTTCGATGATGGAAATCAAAATACTGCAGAGTTCTGCACTTCACCTGTGTTCGCTGTGCTGTCATCGACACGTTCCCTGCAACAGCTTCATTAGCGAGTCGGTGGTGGCGCCCCCTGTTAAGGCTGTTATTGTTGTTTCACACTCTGGGCTCACTGTAGGAGTGGTCGTGGTTTCTGGACGCCTCCTTCATCGTTGCTTTATTTACAGAGGATCTGTGCTGGCCTCCAGCTTTCATCCTGTGGTTTGTTTACATCAGTGATGCGATGTTTGGGCCACGCTGCCACCTCCTCTGATGTTTTATGGGTCACTGCCCCGTACGCATGGACCTGCGGTATTTTTAGAGACTGTGCGTGTGTGTGTGGCAGAGTCATTTCCTGGTTATGAATAGGATGATTTGGAGTTTGTTGAATATGATCCAATGATGTGTGTGTAACAATAGTGAGGCTATTGTTATTTGGACAGAATAAATTAGTCATACATACAGGCTCTCAAGAACACACACACATGCAGAAACATCCATGAGGTAATATACACAGCATTGACACATGAATGCACAAAAGTAATATCAGATGATTTTTGGAGTTTGTGCGTGTGTGTGCGTGTGTGTGTGCGTGTGTCAGATAAATCCAGAATTGGAAGTGTGGCTGAGGATTAGTTCAAAGTTTGAGTGGTGGTGTCAGTGTGACTCTGAACTGTAGTTATGATGCGACTTTAACTGAATCAACAAAGTGATCCGACCTGATCCAGACCTGCACCCCCCCAGTCCTTCACTCTCTGTTACAGATTTTTTTCCTTCAATCACAAACCAACAGTGGAGTCCTTTTGTGTGTGAACCTTTTGACCTGTGTGTCCTTCTGTGTCCCTTTTTACCTTTCCTTACAACTGCCCTCTCTCTCTCTGTCTCTCTCTCTCCATATAGGTTAATCATTCCAGCAGTGCTTTAATGCCAGAGGATGTCTTATCAGAGTCTGTGTCATTTTATAACCTGACCCCGCCCCCCCACTTGTCCTCTCATCTTCTGACTCCACCCACCTCACTGCCTGCAAAGGACTGCCGGTTTCAACCAATCACAGCCCAGTGTGTGTGTGCGTGTGCGTGTATGTGTGCTAATTTTATATAAAGCAGCTGCAGGTTATTATGCACATGAAAACTTTTATTTCCATTGGATGTGTGATAATGTCGTATTGCCAGCGTTGACTCATCATATGAACTAAATGTTATTACAATAACTGGATTTACATCTGGGTCTTAAAGAGGGGATCTTACAAAACCCTATTTGGACTCTATTTGACAGTTTCACAAAAATATATTATTCCTTGATAATTAAATTCATTTAAAGTGTCACTGAGCCTTCTGTTTTACTCTTCCATCATTTGATTTAATTGCTATGATTTCAGACTGTTTCAGAAAAGGAGGTCAAACTAATATTTCACTTGAAGAAGAAAGAACCATTGTGTTGAGGAAAGCATCAAATTATGAAAAATGGGCACGTGGAACGAGTCTGAACATTCAAAGTAAAGGTTCTTAAAATACAATTTTCACTCACTAATCTCAGGTATAGTTTTGAAACAGCCCCCCCCTCTCTCTTTCTCTCTCTCTCTCTCTGTGTGTGTGTGTGTGTGTGTGTGTGTACCCTCTGTGACCCTCCTGGTCTGTCTGGCTGGTCCCCCTGCAGCCAGGGGAGTCGTTATTACAGAACAAGAGCTGATCCCTCGTCTTTGTGTATTAATTTGGAAATGGCTAAACAGCCCGAGTCGGACGTCAACTCGCTAATTGATCCCTGCTCAGCCAATTACCGATAATAAATCAGAAGCACAGATATAATTCATGGCGTGAAGGGGGCAGATTTGATCCGAAAATAAAGGCCAGTGGAACCCTGCGGCCGGAGCTGCGCCATGTTCCCAAACCTGCAGCAAAAGGCCCAAATCTGATGTGACACCAGGGTTATTGGACGTGTTTAATATAAATATGTTTGCTCTGGGTGTCATGCACGATTCAGTGCGCCCTGCGAGAGAAAGGGAGAAAAAACTTTAGTCTCATTTTGACTTTTTAACGCTCAGGTGTGATGATATTTGAGCACAGGCGCAGAACACGATGCCGAAATGATCAATTAATAACAGATATATATAAAGATAAAGAGTTTACTTAAAAAGTAATTGACAGAAGCGGGTGCACACGGAGCCTCTGCCCTCACGTGCCGCTGCTTCATCTCCTCTCCGTGGTTTCCTCGCGCTGTCTCTGTTTTTTAAAGTCCGTCATTAACGAGGCTTTCACAGCTGAGATGTTTTGGGGATGTGGAGCCGGAGGGTCCGAGGCGATGGGTCCCGGTCCCCGCGCCTGATTGGATCCGTGAGGGATGATGTCAGACGACCGCGTGCGTCCCGGATTGGAGCGAGCGGAGTAAACAAAGCCGCGAGGAGGAGGAGGAGGAGGAGAGGTCTCCACATCTCCAGACAGTCCGACCAACACACCGAATCCGACTTTTACGCACGGGAGAGGGCGGCCCCGGCTGCGCGTACTCGTCCGCTAAAGGCTGAAAGTCGCACTGACAGCCGCACTCTGATGGTTGACGCTAAACCAGAGTTTTGGGAGCGCCACGGGGAAACTTACCTCCGCCTTCTGCTCCGGACGCAGCGCAGTTTTCTCGTTTTGATTCAGAGACCGATCCTTCAACCGAGCGCGCGCAGCTGCGCTGTAATAAGTAGCCTATCGAGGGAAGCACGCGCATGTGCTCGGCTTTATTATTATTATTGCGGTTTTTGTTAATGATTTGCTTTTCGTTTTTTTATGCGCAAAAGCAATAATGAGTGAGTGAACCAGCGAAGTTGACGTACAGCAGCTGCGCAGCGCGGCCGAATGGAGACGGTCCGAGCCGACTGAGTTGACGGAGCGTTTAGTCCGGGGACAGACCGAGACAGAAAGTTAGAAATAGACCGCGACAGAAGACATCTGGGTCCCCGTGCGGGCCGTTTGGGGACGCGTGCCTGTGCTGTCCCGGGTGTCCCGCAGAGCCGTGCGGAGTCTCCAGCTCGGGCCGGCGGCGCTGACATGCTGCCCAAAGTCGAGACTGAATCCCTGGGACTCTCTCGATCGTATGGAGAACACAGGCACATGCCAAAGATTATGCAAGGTAAGACCAGGCACCCATCAGCTTCTGCCACACGTGCTGACCGCGCAGTGCGTTCTCAGCGTGCAAGCGCGTCGCTCAGTGTCTCCAGAACTTCTGACAAAGATCTTAAAAGTATAAAGCACTGTTACTGACACAGGCGATGATTCTGTGTCCAACGGGTTTCGTTTTTATCTTCGTTGCTTTATATATATATATTTTTTAAAAAGTGTTTTAAAAAGTGTGTTTGCTGCAGTTTTAAATGTAAACGACCTGCCCTCGGTTCCCGTGATTTAAGGATGAAGTCTGCAGATCCACTTTTTAAACCCTGGGCCGATGATCAAATTATGATTCCTGCCATGTGGAAGTCGCGCTGGAAGTGCGCGTGAGTCAGGCGCATAAAAACACTGAGCGGCAGAGAAGTCTTTTTTTTTAATTCAGTCACATTTTTATACTGAGTCTGTTCTCTCGGTGTCAGCAGATAATACCTCAGTATTTATCTTGATTTTTAGAGAAGTTGAAACTACTTGTTATCTATTTATTTTAAAAATAATAAAAAAAATAAATACATAAAAAGAAGGATCAGATGTAAAAGGTTTGATTCTGGGATTTGTCCCCTGCCAAAATCTTTGACCCCGGCTGAGCTAACTTTATTCCATTCAAAAAAATCTGCTCTAATTTATTTGTACATCTCATAAGACCTTGTATAAAAACTGTGATATTGTGTCAGAAATAAATCCAGACACATTTGGTGTGTTTTCAAGATTTTTCTGTTTCTGCGAATTGTCAAATTCTGGCCTCTAGAATTTTTCCCATTTCAAAACCAAGTGGAACTAAATTTAAATGAGGCATAAAATGACGTTTTTAAGATTTTTTATTTTTGTTTGATTATCTTTGCAGACTATTATTTGTTTTACTCCTGATTATTAATGTCCAGCTCTGCGGGCGGAACTGCTTTACATCTTTAAATGTGCAGCTTCGATTCAGACATTTTCTCTTTGCTCTTCACAGATTGGACACGTGTTTTAAAATGAATTCGAACATTGTATATTTGTCAGGATCAGCCGCCTCCTCGGTGCTCTGCTGTCACCTCCCAGCTTCAACCGGACAGTCAATTAGGCGCACGTCTTGTTTATGAGCCGCAGATAAAGCGCAGGAGCCCTGTTATCTGCGCGTAAACACAGCGGGGGAAACAGGTAGCTCTGGATCAGGGGGATTTGCTCGTGGACTCACGTCGTGCGTGTTTGGGGGGGGGGGCGGGGGGGGGGGGGGGGGGGGGGGGGGGGGGGGGGGGGGGGGGGGGGGGGGGGTCGTGGAGTTGAGAGGTAGCAGGTCAGAGTCGTGTCTCTGCATCTCTGAACTGCGCGTGTATGTGTCTGCGGAGCAGAGATGCGCGGATCTCATTACGCACAAGTTGACCGTAAAAAGGTAAATCCTCAGGGATGGAACTCAACACAGCCCGGCTCCTAATGCCAGGTCACTGCTCGGCAACTCCTCCAAAAGAAGCACGGAGGAATAATTCGATATTTAACCTTTTTACTGAAATCACTCTCGGTCTGCGGCCTCAGGATCGTTCCCTGGTGGACCTGCGATCCTTTCCAAAATTAACCACGGCGTCTTCCATCGCACAGCCTCACCCAAAGTCCAGATTCGATTTATTTTCTTAGGTAAAATTCGACAAAATCTGCAGCGGCCGTGCGTCACGAGAGCAGGCCCGGTGCAAGCCGAACCCCCGCTCCTGACCTCCCTGCTTCTGGCGCTTTTAGCGGCGCAAAGTTCTGGACGCGGCGCTCACGCTTTTTCTCAGCTTCTGTGTGGAAACACGCGGCCGCTCGCTGGAACTTGTTGCTTCTGCTGGGAACACGCACACGCGCATCCCAGCAGGGCAAAGCGTTCATAAACCCAGAGATCATGTCTAATTAAAAAGGGGGTTTGAAACAGCGCGCGCGCGTGTGTGTGTGTGTGTGAGGCCTTGGAAGGCAGAGCAGTTGACAAAATATTTCCACTTTTACAGCCGCATCCAGCGCGCCTTCCCCGCTCGATGCTGCCAGCCTCTTTATGATTGGAGCCGTAAATGCGTTTGGAAGTGTTGTAAATGTCAGGCTGACTGTTCGCTCGGACGGACACGCGCGTCTTATCAACGCTGTTTCTAATACACGAGCAGATCCCCGCGGTGACACTTCATCAAACAGGTGTCAGAACATCAGCAAATATTTTACAATTTAAAACAGATTTTTAAACCGCAATAATCTTTTTTTTTATGTTTCCACTTCATTTTGAATCCATGCTTTGGAAACATGAAGAATCATTTTTCAAATATTGTATTTAAATATGTGTGAACATCGTGAAGCGGACCTGCGGGCCCGCGGGGCTGCGCTGATTCTCTGACATGATTCTGGTGCTGGTGAACTTTCTTCTTCCTCGCCCGCAGAGATGAGCTCTTTATTTGCGTATCTTCATTTGTCTGTGGGCGGTAACATGTTCTCCTCCAATCCTTAACTCTAATATCTCTCCGTGTCCCCCAGCGCCTCCACGACTTAGACGCATGCATATTTATGAGGCTCGCTTTCCTCAGCCTTTTTTTTTTAAAACACGTTTTCTGTCTTGTTGTTGTTTTTTTTTTTTTTTCAACTCGACGCTAGAACAGAAGGTAACGAGGAGAAATAAAGTGTTGCGTCCTTTAAAGTCCAATACACAGTTTCAACTAAACATTATAAAAGTTTTTATTTGATCTTATGAAGTTTGTCTAAGCGCTTCCAGTGGTTCATCTGGATGGAAAAGATTGAAATAGACTCTCTCTCTCTCTCTCTGTGTGTGTGTGTGTGTGTGTGTGTGTGTGTGTCTCCTCCCACAGCACCCCAGATAAAAATGATGGACTACTCTTATGACGAAGACTTGGACGAGATGTGTCCCGTTTGTGGAGACAAAGTTTCTGGGTATCACTACGGACTCTTGACCTGCGAGAGCTGCAAGGTTAGTGCACCAAGCAAAAATGTCCATACAGTGATAAAATGTCTGTGTGTGTGTGTGTGTGTGTGTGTGTGTAGTCCAAAAAGTGCCTCAGTTAATTGATAGTGATTAGTGCTGAATAAACATGGAGGTTTCAGCCTGTGTGGCTGGAGATGTGTTTGCTGGACTGAGAAAAAACCAGCATGAAGCCCAGCTGATCTCTCTACCCGTCATGACTGCAGACTCATCCCCATGTAAAAAAGAATCTGTGCATGTTGCTATATGAGCAGTTTTCTCTGACGAGGCCTTAGCCCAGCGTGCTAACGCCACCCTTCATCTGTGGAGATGCAGTTTTTTTTTTCTCCATTTGAAGTTCTGCACGCAAAGGCATTTCTCCTTTTGGTGACTTGCAACAAGTGCAGCGGTGCAGCGTCGGTGCCTCGGCGGCAACATCACGCTGCAGGAAGACGAGGGTCAGATGTTGTTGTGACAGTTGAGCCGACAAACTTTTCCTGCTGCTGTCAGAGGATTTTGTGGTGGAGGGCCTGGAAATGCAACAGGAGTTCAAAAACGAATGCACTGGGGTTTTGTCTTTCTTTTTTTTTTTTTTTCAAAACCACCGAACAGAGGAGGCGGAGGAGGAGGAGGAGGATTTAACCCAGAAAGCAAAGTACACAACCATAATGAATGTGTTTGTACAAGCCTGTGTCCCACTGTCGAAAACTCTCAACACGAGTTCATTAGGAGCACGGCAGCATTGTGTGGTTGGAAAACATTTTCATGCACATGTTAATAATGAGGCTACTGTAACAGCAAAGTGTAGCCGCCATTAATTTGAGCTCCATCAACAACCTATTTGTCTCTTTCAGCCTGTTTCCACCGCTCACCTCAGCGCCCGGCGAGCAGGCGTCGCCTCGGGTTTTTTTCTCTCAGCCCAGTAAAGCTGTCAGCACAAAATTAAGCTAAGACAAATGTCTGCGTGTTAACACTGTTCAGTGCAAAAAAAAAAAAAAAATATTGCAGCTCGCAGTATTGATGCGGCGGCGGCACACATTTCCTGCCTATGTGGTCATTATTCAAAGCAGATGTTATAGATTTGATCCTATATTATGACCTTGAGATGCTGAGCAGTTGAAGGGAGACGCCGGCGGCATCTCTGCTGCTTTTCAGGCTGGACGAGCAAACACTCAGCTGAGTGTGTGTGTGTGTGTGTGTGTTTATGCAGCATGTACATGAAGAGGTTTGGGATTTGGCGCTGCAGCCTATATCCTCCCTGAGACATGAATAATGCTGATACCTGGAGCCGCCCATTGATTATCCCTAAAACGAGGCCGTCTGTTCAGGGAAAGACTTATCAGGGTTCAAGTAGTATATCAGTCGTGTGTTGACATGTCAAGTTTGCTCCTTGTTCCCTTCTGCAAAAAACAAAAAACAAAAAAAAAAACAATCCGATTTTGTGCCGATGATGACTGTGCAACAAAAGTGCAGTTAGGAATGATTAACACACACACAAATGAAAGAAAAAGTGAATTTCAAATGTTTCTTTCATTTAATCCCTGGTTATCATACCACCTCCCTAACACACACACACACACACACACACACACACACACACGTCCCTTTATCTCCTCTGCGTCAGCCCACACAGAACAAACAGTGAACCACATCATACCTGTTAGTTTAACAACAGCATGGCTCTCACTGCACACACACACACACACACACAGGCAGACAGACAGGCCTCATCCTGGCACGCGTCTTTATGGGGGAATTAAATCCTAAAATACTGACATCACAAGCAGCCCGTTGGAAGGTCAGAGCCGTGCACGTGTAGACGCGTTGGAAATAAATTTATGATCTGCAGGAAGAAAAGAAAACTAAACAAACTGAGGTCAGGGATGTAGTTTGAAATGCAGAGCACGTATGTGAGTGAATGGAGCAGGTGCAGGACGCCGCGGTCCTGCCACTCAGCGCTGACGTGGTGTCAGAGCTGCTTCCTGCTTGTTGTTTCAGTTTTTTCGGACCGAATCCCAAGGTCACGAACACCCAGTTCTACTCCGGTCGTTTACCCAATTACCACGCACGTTACTGCTGCGAATGCCTTCTGCACTTCACGGCCTGGTTTCACAGTTTATGTTAATAAGTGCGTTTTTACTTCTGGCGAAAAGTCTGTTATTTGTAATGTCAACAGAAGCAACGCTAGCTCGCAGGAATCCCTCTCCACATCACAAAACGAGCCTCGGCGAGAGCCTTTCTTGGTTTGAACTGCAGGTCAAATGAGCGTTTCACTGAGAGGTTGTTCGCCTAATCTCCACCAGCGATATTGTGTGTGTGTTTTTTTTTTTTTTTTACAGCATGGTACGAACCAGTTTGCTTATTTTTAGCGTACGCTGTGTGCTAAGTGGAAAATTGGAGAGAAAGTTCTCTGTGAAGCATGGATTTTTTAGCTCTGCACAGGTCGATAATCCAGAACTGAGAGCACTTTTTGGGGGGACTAATAAGCCCGGGCAGATTGTCAATTAAATTTTGTGTTTGGTGAGATATTGACAGCAGCACGTTCCCTTTTTTTAAAAATATTTTGACTTTTTTTTTTAAAGAGCAGGTTTAAAGATTCTCCTCCTCGGTTATGGATCTGGAATACGTTAATACCATCTTCCCTCCGTTTGATTTTCACTGCTGCTGCCAATAATTAATTCCACGTTGCAGGTATGAATATATCTGTAATCTCGGAACTGTGAATTATGGATATAATTTATTGGATTCGTTTGGACTCCTGTGCTCGTATTTTTCAATAATTAAGTGCAAGAGTAGAAAAAGATGCTTTCCCCGTAAGTTTCAGTCTTTCCACGAGTTGAGAGGAGGATTGTCAATCTGAAAAAAATTAGATTCTAAACCCTTTATATTTCACAGTGTGTGAAGCAGCTATTTAAAGAATTCATATTTGGATATTTTCCAGGCCTGAAAATCTTGAAAAATGTCACAAAAGCAGTTTATAAATAACATCCTCAAGTCTCTTGAACAATGAAGAGGCGATGATGTTGTTTTTTTGGACTTAAAAAAAGTGTGTATTCGTGCTTTGTTCTGTGTGTGTGTGTGTATGTGTGTGAGAGAGAGAGAGAGCGAGAGAGAGCAATCCTGTCCCTCTCCATCTGTCTGGGAGTGTGAATGGGCCAATTACCATCGCATTGCAGGGGTCAAGCAGGTTGACGTCTTAATTGGTTCTCTCCGCAGGGCTTCTTCAAACGCACCGTCCAGAACAACAAGCGCTACACATGCATAGAGAACCAGAGCTGCCAGATCGACAAGACCCAGAGGAAGCGCTGCCCGTACTGCCGCTTCCAGAAGTGCCTCACCGTGGGCATGAAGCTCGAAGGTACAGCAGCATGTTTCCAGCTCTACGTGTCTCACGTGTCGGGGTGAACGGCAGCGGGTTCTGCTTCTGTTGTAATTAAGTGTTGGGTAAATATTTTATGACTGGTGCCTGGAAGACAAAGTGTGCGTATGTGCAAACACCCAGGGTCTGGAATATCCGGCCACTGGAGCATCCATGCCCTGCTCAAGGGCTGTCGAATTTTAGCCTACAGAAAGCAGCTCTAATGATTAATTATGATATTAAATATTAAGTTGAGTCTCTGCATTAAGAGCATCAGTGTCAAATTGTCCTGGTTTGAAGTAGAAATGATCGGCGCAGAATGGAATCAAGATGTCAAAAGTAAAATGTAAATGTAATGCAAAGTTGATTATTTCAGACTGGTCAAATGATGCTGTTGCAAGTTGCTATGGTGAAGTTAATTATTGCAGTTTTATAAACCGGTAGTTCAATGTGTAAAGGAATTAGTAACTAATACTAAACAAATACTAGTAGAGGAGTAGATAGTCAAACATATTGGGAAAATAAGCATCTTAAATATGTCCTCCAGTGTAATACTTGAGGCAAACGTGGAGTACCACACCAACGTGCTCACTTTCCATTCAAGGGTTTAAAAATTATATTTGACTCTGGGAGACTATTTATCTTTTCACAGTGCACATATCGCCCTGGGTTTCACAGTAAACACCATCTGAAACTCACAGGACACACGTGCACGAGTGGAAAAGCAGATGCAGACGCTCAGCCTCTGTGCTCGTGTGTGTGCGTCCAGATTTGATGCCTGCTTGCAATTACTGTTTCTGAAAGTCGGGGAGGAAAAAACTTATAACGCACAGCAGCTTAAAACGGGAGCTTCTGGACTTTCACGGAGGTGTTTTTAAAAAGCGCCGGTGAAACGGTGAAAAGTCTGTTTCCATTAATCCCCGATTGAACCGGGTTCATCGCAGTACATTCACTCTCTTTGGAAAAATATTCTTCCACCATCAATTTGCATGTGGGAAGTTTCCCTGTGCCTTGAGATAGCCTCCATTTAGAAAAAAAAACAGGGTTTGACGGAATGATTGCTTGTATGAAAGTAGAAGATTATATTTATTTAAACATTTAACAATGAACATCTCAGTAATTTCTCTTCTCCTGAATGTGTAGCGCATGAAGAGAAGCCTTTCATTTCAGCCAGAGCGTTGAAATCCAGCATCACTTATTAGTATTTGAGAAGGGGTTGGGGGAGGGGGAGGGGGGGGGGCGTATCTGGTAGCTGCTGTACACTTAAATTTGCCAGACAGAGTAATAGATAAAATATTAAACTTGGCAGCGGGGCGAGAATGTAATGATGATACTGTTGGCCGGCCGTTTCGAGGCCTCTTTGTTGGAGTTGAACGCGGCTCAGAATCTTGTTTAAAAAACGTCGGCTCCCCAGAAGTGACAGGGCGGCAGGGCGAGAAACTCAAAGATAATATTTAAAATCAGCCATTTTTTTCCAAACATTAGTTGACACATTTTTACTCTGAAGTCACATGAATAACTTGACCTGAAGGTCGTCCTTTCACTGACTATTGAAAAGCTTAGATTAATAGTTTTGACATCCAGGATGTTAAGATTAAAAAATACGGCATTTTTTTTTTTTTTTTAATCTTGCACAGCCTTTTTAATAAGGTGTTATGATATTCATAAGGCTTCTGTGATGAAATTCTTCCCACATTTGTATTTTAAACCAAATTAAAATTCCCTGGGCCCCTGAAAAGCTCACACGAAATTGAGAAAACTTAATACGCTAAAGAAAAAAAAGACCCTGAGAGGATGAAAGTAAAGAAAGCCGAACTAAAACCCTCCTGGAGGCTCCTTCTGTCTTTACCTGCCATGTGTCGTATCATTAATTGCTGTTAATTGTGAATGGCCGCTGGGCAGAAAGTCCTGGCCTGTCACTTTCCAGCTGACACCGGCGGGGAGGGGGAGGCGGTGGTTGTTTTGCCTGTGGTAGCTTTGCAGCTCGGGGGCACGACGGGGCCCTGCAGCGCTCTGTCAGGGGCCAGACGCTCCAGTGGGCGACTCCTGCCACGAGCAGTAAAGACCTCCCAGACCGAGAGTGTGACACCGCTCACCACACACACACACACACACTGTACATACAGCTCCCCCCGTGGTAAACACATACATGTATTCATGAAGGCGTTCAAGAGGCCACAGGGAAGAGGCAGAAAGCATCGAGAAAACGAAAGAAAGAACAAACTGTGTGAACTGTGTGAGAGGAGGAGGAGGAGGAGGAGATCTGGGGTCAAGTGCTTTGTTATTGCAATCTTCTCGTTCCGTTAAGCGGCAGCTTGCAGCAACATGTGAGTCCAGGCTATCGGCTGGAAACTCTCAAGTTGACTCAAAACGTCGTTTCTGTCAGGACGTCTGTTTACTCTCCGTTCCGTGTCTTTCCTGTTTGTTGACGAGGCTGCCAACCAATGTGGAGTTTGATGTTTGCTGCCAGCGTGCGCGCAGACAGCGCGTTGGAGTTGAGACGAGGTGAAAAGGTTGACAAGAACGAACCAGAGAGCCATAAACAGTGACGTGGCGTGTCCATCGGCCTCAGCGCTGCAGGATCCTGACTGGCGACCTCAGGACCAACCAGAACTAAAACCTCACTTTGATAACGAAGAGCTGAAGCTGCTGTAACGTCCACAGCTGCTAATATTTTAAAAATTGTATTTTCACCTTCACCCACGTGGTAACGTTTCTGAGAACGATGGGAGACTCAGGACCTTTTAAAAAAACTTTCTTCGGCATTGATTGGCCGCTATTCAACGTGTGTTTCTAAAGAAATTATTCTTGATGAAAAATCTAAAGAGGAACTCAGCCCAATGTGAAGCTGCCTGATTGAATTTAGACTTGGGCCTTGGTGCTCTTTCTTTTAAATCTTTACTTTTAATTTGCTAATTACATTTTCTACCGTTGTGACACACACACACACACACACACAATGATGAAGACGCACTGCAGCTCCTGTCTGCCAGAGTTGACTCAAAAAAAAGCCTCTTCCTATTTAGCCTCGACCCATTAGCACGTTGTTCTCCGCAGCTGATGATGCATTCAGTGTGTGAACAGCTCCCTCTGGAATGATCCTCCTGTTTCTGCTTGCTGGAAGTTGCCCTGCATCACGCGCTTCACTGAGCCGCCTAATGTTTCCTTCAACTGTGCGTCAGCAGCAGCGGCAGCGTGTGAGGGAGGAAGTAGGAGTTACTTTGGATAACGATGAGGAGCGTCAGGGGGATCAAACCGATGACCCTCTGGTTAGTGGACAGCCCGCTCCACCTCCTCAGCCATGGCCGCCAAACCTCAACCCAGAGTTACAGTGGACACTAATCGGCCTCTGATTTCATTAATTTCATCCTCCAATCAGAACTCATTCATTCCTACAATCGTGAACCCACCACGGCTGAACTCAAGCGCCACCAACCAGGTGCCTTTACAGTCCCCTCACTCTCTCTCTCTCTCTCTCCCTCTGCCACCACTTTTTATTTCCTCCCTGTCTCCAGCCCTCTCGCTCTGATTTGTCTTCCATCAGCCGCCCAGTAACCTGGGCTGGAAGCCGGGGAGCTGTCCCATTACTTATGCATAGGTATCATAGGTATTCATGTGTGTGCATGGGATCGGGCGCATCCGGAGCAGGGGCCGGGGCCCCGACATGACAAACAGGGTGTCAGCAAGACTCCGCGAGACCCATTAATATGCCGCCGGCCGACAGGGATCCTCACCTACGCACGCTTAATATTCCTGTATATTAAACAACCATAAATCAGAGGATATAAGCGCTCAGGGCTCTATGTGTGTGTGTGTGTGTGTGTAAACAATCCTGTGTGTGCAGTCTGTGTTGGAGTACACGGCGGATGCTTGTAGACAGTCAGTCAGGAGGATTCAGAGGACGGCATCGTCTCTCCTCAGATCCTCAAGTTCTTTCAGTTAAACAGGAGACCGCGGCGTTTCCTGTGTGGGACGTTTTCTCCGGGTCTTTCTCACGTCACGTCCTCACAGCGTTTTTGGCAGAGCAGCTTTTTCCTAACCAATACTTCAAAGCAGAAAAGTGTGTGTGCAGCTTTGTCACATCAGCTCAATCTCTGCAGCATCCAAACATTCACACCTCCCCAGCTCTGCCTCCCTCACACACACACACACACACACACACACACCTCGTTCCTAAACACGCACGCTTACACTGTCAACTCCCTCCCCTCCCATATTAATCTGTGCTACATGCATGCAAATCACCTTGTTTAATTACAGACAAAGAATCTGTGTGTGTGTGTGAATCCAGATCCTTACTCCAGCTCTGGATATTCATGATGCGATGTGGGTCCCTGGGCCCGAGGAGGCAGTCGGGGGTTTAATTTTGTTTTCCCAGCAGAGCTAACTATTAGTTTCTCAGCTCGTTAATGACGCTGTTGTGCAGAAGTCATTAATAGTTAACGTTACAATAATGTTTAATGGATACATTTGACTGGGCTCCTTTCTTGGACACGCGATCAATTTTTTAACGGCCGTGATAATCCCTGAGTCTGTTTGATTGGGCACTGGAGTTGACCTCAAGCATTTTGGGAAGTGTGTGTGTGTCTCTACAGTGGCAGGAGCGTCTGGCGTAGCCCCTTCCCTCCGTGTGACACATCCCATGTTACCCAGTGTGTGTGTGTGTGTGTGTGTGTGTGTGTGTGTGTGTGTGTGTGCCTCCACTCCTGGCTCCTCTCTCTCAGATCAGTGACAGACACTTTTGTGACGGAGGTCATTAAAATCACTCCCAAGGCAGCTCGTGTGTGTGTGTGTGTGTGTATGGGTGTCTCCCCCTTTCCCCCCACTCCCACTTTCTCCCCCTCTTTTCAATTTTCATCCCTCCCCCAGTCCTTCAGTCAGACTGAGTGGACCCAGGCCACAGGGCCACAGTGGGTCCATGTATTTGCATGTAAAGTTAAATTGTGGGTTTTATTTATTTTTTCAGAGACATTAAAAAACTATGAATACAATAAAAATAATAAGTCTGTGATATTCTGCAGTATTGGTATTGGTTGTTGCTGCGTCTCCCAGACGTGCGTTAGCCCGTGGCACGCTGCGCTCGGTGAGTAAGAGGTAATTAAGTATGAATAATTAACACCAGTGCTCCCCGACTGGGAACCAGCACAGCGGCTTCCCCATGGCAGCAGTCGGCCAGATCACACATGGCCCTTGTAGGAGTCCACTGTGTTCATTAGAAATACCCACGGCACAGACTCGTTGTGATCCTCACCGCGGGATCCTGCGCTGAGTGGGGAGGCAGGGGGCATCGTGGGTATGTTTGGCTCATCAGGAAAAAAAAAAAAAAAAGGGCCCAATTTGCTTATTGTCAGCGTGTCCAGCCTTTGGGGGCTTTCACGGAGAAAAAGGTTTGTGCTAATGGACAGTGACATTTGCAGCTTTTATATGTTGCATAATCAGACGGCATAATAAAACGTGTGTTCTGGACAGAGAGAGCTCGGATTTTCTTTGAGTCTCAACCGTCAAGCTTTTGAGGGACGTCGTCCCTGAGTGCGAGACGGAGACTGGCAGCTGGACGGCGGTCCTTCAGCTGCACAGAAGTTTGGGTGTCGGGTCAATGAGTAACGCAGCTATCTGTTAGACCGCTGCGGTTTGAGAGTCAACATGTGAACGTCAAGCGTAATCACCGAGGAGCACCTTTGCCCTACATACAAGTGAGGAGTTTGCCCTCCACATAGAGACGGACAGTTGTTGAATTTCTTGGGTTGAGGACACAGCATGCAACTGTCACTAATCCTCTGTTGTCTCCTCCTCTTCCTGTCAGCTGTGCGGGCGGACCGCATGCGTGGCGGTCGCAACAAGTTCGGGCCCATGTACAAACGAGACCGAGCTCTCAAGCAGCAGAAGAAGGCGCTGATCCGAGCCAACGGCCTCAAGATCGAGGCCATGTCTCAGGTGATGCAGGCCGTGCCCACTGACCTCACCATCTCCTCGGCCATCCAGAACATCCACTCAGCTGCCTCCAAGGGCCTCCCGCTGAGCCACCACGCCGGCCACCACGCCGGCCACCACCACCACCACCACCACCATCATCACGCCACCGCCCTGCCCCCCACAGACTACGATCGCAGCCCATTTGTCACCTCGCCGGTCAGCATGGCGATGCCGCCGCACGCCGGCAGCCTACAGGGCTACCAGGCGGCCTACGGACACTTCCAGGGCACGCGCACCATCAAGTCAGAGTACCCTGACCCTTACACCAGCTCGCCAGAGTCCATCATGGGCTACGCCTACGTAGACGCCTACCAGTCGGGCTCGCCGCCCAGCTTCCCCCACCTGATCGTAGAGCTGTTAAAGTGTGAGCCGGACGAGCCGCAGGTTCAGGCCAAGATCCTGGCGTACCTGCAGCAGGAGCAGGCCAGCCGCGGCAAACACGAGAAGCTCAACACCTTCGGCTTAATGTGCAAGATGGCCGACCAGACGCTGTTCTCCATCGTGGAGTGGGCGCGCAGCAGCATCTTCTTCCGTGAACTCAAGGTAGGCAATCCGACCGCATGCTTGACTGCTCACCACGATCAACCCCGACCCACCAAAAACCCAGAGTGGACTCATCACGCAACCCAAGGGCCGTTCTCTGGGTGGGGTTTAATTTCCAGAGAGCCATGAAAGCCGTGTGGTCAGCCTGCGCTTCACCTGCTCTTCTTCCCCTCCTTTTGTCTGTTAGCTTCACGCTGTGTCGCCAAAGGGCTCAGCTGCTTATTCACGGCACAGCCGTTCGTCCCGAAACCTCCCTCTCTAATATTTACCGCTGTGTTGTTTTTCAAAGGGGAGAAAATGATAAATGAAATAAATGCGATATTGAAATCTGTGCCAATTACAGCCCAGACAAGAGTCCTTGAAATACACATGTTGACATTTAGCAGGCGCTGTTTCTTCTCTATTGACATTTTTTCGAGAACTGATACACACACACACACACACACACGCTTGTCATAGGGTGTGGCCACATTGAGTAATTGTGTGCGCTGTGCCCATTAACTGTGAATGATCATTTTCACGGCACGGCCAGGCCTCTCCATTCCTCACCCCCTCGTCCTAATTCAATTATCTCAGCCACTTGTTTTTGTCGCTGCCTGATTTGCTGCCGAGTGAAGCGCCATTATGTTTCCCTAATGACGGCCCATATTGGTTGAGCTTAATAGCCGTTGAGCTGTGTGCCTGACACAAAGGTAGAAAATGACCCGGGTCTGGGGGGGTAGAAAGAGAAAGAGAACCCTCGCCCACTAAAACCAACCGCTGTGTTTTTAAAGAGCCATGTTCAGCACAAGTGGGGCTGAAGATAATGTCCGAGCTGTGGCTCTGACACGTTTTTCCCACACTGCAAAGACACACAGCTCTCTGCTCTTGATGTGTTTCTCATTAGCAGTCAGAGCCAAGCTCACCCCACCACTCACAAGTTTGGACACACCTTCTCACTTGATGGCTTTTCCTTATTTTCAAATATCAGAAATGTATGTATTACTGAAAGTAATGATGGACTCTTGTTTCTTTGACTGATCTCATTGCTACTTGCCATAATATGAATTTTAACAGTTGTCAAATCGGGCTGTCAGCTGTGTACCAACCTGACAGCTGATGGTCCCAACACCATTAAAAAGGCGAGAATGTCCACAAATGTGAAGTAAAAACCACTTCAGGTGACTCCATCATGAATCTCATTGAAAGCGTCAACAAAGCAAAGGGCAGCTACTCTGAGGAATCTAAAATATAAAACATATTGGGAGTTATTTAATATTTTCTACTTTTCTGGGTGATTCCATACGTCCCATCAGTCATTTGACTGATTCTACAATAAAGAAAGTGGGAAAAATTAAGGAAAAAATATTGACTGAGACGTGTGTGAGAGGTGTGTCCAAACTTTTGACTCAGCCCCCCCCCCCAACCTCTGACCCTCCCTAAATGTAAAGCTGAGAGTCTGAAGACAGGAGGCCGAGGAGAAGTTTGTCACAGCAGTAGTAGTGCGGCACTGTAGGAAGCTATAAATAAAGCGTCATCTCACACACTCACACACACACACACACACACAGCCCCTCTCTCCCTATTATTAGCTTCGTAAGAACAAAAGAATTTCTCTGGTAATGGAGCCAAGCTGGTGGAGTGTGTGTGTGCACACGTCTGCCAAAAAAAGTGTTTAAAGATTTAGTTTCCATAAGTTGGCTTTGGTCACGGGACTCATAAATATTTAGCCATTAGGAGGACCTTCTAAAGAACTCTCTCCATTCTCAGACCCCCCCCCCCCTTTCTGGGAATGAGCCATGACGTGAGGGACCTTTATTTCTAACACCTTGGATCCGAGAAGCTGAGACGGCCTCTTCCCGCCAGCGCACTTGGGTTTTGATTGGTTTAACACGTCGGCAATTAGACACGGGCAGATCTGCTGCGCCGGTTTGGAAATCAGCGGAGGAAAAGAAAACGTGGTGCAATGAGGGAACGTTTTGGCAGAGCTGAGGCCACGATCACCTGCGGTGGTTTCATAAAATATGAAGTGAGATGAAGACAGGTGCATGTGTCTGAGCCGTGTGGTGACAGCACTGGGTTCTTTCTGTCTTAATAAGCATCAATGATCAGTACATTGTACAGGTTATCCAACATGTTCTGGCTCAAAGGACTTTGGTTCATGAGGAGGAAGATGAATTAGCATCGGTTGAACCTTCTCTGTTCTCTATTCTCTATTCTGTTTATTCTCTATTAATCAAATCTGGCTTCTGTGACGGAATCATCGCTTTTATTTGCAGATAACTTGTCGAGATAAAATCCTTTCAGAATGACAATGTAGATGTGTTTTCTTCAGGGTATAAAGTATATTTTATACTTGAATCCACATCAGGCAGGTTACAGTTGTGTAGTGTGTCGTGAGCGCCTGGGCACTGACATTTGCTGAACAGAGCTGGTGCTCCGCGCCTCCCCTCCCCTCCCCTCCCCTGTCCTTCCATGAACCCCTCCGCCCGCCCCGGTGCCAGACACACCGCTCTGTCCACGTTAAAGGACAAATTCACCAAAAAAAAAAAAAAAAACTGAAACACAAAAAGTCAGTGTTTAATGAAGCCCAGACATGACTATTTTATCCAAAAAAAAAAAAAAAAATTGAAGAAAGCATTTTCTAACAGAGGGGATCCACAAACATGAGTCCTCTAAATTAATTCTGTAAAATAGTTTCTGAGAGCGAGCTGAGAGCAACTCGTGAAAATGAACAACTTCATGCTGTGTTTGTGAAAACAGGCCTCCGAAAAACACAGCTCCTAACGTCTAATGTTCCTGTTTGTGTTGCCGGACACATCGGGGGGGTTGTGTTCACGACCGTCTGTGTGTGTGTGTGAGAGGATGACTCATACTGGAGCTGGTCCTCTCCTCCATTGTTCCAGTGCTGGGATGGCTGGCCCGACTCCCATCACCAACACAATGGGACGCAGACTTCAGCCGAGCGATCGCCGCTATTGATGATTCCTGTGTTTATATCTCACCTCCCCAACTCCACCCCACCCCCCTCCTTTCCGCGCCCTTTAATAAAAGGGATGTGTGTTCCGGAGCCCTGTCAACACACACACACACACAGGTTAATGAAGCAAACAGTGCGGCGGCTTTAAGCCACACAATGATTCGATTTCACTTTTCCTCATTTAGTTAAATAAAACTTGCGCTTTAGTTCCAGTGCTTTGGAAACACTTTATTTCCAGCAGCTGCCTGAATTTAATTTGGGGGCGTTGTGACGTTTCTTTTAGCGAGGAAGTGACGAGCGAATAATGAGCTGGATACTGAACGTTATTCCGTCCTCTGTGACGCTGGAAGGCTGCAGCAGCTTTCATGGTTGAGGTTTTGCTGCACGTCAGCGGAGTCATTGCTGTTGTTGTTGATGTCGTGAATTTGTTCGTACACAATTGTGACATTTTCATTGGCTTTTGCCCAATTACCTCACATTTATTTAAATTGTAACCACGCAAACTGCAAATACTCAATTTCTTCACCTACAGAAAAAAAGATGAATAGTAACTATGCTTATTATATGTTATACTATATGACTTAATACAGTGATTCTCAGCTGGGGGTCCATGGAGCCCTAGTGGTCCGTGAATTTTTTTTAAAAACAGATCCTATGACATTTATAGAAATGGCATAATTTTATTCAAATATGACTGAGACCTTTATCTACCCAAACTACAGGTTTACTACAGGTTAACACGACTTTATTTCTTTAATTCCATCTGTTTTTAATTCATTGTATTTTAATAAGGGGGGGGGGTCCTCAGGGTTGATCAATAATATGTAAGCTTGAGAACCTTACATATTTTTCCTTTATATCAGGAGTCCAGCTTGAAATTTACTAACCATCATAACGTTAGGTTGCAGTTTGTTGTTGAATGTTGTAGCGTTAGTGCAGAAGCTGCTAAAAATCACGTCTTTGTGTCAGTGACGACTGGAGCTTTTCTGAAGGTGAAGGAGTCGTCAACAGATCTCTGAATGTAACCGACTCTTGTAATTTTTAAATTTTTTTTTTATCTCTCTACAAAGCTGTGTAACTTTATACATATATTTAGTCTGTCCAGCTGATAAAAGTGGAGCAGGAAGGAAAATACCTGTGACGTTTTGAAATGTGGCTTCGCTGTTTATTCTAGTCGTCTAGAGACTTTTTTTTTAGGGGGGGGGGAGTGGGGGTCCGTGCAGGTTTTTCTGCTTGTCAGTGTCTTTTCTTCTTCTTCTTTTTTTGGGGGGGGGGGGTTTGTGTCTCTGCATGTAGCGGGAATGGCAAAAGCAGAGCCGAGGGCCATTAAGTTGAGGAGGAACTGTATTAGAAGTCTTGTTCCCTGGGAAAGCTCCCAGCTGAGATGGGACAGCCATATTGGATAAACAGATGGCCGGCAAGAGGAAAGGAAAGGACAGCCGAGGAGAACGGAGGTGAAACAAAGAGGGGAGACGAGACGAGGAGACGAGAGGTCACAACACAGCTCCGCTGCCGCTCTCTCACTGAACACGGTTCGAATTTGGATTTTCTGGTTCTGTCCTGCCTCGGTCTGCGGGCGTGTACAGAGCGTCCACCCTCCTGCCCAAGTCCTGCAACATTCACAGAAATCTGCCCCAGCCGCTAAAATATAAAACGAGCATTTTAAGCAGCAGAATTATTTACGCCGCTGACTGTTTGCCGTCAGTTTATTCGACCCCTCTAAGCGGCGGCCCGTCAGTCAATCACGCCGTGTGACAGATCCCTGGGGTGGAGCGGGGGGGCGGCCCATGTTCACATCTCACACCTGAATATTCTCCACTTATAGATTTACCTGAGTGAATAATGTAAGGTCCTCTGATGCAACCCACCCTGCCCGGCTGCATATCCCCCCCACCCCTCCCCCCTCCTCCTCCTCCTCCTCAACCTCCCCTCCATCTACATCCATAAATATTACATGAATTTTCTTTGGTGAAATTATCCCTACACCACCCACCCACCCAGTTCAGACTGGAGGCTCTCTGACTACATTCTTAGTTATCCTCCTCGTGCACAGAAGCACACACACACACACACACAGAAGCAGGCACACACCTTTTCTGCCATGACCTACAATATACAGCAGCAGTTTAATTTTCAAGGTGCATGAATGTGTGTGTGTGTGTGTGTGTGTGTGTGTGTGTGCGTACAGGAGTATATTACCCCTGCCCTGCTCTGACCGGGGTTTGCACCTTTCCTTTTCTTCCTCACACCCCATAACTAAGTGGAAATTAATAAGCCGTTTTAGGTGCGATCTGTGATCCCTGGGAAGTGGTATATCTATACACACACACACACACACACATGCTGTTTCCGCGCCTGAGGGTGCAATGTCTGTCTTGTCACAGAGGTCAGTGCAACCAACCCCACCCCACCCCCACCCCCTCCTGGCCCCCCCATCCTGACAAACTGCACTGCAGGCGTGATGGGGTTGGCGGCCGCACGCAGTCAGCCAAGATTTGTAACTGTGTCCCTGCAGTCCATCGCATTTGAATTATTCTGCAGGCTGGGGTGCACCCTCCAACACACACACACACACACACTCACCAGCTTGCATTACATTAGCTGAGGGTGCAAGGGAGGATGCAGGAGACATGGAGGGACAAAGGGATGGAGACAGGGAGTTTGAAGGAAGAGAGATAAAGGCTTTGACATGAGAGAGAAAGAAAGAATGAGAAAGGACTCCAGGACCATGAGAGAAAAGAAAGACAAACATGCGAGATGGAGTCAGAGTGGGAGAGAGAGATATCCAAACAAAGATGAGAGGGGAAAAAGAAGTTGACTTGGGCGATAGAGAGAGAGAGAGAGAGAGAGAGAGAGAGAGAGAGAGAGAGAGAGAGAGAGAGGAAATAATGAAGGGCAGCCAGGGAAGGAGAGAAAGAGGGAAATGAGGTAGAGAGGAAGGTGAGGGGGGGTTAATGGGAAGACGAACAAGGGGCTGCTAGACGCAGCGACCAAGGGCAAGGGGAGGAGGAGGAGGAGTGGAGGGGCACGGTGAAGGACAACAGGGGAGGGGTGAGAAGGAGACCGGTCGGTTGCTCGGTGCGGGGCTGCAGTGGGGGGGTGGAAGGGGTGGGTGCTCGGGGGGGAACAGGTGGAAGGTTAATGGTCCTGGAGCGGATCCACCAGACGCTCTTGGGCTTGATATATGGGCCCGCGGCCGGGCGTGGGGCGTAGGCTTTCAAAGATATATTATTTCATTTGAGGAGCAGCACCATTCTGGCCGACACCCCCCCACAACCCCCACCCTCCCTCCACCTCCACCCCGACCCACCCTCACCCCTGCTTCCACCAACGCCCCCCCACGGCCCAGCATTTGTCCAGTGATAGATGACATGCCCCCACCACCACCGCCACAATACACATGTACAGTGTTTTCCAAACACGCACACACACACGCAGTCGCTCATGTACAGGTTTTTGTACATGAGCTACATTTACTAGTTCGCTCTGTCTCGCCCTCCCTCCCCTCTGCTGTCACTCTTCCTCCCCGGCTGCAGGCCGCTTCTTACGGCTGCCTGTGTGTTTTTTTAAGTTGCTATTTTAGTGGTAACAATATCTGTTTGATCAGTACCACTGTGGGTAAGAGGCGGGGGTGGAGGGGGGTGTTGGTAGGGGCTTCACAAAGGCCTCTTCTCATTCATAAATAATGGATCATGGTCGTGTGATACATCTCTTTCGTAAAATACTGTAAAACGAGCCTACAGGGTTTTTTTTGTTTTTCCACTTCTGCTAAAACCGAATGGAACAAGTCGATTATTGATGATGCCGTCAAACAAGAGCATATCTGATACGTCCCCCCTGAATGGTACAAATACATACATACTGACTGTACCTTAGACAGAACACGTGTGTTATAGGTTTCTCTTAGGTATTTATCACCCAAATCGTTCTCTAATAGAACAGGCCGCGCTTCGCCTGTTTGACCGCAGACGACAACTGATTTAATAAAAGGAAATTTTCCAGTGTTTCTCCTGACGTCCCCCAACGGTTGTAGACACGTCTTTAAGAAACGGCCTCTTCAAATGCCGGAATGGTCCCGCAGGTCCGACCCAGGGGGATCGCAGGAGGCCGGAAGGAAGAACAGGAAACTTGTTAAAAGCAAAGATTTAAGGTCGCCCGTCCCGGAGGAGCAGCAGCCGTCAGGAGGCGACGGGGGCTGGGAAGTTTAGCAAAGGGCAGAATCTGCTCATCCACTTGTTGCTTTGATGAGGGATGAAAGGGCTGTCATGAGGTACAGGTTTACAGAGCTCGGGGCCATGATGGACTCAACCGTCCTCAGCGTTTCCTCCTCGCTCAAGCAAAGTTCGCTTTCTGACAGTTTCGCACAGCTTCCCTTCATTTCACTGAAATCTTCCCTCCGACGGACGACAACTAGACATGCAATTGTTGAACTCTTCCCTGCTCCATTTCCACTCTTCTCCAAACTGATGAAGGAGCAAAGAAAAACAAAGATTGCCTCCACCTCCTCCTCCTCTATATTTTTTCATTTTCAGGCAGGTTAACACGGCCTGATTCACATTTGTGAGCACTTTGGGCATTCGTCGGGAGACAGAGCTGTTTAAGTCTTGTTTGAGGACGATCAGGGTAAAAGCCTTTTTTATTGGCAGGTCATGCTGCTTGTTAAGACGCCGCCGCAGGTGACTCGGCTGCTCCGTTAGCCCCGGTGGCCCCGCAGTTGTTGTTTCACAAGTTGGCACCAGTCAATCAAATCAGGGGGGAGAGAGAGAGAGAGAGAGAGAGAGATTGAAAGGCAGAGAGCAAGTGGGAATGAAAGATGAAGAAAATGGGTAAACAAAGTGGAGACGGGGACTTGATTTAGGCGGCCGGGCTGCTAACAAATCAACTCAACAGCATGCAAACACTTTCCAGCCAAGTGCAAAGAAACTTTTCCTCCCCCTGCCGTCTTTAATCCACAGTTATTTCCCCAAAGTGCCCAAAATTTAGGGCTTGCAGTTTAGAGCTGGAGAGGCCGAATTAGAAGTAATCCTGGTAAAATAGGAGATAACAGGCAAGGGGTAAGCACAGACAAGCGGCAGCGTTTTGCTTGGAAATAGCTCCCAGCTATAGGGTTTCCTGCAGGTCAGAGGGGCCGAGGTGTGGCTGCCGCAGCCTCACGCCAACCTTCAACCTCTAAACTAAACTCACCACACTTAAGTATGCAAACCTGTCAGCCAATCCATCTTCCCCTGCCCTGCCTGCTCACACATATCATCCCTGTCCAGGAGACGGTTCGGGAAGTGTCCGAGCACAGAGGAGCAACGAGGGTTTTTTAAGGAAGAAACCAAACATGTTCACATCCTGGACACAGCGACCCAGGGCGGCATTCTTTGCTAAAATAGCAGATGATTTATAAAGTTGCAGAAAGCAAAAGATTTAAAAAAATAATAATTTAATTCATAACCTATGACGCACAGCTTGGTAAAAGCTGCTCCTTGCTAAGGGGAGTTTAGCATCGATTACCACAAGTAAATACATGTTTCTGACTTTGTTAAACATTCAAAATTATAAAAAGCAACCAATTGAACTTATTATACAATGTATAGTATTAAAAAAAATCAAAACCTATCATCCTCAAAACAAAAGAGGAAGAATGAAGAAATATTGAGGCACTGACAGGCTGAATCCGTCTTTTTGTGACTGAACATCAAACGTCCTCAGCAAAGCGTTTGCATTCTGAAACATGAACCCCCAGTGTCTCCTCACACACACACACACACACACACACAGCCCCAGCTCCTTATGCTCTGATGTTGCGTGGCCTCAATTATCTGAGTGTAATCCGGCCTGCCTGGAGGTTGTGCCTGTGTCTGCCGCGCTCGTCACCGGGGTGTCAACAGTTGTCCCCCGATGTCTATTTTTGATGCTTATTTATGGCTTGTCTATTCTGGAAAGGGAGCGGGGAAGGCTTGGAGTGAGGGGTGGGGGGGTTGAGGGGGGAAGGGGTGGCGGCCGGGGTGCGGGAGACAATAGAGAAGACGAAGGTGGAGCAGAGTCAACAGCTTTACCGGGTAGTTTTACACAAACTAAAAGCTGAGGGGTATTTTTATTCGGCCGGTAAAGGCCTGTGATTGAATTTGCTCGGAGCCGTGCGCGGCGGTAACACTAGACATTGTGGCTGTGTTGTGACAACGGCTAAGAAATTTCACCGCAGCCGCACGCCACCGGCCGACCCAGACGAGAAAGCAGCTCCAGCTCGGCTGCCAAACTGGGACAAAGACACCTGTTCTCTATCCCTCTGCTGGCGTTTCTTTCCTTCACTGCGTTTAATAGCACTTGCTCTCCTTATTTTTTCTTTTGCACTGCACCAGGACTTTTTTTACGACTCTCACACCATTCCCTCAATCTGTCAGCCTCTCTCTCCATTCCTCCCAAAACACCATAACTGCGAACCTGGCGTGAGCCGCGGATAAATGATTCCATACATATGCAATAAAGGCCCAGCACTAATAATAGCCATTACAGCGCTGCGTTCTTTCAGGATTGCGACCTCTCCGAGGGGGATGAAACGAGGCTTTTCGAGCAAGCTGAAACAATGACGAGCCATAAAGCAAATATATTGAAAGGAGACTTGCTGCGAAAGGTGCCGACAACGCCGTTAAACCTCTGGAGGTGAACCAGAGAGGCTGAACCCAAACCAAGAAAGACAAGGTTTTCAGGCAGCGAGCTGCAGTCTCACCTTCCCTCAGGCCGCCGCGTGCTCCACAGCAGGCCACATGTTCCGTTCCCTGGCAGCGGCGCTACAGAGAGACGGCGTTCTGCTAACGTGGACGCGTTCGTGGCAGCTTCAGCCGTTGGGGGCGGGGGACCCGGAGACGCAGGGCTCCATCTGTTCTGCGGCGTTTTTGCCATTTTGTCTCATCCTCTTTGGGCTGCGACTGTTTACATATGACAAGACCTCAGGAAACGCTCAATTAGTTAATTCAGATATTTAAATTGGCCATCAAAGGCGCTGGGCTCTGGAGCTGTGCCACGTTTGGATGTGATATCAAACACTGTCTGTTCCAAACCCCCCCCCCCCCCCCCCCCCCCCCCCCCCCCCCCCAAAACGCCCCCCCCCCCCCCCCCCCCCCCGCCTTCTCAAAAAAGAGAAGAATAATAAGAAGAAATATAACGTGTGTTTCCCTCTCAACAGAAACCATCACTGTGTCAGTCTCTGCATTTTAAATTTGTCTCCTCAGTAGTGTTCAGGTATATTGCATACGATGGCGTGTGTGTGTGTGTGTGTGTGAGCTTTAAAGAGACTGTCTCTCTACTCTGAATAATAGAAAGGGGGGAAAGCCTTTAGCCCACTGTCGCCTTTGTCTCCTCCTCTTGTTTCCTGTTAACGCAAAGACGGCCAGCTGAGCATCTTCCCCAGTGTCTATCCATGAAACTCACACACACACACACACACACACATTCGTCCTCTTTATCTCGCTTCTGACACTCATGACCGTTTAATAAAAGTTATTCAGTCATATCCACACCTGCGTACATACACGCTGACCTCCTCACCTTCGTATATATATGTATATATATATATATATTGCACCCCCACCCCTTCGTTCACACTCCGCGCACAAACACTAAGTCATAAATTGCAGCATTAACTCAAATAATGATTGCACGGCATGAAAATTCAATGGCTGCGGCGTAATGCCCAGGAATCGCCTGGTAGAATAAGCTTTGGGTGTGTGTGTGTGTGTGTGTGTGTGTGTGTGTCTGCACTGGGAGTATGTAGTGGTGGTGGTGGTGGTGGGGGGGGGGGTTCTGGCGGATCAATAGGATTTCTATGATCAGTACTTCCAAGCCAGGAACCTTAAAGGCAGCAGCGTTGGTTTTCTCTGTCTGCAGAAGGAGGAAGGAAGAGAGTGGAGTGGCGGGAAGGCAGCAGGAGGTGTGTGTGTGTTGGAGGAAGGGTTACTTTTGGGAGATGCCATTCCCTGGGCTGCGGGTGTATTAGCAGTCTAATGTTCATGTGAATAATTGATTAGGGCTTCTCTGTGTTTTTGATAATTAGTTGATAGCTTCTTAGCTCTAAGCCCTGAGATTTCATGTCTGTGTGTAAGTGAGAGAATACGAGTGTGTGTGTGTGTGTGTGTGTGTGTGTGGGAGGGGGTGGGGGGTGTAGTTCACTTCTGAGCTAACCTGAAAACAATAACTTTCAAAAAGATAACTGGATTCCTTTAAGCCGTTCACTCGCAGATTAACTCTCTGCAGGAACGAGGCAGCTGTGCGTCTGCTCCGTTCTCATAACCTCATTTTTCCTGCGCTTCCCTTTGATGGCTGCACAGCTCGCCCCTCCGCGGCCGCCGTGCGGCGCCGATGACTCCTTCACGCTGCCGCGCTCAAAGCCAGCCGGTAGCGAACGGCAAAAGTCCCGTGCAGGATCGCCGAGCCGCGGCAGACAACAATAAACATCGCAAGCGTGATGAGACGTGCATTGAAATTCATGGCTCGCCTCTCGCCGGTCCGATCCCTCACCTTATTGATTTTGCTATCTTTCATATGCTTATGCATGAAGTAAAAAAGGGAATAGGAAAGTTTGGCGCCTCTCGGCCCGCGCTGGTATCAGACAGACCAGCAGGTTTGTTGCTATCGTCAGCAGCCTTGAGAAAGAAACAAGACGTTTTCAGACCCGCAGAGATACTTTGTTTTTCCGGCCTCATGAATGTGGTGCCAGGATCTTTATGTATTCTCACACAAGATAACGTTATATTTAATGATCCATTATTTTTACCTGCAACAGCTGTCGTTTCAAGCTGGGCGTTATTTATTTATCGCCCACTCCAGAGTAGGCAGCTCCTGCCTTCCCTCCGTCTGTGGCCCCTTGTTTGCTCTTATCTCCACAAGGTCGCAGTGACAAAGAGACCCAGTGTAGGACAGACAGGGCGATGAGAGGAATCCTCTCCCTCTCCCACAGCCCTGGGACAAGGCATCTGTGTGAGGAGACGACGAGGAAGTGAGCGCGGCCAATCGAAAGCCGAGTGTTCCCGGGGTCAGAGGTCAGCCTCCAGAGTCGCTGTGGGAACGGATCAGTGCCCTGGCGGCATCGATCGGAGGTGGGCACACGCTCACGAGCCTGCAGCAAAAGAGGCCTGAACACAACCAACACCAACCTTTGGCTTTTGACCACACTTCATTTAATGCGTCAGACGCTGCCACAGTAACGCGGCCACGCCCTTTTCCCTCGGGTCGAAGACAGCCCAACATCTGGCTTTCCTCTGCAATGGGATTGGATACAATCGGCATGAGCTAACAGGTCAAATGACTCGGCAGTAGACGCAGGTATTTATCGGCTCCAATAAACAGTAATAGGAAAAATGGCCACACTTATATGAGTAACATTTTTATTTTTGCCGGTCTAGACACTGACGCTGCCATTTTCAGGGGTGCACGATGGCGCAGGTTGAAGTTTAGGGCGTCGGTGCGTTAGCGTGCATCAACATTGATGCGTTCATTTTTTTTTACAACGAAAACTGTTTGTTTCCAGCGGATCTTGTCTCTCAGGGAAGAGCAGAAATAAGTACTAGAAAAGAAAAGAAAAACAAGTAGAGCAGTAGTCAGTAGAGCACATATTGGGAACTTGTCAAATGTCAAACATGACACACCAATAAAATGCAATAGAAATTAGAAAAAAGTGAATCATTGATTCATCTGGTCCCTGTGCTCTCTGCTTTCAGAGGTAGACGTAAATAAAATCCACAAGTATTATGACCAGAACCCTGGTAATACTTTAGGCTCTGCGCATGTGGGTTTCTAAAGTGAGATTTAAAACGGACTGAAATAGATAATTCACAGAGCGACATAAGCATTTTCTCCCTCAGAGAGAGTGGGGCTCAGCGGGCTCGCCTGTGACAATGGTGATATTTTCCGAGCCCGCAGATGGCCTGCGGCATCTCTATGGCTGTTTAGGGACATAATAACAGTCTAGGGTTTCTGTGGTGGGAGATAAATCCACAGGCATCCTCCACTACCTGATATGTCGGATTAGAGACGCACGCAAGCAACAAACAGGTGCCGGCGCTGATGAGCACGCGGTGATATACATATCACGCACAGAGCTGCGCTGCTGTCCAGCGAGAGGCCAGGAAACCTTTATTTATCCCTGAAGGGAAACTGAGAAAACAAAGTTTGTGGAGGTGTGTAATATCTATTCTATTTGATCTGATGTTAAGTGAGTTGAACACAGGGTTCACCTGAGGGTCAGAGTTAATATAACTATTAATATGACAACATCCACACCAGTACTGAATCACCTCATGCATGAAAACTTGGCACCAACGCAAAGTTTCACAGCGACCAAACCAACATAAAGTATTTACTGCACCTGTACTTTGTCAGATATCAACGACAATAAAACCTTCATTCTCTCGGGTCACGTTTCTCCGTCAGTGTGTTGTCACCAGTGGATTCTGATTGTGCGTGCACAGCAACCGACTCCTGCCCCGTTTGAGAAACAGCAGATTCTGGTGACACCTGGCAGACCCATTTAGTTGGAGTGAATCAAGTTGTTTGGTTTATTATCACCAGTATTATCATTCCTCTACTGAGCGAGCAGCACCACCTGCCACCTGCTCGTTTTCCCAGGATTCTTATCACCCCGCCAACCTGGGGGCCGAGGCCCCAGTGGCCTGAGGCTTCCATGATAAACAAGAGCTGGAGAGGGGGGGGGAAGTTCTCAACCACCACAGCCACCATGAACCAGGTCACATAGCTGGAACATTCTGGGGATTTTGTCACTCACTCTGCCATTTTGGTCTGATGGAGGCAACTCTATTTGTGGCATTTGAAAGTGGCCGCTGTCTAAAATGATTTGCAGTGGCGTCCGGTCAGCAGAGACAAGACACAAGCTTCAGGTTCAGCAGCGGCCTGAACGTCCCTTTAAAATTGACTGTCTTTGTTTTGACAAGAATTAGGTATTAACGATATTATTAGATAATAAAATTCAACTGCAGGTCAACACGTGCTTCCTCAAACCACTCCATGATCTGTAAAGCACTGGCGACCAATTACTCGCACGCCACCCTGTTGTCGGTGACGGAGCCCCACGCTGAGCCTCTCCTCAATTAAATCACCAAACTGAACTGGAAACGAGCTCCGGTCCGACTCCAGTGCGACATAATTAAGTGTCTGCGCCGTTCTAGGTGAATTAATGCCCGTTCCCAGGTGAATACGGGGCCTGTTTGGCTCAAGGCGAACAGATGCCGATACAAGACTGCACCAAAGGACGGCCGCGAGAGCCGCGCGAGCATTGATGTGGGCTTCAAACCTCACCTGTAGTACTCCCAGACAGCATTGATTCCCGTCCAGCACAGAGAGACGTGGAGACAGAAGCGCAGCTATTGTTTACGTTCGAGTCATTTGCGGCAGATAAACTCATCGTCTGTGCGGCCCCCCCTCCACCCCCCTCGCGTCAGAAAATACACACGATTCCCTCCATTCATTAAGGCTCCACAGAAGGAGATTCCATTAATCTGTTCATTAGGCCACATCAAAAATGGAACTACTTATTAAAATCAGATCCAGCTGTGTGCTCTCGTTAAAGCCCGCCGTACGCTACGAGGCTTAACAATGCTCGTGGCACTCGACCAAAACCCGGCCACAAGAAAGGGGGGAAAGACTCGACTGCATTGGCCTGTTTTGACTCAACACACCATGATAATTGCTCCACTCTTAGCAGGGGCCTATGAATAAACATTGCTTTTGTCAGCCAGCGTCTGAATGCTCCATTTCCAATTAATTTACATTTGCCCAGAAATGGAGGGAATATCTGCTCTTAATCACTATGTTTTATTTTCTCAATTTCCCCCAAGTCTTTTCTCATTCTCTCATTCCACGTCTGACACTTTCATTCCCCCCTCGCTTTCTTTTTCTACCTCTCTCTCTGGAAAATCCCATTAATCTCAGCCAGTGGTTTTGAACAAAAGCTATGGGCTAAGCGATTGATCCGGGCATTGATCCCACCCACCTGAACGATCATAAAGGTGTTAAATTGGTTTCTTGGAGGATATGTATTTTTCATTGCTGGCTGCTGCAAGTAGAAGTTCCTGCTTGGTCTGTCTCTCCTTTTTTTGTTTTAAGCTAACACGGGTGATGACGTTAAAATATTAAACAGATCACACCTTGAGAAGTCGACTTAAATGTGGATTTTGAGGCCAGTTTCAAGCAGTTTTTTGGGGGGTGGAGGGGCATGTTTTTTGCATGAGTGTGAAACTTAAATACTAATCCTTATAATGAGTTTTGCTCCCTCCGAAGGTAGGCAGAGACTTAGGGTTGTCAAACATGTGAGTGGAAACCAAAGTAGTGAAGTGTAGTATTAAATACTGCTTTTCTTAAATGTTATTATGCAGCTGGATTCCTGATTCTCAGGTCATTTCACTCACTTTAGGTTTGGATCAGGGGCCGATAATGGAATTTCTCAGGGCGTTTTTCACAATTTTCTTTCTAACTTCTGGGGAAAATAAAATCATGTATGTTGATGAAAACTATTTAGGGGACTGATCTTTATGAGTGTGTGAATTCTGGGGGGCCTCCTCTCTGATTTTTGTTGGGCTGAGTTCTTACTGTTTTATCAGGACCTGAAGCTGATACAGAAGTTCATGCATATTTGTTTCCACATTGAGCCGGGGTTAGCTTTAAAACCTCTATGGTGTCATGATGAAATACACCGCTGTCAGTGTGTTTTAAATTCAAGGGAAAACAGTTACAGCCGCAATAAAAAGTGTGTTTTGTTTTAATTGGAGAGATGAGGAAATGAGAAATCAAAACCAAACACGTTGGTTTCCTATTGAGTCAACCTTGCAGGAGCCTGGCGGCCTTATCTGAATTTTCCGTGACTATGTGTCGAGATAAGAATTAACGAGCTGAACCGATCGGGGCTTTTATTGCTCCTGTGGACTCCAACGAGCTGCCTTTTTGAACTTTGTAGTGTCGTATTGTGAATAAATCAGCCGCTGGCAATCAGCCCGTGTTTTACACACTATTTTCACTGCACATGAGATCAGATTGGGCCTGATGGATGGGTCGTCCTCTCCGTGTCAGAAAGTTCACTTCATCTGAGCGAGCAGGCAGCCGATGTTGTAAGATCAGGCGGCACTAACGCCGCTCGTTTGACAGAGCAAAGGAAGAGCTTGTCAGGGAAACAGCTCGTGTCCACGGCACTTAAAGGGTCAGCGGACTGAACCCCAGCCCCCTGGCCCGCCCCCATGCCCGTCTGTCACCATTCCCTCTCGTCCAGGCGGGTGTCCCCTGCTCTCGTCTAGGCCGTCCCTCTTTGATGACCCGGGCCTCTTGTCAGGGAAGAGCTTCCAGCCAGGCGGAGTGAGGACAGCCCTTTGATGAGGACCCCGACACTTGCCAGCTCTACTGACATGCAGGGGGGGACGGGGGGGGTCCTTTGAAGAGCCTGTGTCTTACATGTACCCACCCATCCAAAGACAACATGCGCTTCCAGGGTCCTCGGATGGAGCAGGCGAGAGGAGAAGATTGGGGAGAGCGCCCGTCTTTCGCCACCTTCTTTGGTTTCTGACGGGTTTTAATGAAGGCATTTGAATTTTTACTTTTGTTCTTGGTGGGAGTCGCCTCGAGTACGGGGCCACAAAAAAACAGATAGAGACAAAAAGATGCCGGGAGGCTGTGAGGAATGGCAGAAAAGGTCACTGGAGCTTTGTTGTAAAAAAAAAAAAAAAAAAACATGGGAAACGACGGGCTGTAAAGTTGCTTCTGAGATTTGTTGCCGCACAATTTCACCATACAGACACGACAGACGCACGATGCTAGGCAGGCATGCTTTGGTTTTTAATAAGAACAATTTTCACCCATCTGCGAAGGAAGCGGAGCAGTGGGCCGCCGAACACCTGCAGATCTTAGGGGGGGCTTGCTCACGCACCCACGACAACTGCTCTGCCTGGAACACAAAGCAGTGACCTTCTGGGCTTCCATCCTGCGCACTAGTCGCAGAGGCCACCATCACGCAATATGCTGAGTCATTGTTTTACCACAGTAATTGCTCCGTCTGCCTCAGAGGTAAACACACACTGTTTGACACCATCACTAGTCAAAACAATGCAGCCCACCAAGCAGCAGCCTCTATCCCTAACCCTAACCCGCTGCTCACACAGCACAGAGCCCCCAGGTGTTGACGTTAGCGGCTGAGGTCGGTGCAGGGTCCAACAAACTGCACGACATTCCTCTCGGTGGCGTTCACGCTGCACCATCGATCCAACATTCCTCGAGTTGCAGTTGACGTCGGCGTTGAACAAGTTGGACGGTTCTCACAGACTCAGAGGAAACAAAGTGTCTCACATCAGCACCACAGCAGCGGCGGAGAGAAAGAGAGAGGAGAGAAACCCAAAGATACCACAAAGAGCACAATGTTTGGGATGGGAGAAGAATGAAGCTCTCACACATTTTCCTCATTCCTTCCTCCTGAACATGGCCTGTTTGTGTCCGAGCGTGGACACGTGGACTAATGATTAACACGGCCCGGCCTGGGAAGAGACTGACGCTCACCATAGTGGCTGTTTGTGGCTGCTTCCCTGGGAGCCAGCGGCTGGCATTCAGAGGGGGCAGGGGCGGGGTTAAGTAAGTGGCTACTCAATCATTATCATCTACGGAATCACTCACACACTGCTGGCAAAGGGCAAACACACACACGCTGTAAAGTCCGACACGTAGCAAAGTGCTTAACTGAGCGTGGGGAGGTTCACGTGAGAAAAGCTTCTTCGTGTGTACAGGGGACTTGTGAGCTTTGTGTGAGGCGGGAGAAAAACAATGGCCGTGGTGTGCAGCCGATCGAAAGCGAATGACCGGTGAGCAGACGGCAAACAGCTGCCTGGGATGTGCACGGGTTGCAGAGGCGAAAGCTCAACCTCAACTTCCCGTTTTGAGGACACTGGACTTAAGGAGGCAACTGCTCTTTAGGAACAGATCATTAAACTGTTGTTTATTCAAAGCGAGACTGAGTTAAGAAAATTCTGAAATATTATTTTAATCATTTAGAAGGGCACAATAACTTGAAAGGGATTCCAGATTCGGAGACAAGTTCAAGTTGTTCTGCTTTTGTTATCGCATCGACAGCTTGTCCCTGAATCTCTGAAAAGTTGCTAACTGACGTGTTTGTCTGTCTGCCACCAGGTGGACGACCAGATGAAGCTGCTGCAGAACTGCTGGAGCGAACTCCTCATCCTGGACCACGTTTTCCGGCAGGTGGTGCACGCCAAGGAGGGCTCCATCCTGTTGGTCACCGGCCAGCAGGTGAGATGGTTACACTGGTTTCCTTTTTTTCCTAACCACGCACCAGCAGCTCCCCGGGGGGGAGACCTGCTGATGCACATCTCAATATTTCCCTCAAAGCGTTATTGATTCCTCAGCCACACAGGAGTCGCCGCTTCATTAAAAATACATTATTATGGATATAAGCTAATGTCACAGCAGGTTCTCTCAGCTGGCTGTGAACGAGTGAGGCGCAGCGCGGTGACGAGGTGTCAGCGATTCTGTCTTGGTCTTGGTTGGAGCTCAGGGATCCTGAATCTGTCAGTATCCCGGTGATTCAGGGAACGATCCGGTGCACGTACGAACACACAGACCGAGAAATGCACAATGAAGAGTTCACTCATGCACACTCACAGGCGGTGAGGAGCTGAAACTGCTCACGGAGAATAATCCTCTGACCCGGGGCTGTCAGAGAGACGATGAGTCATACATTATTGAGCAGCGGGTTTTTCAACACATTGTTGTTCAACAAAATGTTTTATAATAGAAGACACTGGGTTTAATATTGGAGATGCCTCTACATGGAAGCGCTTTCATTTTCTGACTCTGAATGAAGACAAGGTCAGGGTAGAGTTTCGAGAACACTTAGTAGTAGTAGTACTTCTACCGGAGAGCAGTACAGTCGAGGGGCAATGACCACGAGAGTTGAACAAGTCCATCGAACCAGAGGGAGGAACAGCCAACGAGGAGGAGCAGGAGGAGGAGGAGGGAGACAGGTGTTGAACAGAAGGAGGAATGACGAAGGAGGGAATCAGGGAGAGGTGGAGCAGGATGGCTGCCCAATGAAAACAGGGGAAGGAAAAAAAGGGAGGAAGAGGCAAAGGGTGTGAAGAAGTGGTGGAGGATCAGGAGAGAAACAAGGTGGAAGAATGAGGAGAAGACAGAAGAGGAGTACGGAGGAGGGGGAGGAGGGACCGATAGTCAGGGGAGGTGCAGGTCGACAGTTTCGTTTGCATACTTTGGTTAATGAACAGTTGGTGGAGCCGGTGTGTGTGTGTGTGTGTGTGTAAGAGAGAATCTGAAACAGTTCATTATCTCCTATTATTCTCTGCCTGGCCAAGGGTGACAGCGCAGTGATAACACCAGGGATATTTAGACCACGGTAGCTGCATCACCCAGAGCAAATGCTGCACGCACACGCACATGAACACACACGCACACAGTCAAGCCAGAGAATAATGTACCAGTACCGTGTCAACAGCTGTTGCACTGATGTCAGCATCATCGATGCTTGCTGTCATGTGATCAGCTGCAAGTTCAGCCGTCTTTTAAGGCTCGAAGCAAACCCCTCCCATTTAACGCCCCCCCCCCCCCCCCCCCCACCACAGAAGCACTAACAAGGCCAAACCAACCCACGAGGGTGAGGGGGGGGGGTTTGGAAGGGTTAATTCATTTTTTCTTGATAAATTCCAAAAAGGCAGATCAGGCCGCTCGTATCGTGCATTAGCTTCGCTTCTGAGGAGCATGCTGACGTGAGGAGAGACAGATGTTTCGCTTTGAATCCTCCTCTCCCAGTCTGACCGACCTCGGAGAAGAACTGCTACCAGCAGATTTACTGTTACGGCCTCATTTGGTCATTTGTCAGTGGATTTCAAATGTTTTTTTTTTTTTTTTTTTTGCTCTCCCGTATTTTTCGACATGTCACCAGTTTGGCTTTGATTCCAGTTTTGGGCGTTGAAGTGGCGAAACTTTGGCTAACACACGCAGACATGAAATGACAATGACTGAAGTGTTGAATGATTAAACAAGGCCTCACGGCTCCGTGGCCACGTACGAGCACGCTGATGTTTTGATAGCACAGCGCTCGTGGAAATGCACATGAAATTCAAATGGTCTGGAAATGCAAAAAGCAGATGTTGCTGCAGATTTCTTTGTGTCCGAACACTTTGTACCCACATGGAACTCCCTGCTCCCCGCTCCCTGCTCGTCACATTCATCTTTCATGTTTAGCTCTAAGATCATATTCATGATAGGCTCAGATTCGAGGGTTTATTCATGTGTTTGCTCTGTAAGTCTCTCCAGCAGCGATAATAACGTGCTATTGATTGATTGATTGATACGCAGGTCACCAGGGTTAGTGCTAAGTCGGCTATAGCCACATTATTACAGGTTTTTTTTTTCCTCCTCCTCCTCCTCCCTTTTTTTTACTTGGGGCTGGAAGTCAATAACCCAAGGCATCACTATCAACAGTCCAATCCTTCAATGAAGTTATTTCATGCACAGTTGATTTTATGTAAATTGATTGACACCTCAGAGGGAGGGGCAGCATCTGTTTTTTCAGAGTCATAACTCTGACTGTCTGGAAGGTGGAAAGAGAAGGGGACAAACAAGTAGTGTAGTAAAAGAAAAGAGAGAGGGAGGAGAGAGGTGGGGAACATGGCGCATTGTTAACATTTTACTCGTCCTCAGCCGGATGAAAAACAAGCTCCGATCATCCTATTTACACCGTAAATAGATTCCAAATCCAGGCTGCTTTTAATTGCAAATGGGAGCTCGCTGGGACCTCCTTCCTCCCCGAGCTTTAGGAACTGCGCACGCCAACATCTACCTTCCACTGGAAACCCTCACACAGTCAATTATGATAATGAATTGTCAATAAATATAAAAATTTCATATGGTCCTGCTTACTGTGAGTGGCAGCTAAGGACTTGCCTCCCAGACAAATCTGCTGCGGCTGCAGAAATGAAGTGAGTTTAAAATGGATGGTCAGAACAAAAGACGACGGGTCCGTGTGAATTTCTTCTATCTATTTATCGGGTGGGGGACGGGGCTGTTTCACTCCAAAATCTGCATAGAAAACTGCAAGTGGATCCCACCGGTCGTCCTTCTTATGTCCCTCTCTCATGACTGATTCCAGGTGGACTACGCAGTGATCGCCTCGCAGGCCGGCGCCACGCTCAACAACCTGTTGAGCCACGCCCAGGAGCTGGTGGCCAAGCTGCGCTCGCTGCAGCTCGACCAGCGGGAGTTTGTCTGCCTCAAGTTCCTGGTCCTCTTCAGCCTGGGTGAGTCTCTGTCTCTCTGTTTGTCTTTCGTTTTTTTTTTGGGGGGGGAGGCGTTGGCTCGGCTCTTCACACTGCAAGAGCCGGCCCTGAATCAATTTCATTTTAAATTCAAATGCAGGTAAATGCTTTAGGAGAGGATTATGGTCTGGCTCTGCAAAGAGATCTGGAGGCTGGAGGGAGATAGGGAGCAGTGAGAGAGAAAGTGAGGGAGGAAGGAAGGAAGCAGAGGTGGTGTTGTCCCATCCCCAGAAAGAAAATAATGATAGGAGGACGATGGTGAAAAGAGGAAGAGTCAGCTGGAGGCCGGTATGGCAGCACTAGAGAGGCGAGCCCACGGGATGGTGCAGGGGAGGGAGCGAGGTGGAGGGATAAGTAGCCAAATGAGTTAAGGGATGAAGAGGAGGGTGTAGTGTGTGTGCGTGCTCCCATATCTGCTCCGTGCACTCTAAGCCGAGGTCAGACACTGCCAGGAGACTGTCATCTCTGTCTTTTTCCTAATAAGTCTGCAACAAATGGCCTCTGAGGGACACACACACTCGCACACACTCTCCTACCTTACTGAGGCTGACGATCCACTCCGACCTGTCGCCTGGCATCAACAGCGTCTGTGGCTCATACGTGCATCCATCTTTAATCCACAAAGGTCGCGCTCTCACTTTATCTCCTCTAAACAAAGAGAGACTAATGAACACACACACACACACACACACACAGGCAGGATTAATGTTGGTGTTGGTGTTGTTTGGTGCTACATCTACAAGAGTGGGAGGGATGGTTGCAGATCGGGCTTTGGAGTGTGTGTGTGTGTGTGTGTATGAGTGTAGGGTTTTTTTTTTTCATCGGGCTGTGGGTGTTGCTGAGTCTCAGGGTCTAAATAATTCGGCAGAAACATCATCCATAATGAAAGGCTCACCTGAGGGATATGTATCGCCCCCGGCAGTGCCTGTTCTCCGGCATCGCCCGGGCCTCCTTGCAAAAGGAGCCCGACACTGGCGGCGTGCAGAGCCAGCTGAAGGGATCAGCGTTGGAGGAAGTGGAGGTGGTGCTGGTAGGGGAGGGGGGGCAAGGGGAGGAGGGGTGAGGCGTCCTAGCAATGTAAAGCTGGGAATTTAAGAAATAATTTGATTAGTATCACACACACACACACAGCTGAACGGAGATACTTCTACCTGAGGGGACGTACATAACATGCGTGGCGGTGGGAAAGTGGGCGGGCGCTGCATTTTGACAGATGCTTGTGTTTACAGGAATCTGTTCACACACCTTTATAGTAACTCAGGAGAACGCATGTGCAAAAGTATGCATCGGAAAGGATAAAACAATTTCAGTCAAATAAAAAAAAAAATTAAAAAAATACTTTTCTTAAAATATATAAAGAATAGTGCAGGTAATGCAGCAATTGTAAAATTCTAAGCATCGGTTTAAAAGCAGTGGAGTGAAGCTGGAGTGAAGGAAAGCGTGAGAACACCTCTCTCACTTCACGTAAAACCGACTGATGTGTATGATCTCAGCCACACAGTAAAACAGGGTTACCACAGCTGGGTCAAAGGTCATCGCAACTAAGAATTCACATCTTATCAATGTAAACAGTCACTGGAGTTTAAATACTTCTCCAACCGTAACTGTTACTTTAACTGAAGTTTCCTGGCAAATGTACATTGTAGAAAGCAGAATGTAGATTTTAATACACACTGTATATGTGAAGATATCTATGCAGTATTAACTCCCCCTTATACTTTATCTTTTACTGCAAAGTATTACAAGTACATCTACCTGGCCCATGTGAGTCATGGTCTGTATTTATCCCTCTGCCTCTTTTTTCCTGTCCCCATTATTCTCTTTTTTTCCCCTCAGTATTTCTCCCTATCTCTTCATGCCTCTCTTTCTCTCTCCTCCCATGGACGGACCATCAGTCACCTCCTCCTCCTCCAGAGGAGCTCTTAGTTAAGCCAGTTGTCGATAAAGACAGGGATATAGATGTCACTCCAGCTGAGGGGAGACACTCGTCTCTACACCTTTATTTTTATATTTTTCCCTCTCTCTCTCTCTTCTTGTCTTTAAGTGAAGTCTTTCGCTTTCTATCAAGGAGGAGATTATCACTCTTGGAGAATTGATCTCTTAAGTGTTTGTTGGACATTGAGGGATGATTGTGTTTGTCGAGGGGGGGGGTCTACTGAGGTCAGAGTTCAGGGGAGGATCACTCAGCTGTTGTCTGTTGTCAGATGACTGTTAATGTGTCTTTGAGTTCCTCTAAAAGGTACAGATAGAACCACTGACAGGCTGTTGTCTATGTGACCACGTGACAGAGTCTCAGGTTCAAACTCAGTGGACAAAAGACTCCTGTCCTCAAACTCTGAAGCTGGTTTACTCCCAGCTGTGTGTGTTCTCCGTACAGCTCTCACAGTCTTTTTTTTTAAACAAGGAAACGTGTGCATCCTAAAACCACTTGTTTGATCCTGCGTACTTTAGAACGTGCTAACGCGCCCTCACAATCCCCCATTGTCCTTGGAAAGTGAAAAACTACAAAGCTTCACTGATGAACTTCGACAGTAAATCATGTGCATGTGTGTGTAGCCTCAGTGACAGAGGTCACACAGTGTTCAGCCAGCCACCAGTTAACCCAGCTCAGCGGGTCAGACCCCCATCAGGTGTAATTGGGTGAGACAGGTGCTGCCAGCCCTCGTCAGCCGAGAGGAGAACCAGAGGCGCCGCAGCTCCGGGTGGTAAACGCTCCCAGAGGAGGCGGCAGTTCTGTTAAAACGCACGGCCCTGAATAATGCAGCGACGCCTGGCCCAGTGTTGTGCTCTCTGACAGTGACACTGGCTTCGACACGCACACGCACATATATGGAGGTTTGATTCTGTTAACAATACTTCACTCAAAACCAAAAGTAGTACAGAATGCAAAGAAAATAGCAAACCAATATCAAGATATGGGTGGGCCTATAACAAACAGTTAACTAATTATATACTGACAATAATAATAATAGTATTAAGAAGAGTTATAATTTTTTTAATTCATCAGTTGATTGATTCACAGATTATGAAGAAGTATTAGTCACAATATCTGTCTTAATATTTAATCTAAGGACAGAACCTGTTTGATCAAAACACATGGATTTCAAATTAAAAGAAGGTAACCTGCTCTCAGACCCAGTTAATGGAATAAATACTGAAACATGGTGGAACGATGGGTATTGATTCAGTGATCAGAGATCAAGACAAACAGTCACTTGAGAGCCACCTCAGCACCAACACCATTAACTGTCCGTCCTGAGATTACAGACCCTCACCCATCCATCCATCCATCAGCTTCGTTTTGTCCCCTCTCTTCCGCCATCCTTTCCGTCTCTCTGTTTTATACATCCGTCTTTGTAAGCCGCCATCTATCACCACTCCATCCTCGCTGCCATTCGTCTCTTTCCCTCCTTCGCTCACAGGGGTTGGTTTTTTTTCACCCCTCCGCTGCTCAAAGTGTCCGAACTTAAATCTGTGTTGAGTCTTCATCTGTTCTTCCTTCTTAAGAGCATTCAAATTAATAGTGGAAGCAAAAAGAGTGAGAACAAATGGAGAGAAGAGGCAACAAAGTCAGCCTGAGTGTTATTTGAGAGGTGAGTAAATTGTGTTTACGTGTGTTCATCTCTCAGTGCCGACCTGCACTGCCTCTCCACACACACACACACACACAACTATGCTGGGACGTGTCTTATTAGTATGTTCAGTGCGTCACGCGGTGCAGGCAGACTCTCTCTGTTTTTGTGCACGGCGAGGTCAGACACCAATCTGCTGACAACAACACAAACAGCAAACGTGATTAACCTTGATGAAGAAAAGACGAGCATTATCACTGGCTCTACTTCTCTATCAGACAGCATTTGTCTCCACACAATGAGAAACACACACACACACACAGATATTCCCAGACAGGTATGTCCTAATTAAGCAACAGCCGAGGCTGCTCAGAATCAATGCCCTGATCCCAGGCCAGCGAGCGGGGAAGCTGGCTAATTCATGTAGCTCCCCACCTCCCACCCCCCACCCTCTCCCTCTTCTCGCATAAAACCTGGCAAATATTAATTTCCTGAAACTAACCAAATCATTTAGAATTCGGCCGGGGATTGATTAACGTTGGAAGTTGACGACTGTTCAATATTTACACCCATTGAGATCAATGCAAGGGCCAAATAATGGAGCCCAGCACCGGCACAATTCTTCACAACGTAATTAAAAGCAACATAATAAGGACCCTCCCGCTTTGTGCGGGCGCCGATCGTTCAGCAGGGCTGTGAGCGAGCAGAGGTGAGTCATCGTGCACATTTGACCCGATCAATACACAAATAAAGTGTGTATGGGTGTGACACTCCGGCCTACAGGGGAGGCGTTACACAGGAGTTGTGGCTTTCTTCTCCTGCCCCTCAAGAGGGATCAGGGTCAGGCAATAAAACCTTAATTTAACAGATACGAGGCAGAGCTGGATAAATGGAACTTGGTAAACGCAGCTTCATAAATTGTGGGATGTCCTGTGAGACTGGCAGCCGTTAAACAAACACGTACAAACAGTTCGTAGGATGCCATTAAGAGAAAGGGCAGAAATTAAAGGCGAAGAAAGAAGAGGGTTCCATGCCCCTCCCTCACTGTTTGGAGGCTTGTTGCTGAAGTGCTTGACAAACGTGCGCTGATTAAAATGTAGTGGAATTTATTTGACTTTTCAAACAAGTCTTTTAGCGCCCATCAGCATCAACAGCCCCCCCCCCCCCCCCCCCCTTAAAATGTAGTGGAATTTATTTGACTTTTCAAACAAGTCTTTTAGCGCCCATCAGCATCAACAGCCCCCCCCCCCCCCACCCCCCACCCCGACCCTCGGCATCATTTCAACATGAGAAACAAACAAACAAAAAGTCGAACGCAGCTCCGCCTGATTGACCGCCGTGACTTTTCTTTCATTTCATCAGGAGCAGGAGGGAGAGCAATGAAGTGAATACTTCCGCCTATTTCCTCTCAATTTTGAGCCCGAGACATTTAACTTGGCGGGCCGCCGCCTCCTGACGCCGCCTGCCACTTTGTTGGGAATTCCGCGTAATGAGGCCGTCAAAGAGGCTTTCAGACTTTATCAAGCAATAAAAGCTCCAGGTCTGTGGCACGCCGGTATAACCTGGCAATACCGCAGGCTTGTCATTAGGCGGCCGTGGCGGTGAGTTGTGGAGGTGGCGGGGATATTAAACATCAACGACTCCCATCCCTGACCTACGTCCCCCCTTCAGCCTCTTGTCTTGTACCTGAGATACGTCACCTTTGCCGTTTCCTGATGGATTTCTGCCCTGATAATCTCTGACGTATCTTTCAAGTTTACAACCTCGAGTTTACCTTCTTGTTTTCTGCTCTCTTAAAGTCTTATCTCAGTCTTACGGGATCTGTGTGGTGGCGGTGTTGACACAATCCTGATTCTAGCGTGGCCGGGAAATCACAGAAGGCAGCGTAAACAGCCCTTTAGTAATGAATAAATATAAATAAATAACTGATGGGATGAAGGAGCCATGTCAGTGTTCATTAGGGGCCAAGTGGAGAGGAGACATAATTATATAATATAAAACTACAGATTTTTTGGATTTACTCTTTAGAATCAGGAACCATGTAATTGATAGTTGACGGCTAGTGTTGCTAATAAAGATACTGCAAATACATGACAGTAAGGTCAGAATGCAGAGAGTGACAAACTGGTCACGCAGAGCGTTGCTGCAGCAGCAGATTCTCTCGCCGTCTTCCTGCGGTGTCGCAAGAGTTTTTATCTCTTTGGGAATTTCAACAGTCCAACACGCCCAGAGAGTCATAACACGTGCAGCTGTGCACGGTGGTAGGAGGATTTAATGCACTTAAACTCACTTCCCTGGCCAAAGCAATACAGGACACACACCCCCTAAACCTTATCCCCCCCCCCCATCAATACACCCGCTAACTACCCGAGCAGTGAGTACAATCAGACAAATGCTCCTGTAAAAGTTTTTTTAAGGGGAGAATCAGCTTTCCGGCCTCCCTCTCTGCTCCTCTCTGCCACTCCCATGTGGGGTGATTTAAGACGGCCGAGCTATGAAGAAACTGTTGCCCTCCATCTCTCCCCCCTCCCCGCTCATTCTCCCTCTCCCCTGGCCTTATTACAGCCTGTCAGTTTATTATAAAACATTAGGAAAGCAGAGGGACACTTGCAGTTACTGTCCTATCGATCGGCAGGGATGGATTCTGTGATTTAGAGTCAGCCTCTGCTCGCAACCCTCCACGTTCTCAGTCTCCTATTAAGGTACCGGCGCTTTGCTTTGGCTATTGATGTCTCAACATTAACAGTTACAAGCTGCTACAGAAAATCAATGCTCAACTTTTATTACCGGCTGCATAACGCAGAGGACCTCCCGCCAGCTGATACTTAGCAGTCCAAAGGAGGCGCGGATGGGCTCCCTGGCACATCGGGTGTTTTCTGTGTGATATCTGCACTGATATCAATCATGTGTGGAGCATATGGGGGCTTTCAGGGGCCAGTTAAGGGCCTTGGAGCTTAAGGGTACAGCAAAGGAAGGTATAGCTTGCCAAACAAATTAGCACATGCTAGTAAATATCAGCCCCTGTGTTTGGCCAGAGAGCGCACATGAGAGAGCGCACGTTTTGATCTGAAATTTTCACGCTGGATAGATTCTCGCGCCAAATACAAAGTGCCAAACGTCTGCGCTTTTCTAGAATCCCTTTGAACTCCTGCAGTGTCCGAAACCCGCCCCCACTCACATACGGTACAGTAAACTAAAACAGCGATCGATCCGCCTCCACCAGCAGCACCGGCCCACCGTCCGTCCATCCGTCCATCATCAGCATCAACCTGGACGTGTGTGTGTGTTGTAACGGAGAATCTGAACCCAGGTAGCGTGGATCTACAGCGGCTGAGGCCTCTCAAACATTTATGAGGGGGCTACCGAGCAGCAATACGGCAGCCCTTCTGGGACAAACAGCCCCTGGTTCTGTACTCTCAGTCCCGATCAATGGAACTCAAGTTCATTACACACACTTTTCAGCCGAGCGGCGGCAACTGTTGCTCCCCCCCGCCCCTTCCTCGCCCTCCTCCTCCGATAGTCGACTGGCCCACCGCTGGGGCCGTATTACACTTGCTTGTTTACGTGACTGCGTGTGCGGGGAACACAGGGGCAGAGAGTGCGTACCAGTGTGTGTGTGTGTACGTGCAAGCAGGGGTTTTCTCCCAGTGGCCAGAGCTCGAGGTTATCATTATGTACAGGTCAGTCCGCTGCAATGCTTATGCTAATGCATTCTCAGTGGCCGCTGCTCAGGTCCCAGCGCTGTGCTAGCTAGGGTAGCTACTCCTTTCCAATTAAGGGCTGAGGGATGTCTCGGAGAGGGAGGACAGGCCTGGACTCTCTGCTGCGGACACGCTCGCATTATTCAAGGAAAACCAGAGAAGATCCAGAGAAGAAATCGTGCATGAATCAGAGTGCAGCATAAAAAGCTCCCCGCTCAGGGCTAAAGCGATATGTTGACTGGAGATCACCTGGTCCCTAGTTGTGATTTTTATACAGATGTGTAATTTCTAAGACAACTCATTTACGACAGTGATTCGTCACTACACTGCTTTACTGTCCGCATGCTGACACACACGTGTTCAAAGTGTCGAAACAAAACCATTTCCGTGGGTTTCCATACACGCAAATGCATAGATACATGCAATCATAGCTTGTCATCGAAAAAAAGGCCGATCCCTGCGTAATCACACGCCAATCGGATCTGGAGCAGAGGGTGTTGATGTGGACCCTCGGTTCATAAAGTGTGTAGTGGGTCAAATGTGAAAAAATACAAACAGCCCCTGCACACACAGCCTTGCACACCGCCCTGTCAATCATTGGTGAAGTTGTAAAGTTAACTCCTCGATGTCGCAGCAGAAGCTGCAGGCCCGTGGCTGACGTCTCCCCAGCAAAGGACGGAGCTTTATGATAACACATTAACCTCCGGTGCAGCTCATCATGCGTCGTTAGCGTTAATCATTTGACCGTCATGTCAAAGATGTAGGTGCGGAGTGAACTCATTGTGCTGCGATAACAGGTGGATGTGATGCACGGAGCCTTTTGAAAACACTTCACTATGTCCTCCCTGTTCCTTCCTGTTCCTCAGGTCTGAGCACCAACTCTGACTTTTGCCCTTGCAAGCATCCAAATGAAAAAAAAGGCAGATTAGAGCTGCAGCAAAAATAATCCTCTGAATTCCTCCACTGCCCTCGTATCACAAATGGAGCCCGCTGGCATCACGGCGCTGCCCAGCATGTGGATCGTCAGCCATTGTGTTCCTGTGTAAGCATGCACAGTGCACAGGCATGTGTTTTAACTCTGCTGGTGGTAAGCTATATGGTCGTCAGGTGGCTGCTATAGGATTATACACCCTCTTCCCCGTGCTCTGTGAGTGTGTGTGTGTGTGTGTGTGTCTGCAGACAATGTGGTTACAAGATACTTTGGCATGGCAGAGAACAGCGGAGCTTAGAGGTGATGTGTGCGCACGCCGTGGCGTGTGTGAGCGTAACCAGAGACAGTGATTAAATGTTTTAAAGCATAGATGATCCAACAGGTGCTCTCCCCCCACCCACCCTGTAACCCCCCCACCCCCACTCCTGAATCATCACAGCTCCTTTCTCGTCTCTTCATTCTTGTCCTAGAGGATATTTTAAGCGACAAAGCCCCGTGAGTCCACTGTCTTGCACACACACACACACACACACACTCCGCCTTTGCTTGTGTGCTACATTTAACAAAAACTTCACCGTGCAACAAGACCTGCTGAGCTGCCGGCAAATGTTGGAATCAAGGGTCAGAAAGCCGACATGTGTTGAAACACAGTAGGACATTCATCAATCAGCCCTCTGTTCACACACACACACAGTGCACAAGCAGCAAATACTGTAAACTAATATTGCTGGCTGCCACCAGCCATTTGTCACACCAACTCTTGGCCTGCGCATGGATTTATGCTTTGGTGCCATCTGGCACAAACATGCATGGCGACTGTCGGCGTTACACTGGGACTTGATAGGAGAACTTTCCACACAAACTATCAAGAAGTTATAAAGGCAGGTCGATATGCGTTTGCTTCGGTCAGCAGAATCGTGAAAAAAACATTAGCAGACCTCCACTTGGTAGAAGAATCTCTCTCTTTTTATATTGTGAGACAGAATGTTTTATTACAGTTTAATGTCCCAGTGGTCCATTGAAGGTTGAGACATATTTAACCCATGGCAAGTGGGTTGTCACCCCAATTTAAGACTGATATTTAAGAGATTGAGGCTTGTTTCAACTCGTGGGACTTGGTGGAGGTATGTGCTCTACAAAGAGCCTTTTTAGTTCCGTGTTCAGTTCAGCCTTGCTCAAAACACCATTCCATTTACCTTAAAAGTTTTTAATGGATTATTCTCTTTGTCCTGTGTTTTTGGGTGAGTTTTACTTCAACAATAACAAATGGCCCCCAATGGGGGGCATACACACACACACACACTCACACACACACACACACACACACACACACACACACACACACACACAGCCACAGACAAACTCCACAATCTTCTCTTTTTAAATTGTTTTGTGGTTTTTTTCCTCAACATTGCTCATTTCCTCCTTGTATTCTGCTTTTGAAATTCCTGGAAACATCCAGTCAAGATGTAGCTTTCTAAATCAAATCGAGGAGGTGGAGTGCAAACATGTCATCCTGCATTAGCCCAGTGGGCTGGGGTGGGCGAGGAAGGCCACCACTGACACCGTCCAATACTTTAGAATAAATTAAAACCCAATTTGCACTTAAGTTGACTGCGCTTGTCACATGACAGGGAGGGGAAATCACAGAGAAGAGAGGAAGTTAAAATAAGGTATCTCTTTAGTCAGCACTCTACCTGCTCGCATCATCAAATGAGAACGAGCCCAGTGAGGAGGACGAGAGACGGTGGGAGGGGGAGAGAAGGGGAGTGGTGGTGGTGGTGTGTGTGTGTGTGGGGGGGGGGTGACGCTATGGATTAGCTGTCTTTCATGCTGAAAATATACATCCCCAGGCGTTTGGCGCTGAATTATTAATTCAAATTTGTCAGAGAAAGAATGAGAGGAATCTATTGACAAGGAGACGGGCCCTTTAATGGTCTCATTAAAGGGGAGGCTTCCCACACCAGGCGCCGCCTGTGCTGCTGCAGGAGGTTTCGGGGGCAGTGGAGGGCTGCTGGGGTGCACTTGACCCCCCAATGATTTTCTGTCACTTTATCATAAACAAGGAGGGTTGACATGGCCCTTCACTCCCCGCGCCCCCCCCCCCCCCCGGGGACATGGCCCCCCCCCCCCCCCCCCCCCCCCCCCCCCCCCCACCAAACAAACCCCGGGTGTAATTAGCCAAGGGGTTCAAAAGTGCACTGAATGAAAACGAGGTTCACATGCATGCGTTGATACGAGCCGAGGCAAACACGCACACATTCTGAGCTGTGGCAGCGAAGGCTGACAGGTACAAAGAGGCGAGCGGCGCCCGAGGAGCCACCTCGCAGGTTCAGCCATATTGATTTCGACTCCATTTGAAATCCCGCCCCCACCTCGTTCCAATGCTCCGCAGATCATTTCCACAGATTACAACAAACACAGCCAATCTTTGTCCACATTGTTGTCCATTACACTGGCGCCTGTCAGTCATGCGATCGTGTCATTAGCTGCATTGGAATACATGTCTGGGAGCTGTTTTGGCGATGATGGAGGGAGGAGGGGGTGAGGTGGGGGTGGCGGGGTGGGGTGGGGGGTTAACTGCCCTGACAATCCGGTCGGCATTAGGAAGGTGAGAGAGCAGGGACCTGTGGGCGCAACGCATTGTCTGAGGTCGGCTCATTGAAAGGTGTTTGGTTCCGCCTCAAGGGGGGCTAAAGGAACGGGGCGCCACGGAGAGGAGGGGGGCTGGAGGGGGCGCAGAGGACTAAGCACCAGGTTCATTGCTGATTCAAGTCTCTCAGCATCCCTCTGGCAAATGGATTTTCATAATGCTGAGACAATGTGATTTCTTCGCTCCCCAGCAGTGTGTTGTTGTTTTTTTAATCCCAACAAGTCCGGAGCTGGTCAGACAGGAGACACAGCTCACGGGGAACACTTACAAAGACGTTTAAGCCACAAAACAGAAAATAACACTGACCTGTTTAATGAAGAGGAACACATATTTAATCCTAAATTAAAAGACGTTCACACATTTAAAACTGAAGCTGAGGGGTTTCCGCTCTAAAGGACTTTGTAACAATGACATAAAAAATACCCAGCTGATAACCCTGACATCTGGAGGCAGGTACTCTACTTGAGTGGTTCTCAACGGGGGTCCGCGGGGCCCTAGTGGTCCATAATGGAACTGCAAGGGCTCCGTGAAAATGAATTAAATTGTAAAGAACCCAAGACCTTTTTTTTTCTCTAATTCCATCTCTTTTACAACTGTAATTCATTTTAATAAGGAGGGGGGTCAGGGTCGATCCTAAATATGCAGGGGGTTCAGGACCCCAAAAACTGCTCTACTTAATGCCATAAAGCTGTGAACACAAACATCTTGTGGTTAAAAACAAAGAAACACAGAACAAGTAGCCCATGAGAAAGTCTGCCCCTTTAGCTCTGTGATTGCCACTGATATTAACCTCTGTGGCTGTGCCCATCTGTCAGCGTCCGGCCACTAGCTGATACATGATGTAAATTTGTTTTCCACTGCACCTCAGGATAAATCCCCAGTACCTCCCAGCCAGCATAGGCAATGAGGGAGACTTGTCTCCGTCCTGCTCCGAGCGGCTTTTCTCTTGTTTATTTTATCAGACCTAAGGCACTTTTCCTTTCCTCTCAATATCTCTCGACCTCTCCCCATCGCCCCCGCCAAGCCCGTCGACCCCGCCGACCTGTCCTTGGGCGACAGAACCGAGCCAGCCGCTACCTGTTTAGCTTAACAACAACAGGAATGTTGTCAGCGGAGGCATAGATTTGACTTAATATATCCCCAACTGGACCGCACCTGCTTAATTCTCTTTCATAGCCGTGTGACGTTTGCCCCCGAGTGGGTGAAGGGAGGGTTTGATGAGGCAATGGGCAAATTGAGCCTTCATGCTTTATTCTAACATGCTGACAGTAGCTGCTGCCCATTGGTGGGCTATTATTATGCATTGTTAGCGAGGATATTTGGCCTCTGGACATTGGGCTCTGTGTTAGCTGGAGGGCATGTAGCTACAGTATGTTACTGTATGCTGGGGAAGTAAAGGGTCACTTTTCAACATGAAGGGTCGTCGTTCAGGTTCTAAAGAGCTGTTTGTAACAAATGATGCTTCCTGGAGATCCTTTCACTTCATTCAATATAGACAGAAACAGATTCAGAACAAGTTCTGGTGTTCTACGGGTCAGGATGGGACTGTGCTCAAACACTGCACGAGGCATTTAAACATAACCTCTCGACTCTTATCCATAGCCTGAGGACGTCAGTATCTGACACCTCCACACCCCCAACCTGCAGATAATCTCCAGGAACGATCGAGAGTTTAGTGCATTTCACCCATTCTCATCATTAACGTGAGAATTTTGTCACTTTCAGTTCAGAGCAACATGACCATTCTGTCCTTTCTGAGGCCAGATATCCCAACACTTGTGCAACGTCTCTGCCTCGCTCTTCTTAAACTTTGAGATCAGATAGTTATGATGCTTGTTATCCTCTTAACCCGGCGTATCAAGTCTCAAAGAGGCCCCCATTAAATGTTAAAAGAAGCATACAACTGCCTTTTTTTTTCGTAACTCGCCTCTAACGGGGAGGCATCGTATCGGAGAACAGGAATTCCCCAAACGGGATTTGGAGGAAAACAAGGAAGCGGAGAGCTCCGGGGAGCAGGGGTGGGGGGGGGCGGCAGAGCCTCGCGTAAAAGGGGGGGGGGGGGGGGGGGGGGTTGGCAGAGCCTCGCGTAAAAGGGGGGGGATTATATAAATAAATAAATAATGAACACTTCCATGTGAAATGTGGAGTGCTTTCACAGGAGCCCAGGTGTGTGTGTGTGTGTGACTTTATGTGAAGATAAAGCGAGGAAAAGAAAAGGCAGCGTGTTGTTGTTCTTAGCCAACATGAAGCCCAGCTTACACACCGCGACTGAGTCACTGAGTCAGATAACATAGGTGATAGCATTCACCGTGCGGCCGTTGCCCCTTGCTCCGTGGACCTTATTTGCTTTTTATTGCCTTTGCTGCTCCTTTTTTAAACTCACTCACACACTCTCTCCTACTGAATATGTACGGCTACGAGTTGCTGGTCGTCACCCGGTCTTTTCAGAGTTAAAGGTTGTTGGGTTCCCTCCATCACTGATTGAAGCCATGCGCTCGGCAGATTAATAATGGGAGAAATTGCCGTGTTGACTTGATAACACTCCAGCAGGGAGCCATAAAGACGACTGGGCTTGGAAGTGGGTTCAACTTCTCGCCCTTTGATTCACCGCAGCTGTAGTAAAAGTTGCCTCAGCTTTGATAGGCTTGTATAAACACCTGTGAAGGCCCCTATTGGAGGAGGTCCGCCAGTGACTCCCCACCTACACAGGAAGTGACCAGTTTGTCTTTCACTCACATTTAATTGGCCGACTTTATTGACAGCACTTGACTCAATAACAGTTTATGACCCGGGGGTTTTATGTGTTGTTTTTGGACTCGGCAGGAAACATACGAAGTTTGAGACACACGGTGGATTGGCAGCATGTGACCCAGAGGTTTATTGATCGAGGCACTAAAAAAAGTGTGATGGTGAAAGAAGCCGTGGGGAGCTGTGGCGGCACGGTCTCATAGTGAGAAGACACGTCGGTTTAATGTGTAAACAGTGGGACTGTGAGTCTATGAGGCCTCTGAAAACTGCACGAAACCACATTATTATTATTATTATTACTTGGTCAGTATGTTGTTTTGGATGGAAACATTGCTCATTAACCCCCGACTGTCTAAATGACTACTACTGTATTTTCCTCCATCGTTTGTTTACATGCCTGCTGCCATGGCAGGGATTTCTCGTTACGATCATTTTCTGTGAGAGGGGAACCCAGAGAACCAAGGTCACTCACGGCAGCTTCAGCTGACCTGGCGTGACACAAGCAGAACTCCCGTCAGCTCCGGGTCAGGGTCAGTTTCTGTTTCTCTGCAGCCCAGGCTGCCCTCTGCGTGGTGAGGGAGGCCGAGGTAAAGGCCCTCACTGGGACCCGTCGGGCCTCATGTTTGTTACCAATGAAACGAAAGCCAAGCAACTCCAATTAAACTTCACCTCAAACATGGAATGAATCGAGCGGAGACCAAGTTTTGTTTTTAAAATCAGAGATGTTCACTGATGTGTCACTGCTAGAATATCCGACAGCACAAGAATAACGGAGCTGCTGTTCACATGAGCGTGCGTCTAAATGCAGTGGATGTGAGTGATTGTAAGGGGCGGTCAGAGTGTGAAAACACACACACACGCGCGCACACACTCTCTCTCTCTCTCTCTCTCAGCAGAGAGCACATCTAGTCTAATTAAAAGCACAACTGTGATTTCAGGGGTTCTATAAAAGAGAGAATGAATGTGTGTGTGTGTGTGTGTGTGTGTGTGTGTGTGTGTGTGTGCTGCAGGCTTCAGCACGATAGCCCGTCAAATGAAACAATGTATTCCGTGGGACCTCGGGGTTTCCATTTCAGTGTTCGGACGCGGCGCTGCAGTGAACTGTGGCTGTTTTATGTGAAAAAAAAAAAAAGTTGATAATTAGTCCCACAGTGACTGAACGATGGGATGAGGGGGGGGGCGGCTGGAGGAGCAGGAGCGGGCTCTTAGCGCACTTAATACTCCAACCTGACACTGTCTATGAATCATTAATCAATTGTTTATTCTTTTGGTGTCGCTTCTTTATTTCCCATTAACTCGTACGTCTCCTCACATTTAGTGGCCTTTGACTGATCGATGATTAGGTCACATTTACCCCAAAAATATGTTAAACCACCTTTCTAATCGTCAGCTGGCTCTCAGATTCACAAGCAGATTTCAAGCTATTGTCATTTGTGTTTATTATCTTTTCTTTTTTTGGAAGCTCTGATTCATTATTTTTTCAAAAGGGACTCTGGTAATAATTAGCAATTAAAATGCTGTCTTTTTGCCTCACTTTCCCCTAATTAGCTTGACAGAGATATTGGGCACTGACTCTGTAGTTGCCCCCCTCCCCATTATGCACACGCACACACACACACACACACACACACACACACACACACACACACAAATGGTCTTAGAAACCATGGCAACACTTCCCATTTTTATCTTATCTACGCTCACCTTGTCCTGTTCCTGCAGATTTAAGCAAACCAAACTGATTGTTGTTGCCGACGTCTCTGATGTTAAAAATTTAAAAAATATAAATAAAAATTCTATATTCTTCTATTCCTCATGCCCTAAATATTCAGTTCAGGTCTAAAGTCTGTAGTGAAAAATAAAAACTTTCTCTGTAGTTTTATTTCTAGGAATACAAATCCAATCTCTTGGACTCAAAGCAACCGGGCCACTTCTTTTATTTTTTGAAAAAAAAAAAAGCCAGAGCTCTGCATTGATAAGTACTTATGATGTTATTATTGATACATTATTTTTATTATTTTTGTTGTTGTTTTATTTTATTAAACAATAAATGTGTTCAATGTAGATGTATGTAAATCAAGCACATTTTAAAGAAAATCAGCAACAGGCCTCAGAATAAAACTGAATAACTACACCAACTCTGGAGGGGAAATTCAGAGAGATTTCAGGCAGAAGCGATGGACGGATGTGGACTCTTCAGCAACACATACAACCGTTCTCCACAGTTCTCCGTTACTATCTTTGCTGTGCCTCACTTGTTTCACGTTAAGATCAGAACAGTTTGTCAACCTGCGTAGGACGTCAGTGAGCACGGCCTGACGGCCACATCCGCCTGGGTCAGAGCTTACGTAAGGGCATATTAAAGCTCCTCAGGGGGGCTACTGGAGTGTGTATGTGTGTGTGTGTGTGTGTCAGACAGCTGAGTGGCAGCAGGAAAAACCACAGTCATGTTTGTTTGGAAGCTCCCTTTGTCCCAGGCCACGCCCCCTCTGCCTTTTTCCTGCCCTCTTCTTGGCCTTATTTAGCCCCCCCACTGTGTCACCCAGGGGTCAGGGGGAGCGCGCGCGCACACACACACACACACAGTCAAACGCAGTAGACAAACCGGAGTAGACAAACAGATTGTAATAGCATGGTAGAGTGCATCATAGATGGAAGTGCCTTGAAGGACCTGCTTCTCTTTCTCTAGACCTCATTAGTGGCTGATTTATCTCCGCCTCCTAATGCTCTGGGTGAGTGGATGGGGTGTGTGTGTGTGTACTATGCAGGAGAGAAATACATATTGTGAATATTTCCATGGACTGGCATGTGTGTACTGTGAGCTGAAGAGATTCAATCCACTGTGAGCACACCGAGCTACACACTAGACCCTACCTGGGGTCAGACCATTTAATAAAAGGCACACACACACACACACACACACACACACACTTCATAATCATGACAAGCTCTGGTCCTCCATTATCCATTTAGCAATTTTTTTTGTCTTGTCTTGCAATAATCTGCCCGTCCCCCAGTGAGCTTATTATGGTCAAGAAGAAAAGTGCTGCTTTGATTTTAGAAAGATGCAAATCCATTTTGCACGAGGAGAAATTAATAGAGGAAAAAAAAGAAAAACTTTCCCATGTGCACTTTGATCAATTTGAGCTTCATGCTTCTATACGTGTGGTAACGTGGGGCCTGGCTCGGTTCTGTTTGGATTCTGAAGGCATCGGGTTAAGGAGCAGCTGTGGCGCTAATCTCACTGTAACTCTGCCCTACATAATTCATCGACTCCCGGGGAACGAGTCTCGCGGGGGGAGAAGCTTTTTTTTTTTTTTTTTTTATGCCTTTACCTGATTCCCTCCACATCGGTCTCCAGAGAGGATTCAGAGATAAAACAGGAGAGAGGGATATTTCGTCATGTGCCTCAGTTTGAAGTCCTCTTTAAAGTCAAAATGAGCCTCAACTTGAGAATTCAACTTGTAATGTGAATCACTCGACCCTTAATATGTCTGACACCACTTGATTTGTGTTAACATGCAAGATGTTGTGGACTGGACCCCCCCCCCCCTGCAAGATGTTGTGGACCCCCCCCCCCCACAGAGGTTGTTGACGTACCTGACCTCAGTTTTGCTTCCCCCTGTAGACGTGAAGAACCTGGAGAACTTCCACCTGGTAGAAAGCGTCCAGGAGCAGGTCAACGCGGCGCTGCTGGACTACGTCATGTGCAACTACCCGCAGCAGACGGACAAGTTCGGCCAGCTGCTCCTGCGGCTGCCCGAGATCCGAGCCATCAGCCTGCAGGCCGAAGAATACCTTTACTACAAACACCTGAACGGCGACGTGCCGTGCAACAACCTGCTCATCGAGATGCTCCACGCTAAGAGGGCTTAGGAGGGGCCTCTGCTACCCATAATACAGCGTGGGCAGTCGTCCTCAGAGTTTGCTGCGGCACAAAAACTCTGAGACTTTGACTGGGCGCCGACCTGAAGGACAAAGAGCGAGTGGGTTAGAAACTCTTTCTTGATATTGAACGATTCGAGCTCGACTTGAAGGACAGATCTGGACGCACACACACGTGCACATGACAGTGCAGCAAAACAGCATGTGGATCCCTTTACTCTAAAAAACAGAAAAAAACTAAAAAAAAACTAAAAAAAAAAGGTGAGCACCCCAGAGAAAAAAACAAAACGGGAAAAGGAAAAAAAAAGAACTCTTGAAATAAACACTGCATTTACGCCACGAGATGGCATCTGACCGTCTGCACAGGCCGCGGCGAGGACAGCGTTCGAGCGCTGGTGACAAGACGCTTTTCTCTGTGACAGGATGCTCATCTGTCATGGTCACCGATCCTCTGAGCTGATGCTGGTACTGTAAAGACAAACTGGGCCACAGACTCTTTCCTAACGTCGTTGTCGTCGTTTTTTTTCCTTTTGTTTTTTTTTTTTTTTGCCATGGCAGCTTGACCTGACTGAAGAAGGGAGAACTGATGGTAAAAAAGAAAAAGGTCTAAAAAAAACTGAATATTTAATGAACAACATGATAAATAGGCCAATAAAAAAAGTACAATGTTCTTTTTTTTTTCCTCTTGTAATGACGTCATTTGTTAGTCATGGTCACCTTGTGGTTCCCCCCCCTTTCTTACTCCAGCTGCCCCAGAATCATCCCACACCTACATGTACCTCAGAACAACCAGTGTTAAATAAATTCAGTTCATCTCGTCTGAAACTATTGTATTTATATCCCGTTTCTCCTGCATACAAAAAAAAAAAAAAAAAAAAAAAAAAAAAAAAAAAAACCTGCACCCTGCCCTTTTCATTCTTTCGCTAAAACTGGAACAAAAGCAAAGTGAGATTCTGGAGACGGAGAAAGATCGACCCGCCTTCATCCGGAAAGACCAAAGCCTGCTGCGCAACAGAGGAAGGAAACAACAAATACCTTAATAATCAGTATTATAAAAGAAGAAGAAGAAGAAAAAAAGATTTGTGATGTCACTCTCATGTGAGTCTTGCCTTATTTCATTACCATGCTAGCTAACCGTGCAGATGTGAATGAAAATATGTACAAATATATATATATAAAGTAATAATGTTGTAAAAAATTTAAAAAAGAATAATTCAACAGGTGTTTACATTCATGTGGTGATATGGGAGAGAACTGTGATGAAGCATAAATTGCAAAGCAATGATTTCCTAAAAAATGAAATCAACTAATTGAAAAAAAAAAAGATCCCTCTGGTTTGCTTTCTTTGATGTGTGTACAGTGTTTTATTATTATTATTATTTTCTGTTTGTTTTGAGCAGTACTTAAATTATGTCGTGAGACACTAAAATCAAAAAGGAATCACTTAAGAATCTTCATTTCTCTCTGTGTCTGCTGGCATTCGAACATCTGTTTCTTAAACATTGCTGTGTAAGGGTTCCATTTCACCTTCAGCGGTTTTTGTAGCCTCTTATTTTTTACAGTGCTTTTACCTTTTTGATGTACAGTATGTCACTGGTTACGCTTATAAATGAAGGTAATTTATTGCGTCTCTGAGTTCCCATCTTCGTGTTACATGACGTGAGGTGTCCGCGCCAAAATAAATTTGTTTACTGTAGCATGTTCTGGGTTTGTTTCCTCCATGAAGTTCTGAGACCCCAGTCCGGAGCAGAAATAATTCTCCCCACAGGTTAATGCCAGTCTGTGCACCCTCACTGTCTTTTCTTATCCAGTCCCAACCCTCATCGTTGCTCTTAGACCAAAGACTGTGAGCCCTGACTGCTTCTGATGATGCGTTCAAATGAAATTGTATTTCTAATTCCCTTTAAACGCAGCACAAATCATCCCCATGTGGTGTCTCCCCTGTATTTACCTTTGGATCCTGCCGACTCCATCGTAGGGCAATCGAGCCGATTGTGATCCTGTGCTCCTCTTTCCAATGACACTCATCAACACACAATCTGTTTTTCACGTGTTTTATAAAACTGTGTTAAAGCTCTGCAGCTGGACTTCCTGTGAGAGGGCGAACACCACGAGCAGAAGAGAAGTGTGTTCAGGAACGAGTTTAAACAAAGCTTGAGGAAGAGTGAGGAAAAGTCCAAAATCCGACAGACTGACCTTAATAGATGCAGGGCGACAGGAACAGCCAACAGACTCAGGGTCAGAATAAACGGTTAAACCAGGACCCCAACAGCAGCTGTCCACACATCCACACTGGTCCTCACCGTCTCCATTACCTCACGTCCTGGTCCTGGGGACGTCTCTCCGAGGCTCACTGAAAGTTTCCTCACATTTCGATAGATAATAACTTTGATTCTTACACCAGATTCCTGCTTCCTCCACACACAAGAGCTTTTTTCTGTCCTCGTCTTGTTGTGGGACATGATGAATAACTGCTTACGTCACACACTGAGGGAATAACACAGATCTAAAAAACACAGTTTTATGAAAGTCAGGGGAGTATACACAGATACATTATATTCTCTCCTAAAACTTTAATGCAATTAAATCTCCGCTTCCTCAATGTTTTGTATTTATTGAATAGTTCCACAGAAGAAAAGCAGGAGAAATGTGGATGTAAAAGATGCACTACTGGACAATATGATGCGTTTACAACCCGTGTTGCTCACGTGCATACACCAGAAAGAAAAACATAAAAGTATTGAAAACTGTGACTTGAACTTTACATCCTGAACTGAGCGTTAAAGGAGATCACAAGACTGGAGCTAGAACACAACAAAACGCTTCAGGGATAATTAGCTTATCATTCCAGAGAGAGGAGGACGCCGCTAACCAGCTCTACAGACAAACACTACAGTCACCGCGTCACCGGCTCAGTCCACGCAGACCAGGCCAGGGCTCTTCTGAGGCGCCGGGCCGCGGGGGAAACAGGAAGTGGTGAACTCCAGCTCCATGGGAACGTGAAGGCTACAGCCATCAGGGGAGGAGTCGTCCGTGTCTGAGGGAGGAGGATCCTGGGTGTGAGAACAGAGGCGTTAAAGTGTGATTAGTATTTATTTCAAGGTAAATGAGACTGCAAAGGTGGCTGGAGAAGAAGAAGGGGAGGGGTTTTTATTTATTGAGCACAAAATGTCACTGAGCTTATTTCCAAACAAATAAAAACTTAGAATGGAATCTTATTGTATAGTATATTACATCTTTGCTCCAGTCTTTATATAAACTGATGAAATAATTCCAACAATTGTACAAGTCTTTCTTTTCAAGTCTTTAAGGCTGAAATGAAAAAAACAACGGTTTCCTATGTGAACTATTTAATTCATCTGCAGCCTCCACCTGTCTTCCACAATCTTCCAGATCAATAACATTTTATTAATTCATTTATTAGTGAGCCTCACTGTTTGCATGCATGTGAGGAGCGACCCAAAGACCTTGCTTCTTGAACTGTTTGTGACGATCAGTTATCACACTACGTCACTGCACTACCCACTGATCCAGGACCAGCAGTAATGTTGCTATACAATGTGTTGTTTTTACATTAAAATACCAAATCTTTGTGTTCTTTTCTTGGGATTTATGAAGAAAATTAACCCTAACCCGACAATGACACACTGAGGAGAATAGACTGAGTTTAATTAGCAGCACCGACTCATCAGTTCATTAAGACCTGATTAAAGACCCTGTCAGCTGTGACGCGTTTATGTTTGAAGGATGATGTTTTCTTGCATCACTGCAGCCAAAGCTGCTGACAACCGAACTGTTTTTTAAACGTCTTTCTCTTGTCAATATAAAGCAAAGTTTTGATGATGTGTTCTGCACATTTCCCCGAGGGACGCGATATCAAAGCTAACGCTGCTTCACGCTCACGCAGCGTTTAGGATGCCGGTCACAGCCGGGCAAGTGGCCAGCTTGATCCCAAGCGTGCAGCCCTCACTCGCAGCTTGGCTTGCAGTGCCCGGCCTCTTGTCTGTAAACGTGTTAAACCTACTTTCACTCGCCCCGAATTTGTATAAATAATACATTTATCTGCAGACTCTAACAAGTGCAGCCTCAGGTGAAAATACTCATAAATGCACGCTGTGTGCATCCCCGAAGGTGGACATCAACTCCAAACCGACCACTCAAAAGATAACCACACAGAGAGGCAGGAAAAAAGAGGAATGAATAACTTGCCTATAGCAACACACACACACACACACACAGGGCTGTCAGTCTCTAAACAAGTTTTCCCTTCCGCCCCACAAACAGCCCCGAGTGTGTGTCTGCCATCGTTGAAGCTTTTAAACTATGGAACCACATCACTCGTGTTTACTGAGATGTGTGTCCGTCGGCCCGCGCTGTCAGAGAAGAAGAGACTGAGGGCATGACAGAGAGAGACAGAGAGAGAAACTAAAGCTTCTGGAATTGTTCCACTATTGCAGGAAAAGATGCAGCTGAAAAGATGGAATCAGGAATCAGCCTGTTACAGAGTTCGGTTCCAGTCGGGGCCCCGAGGCACCGGGGGCCTGAGAAAAAAGCAGCGTGAATAAAATGAACACCCACGGTGGAGTTTGCCATAGAGATATAGATCTACTGCACCAGTCAGACTAAATCTCTCAAAGCCAATATTATTTCTAATTATCTTTGGTTTTACCTTCACTATCAGGACATCGATAACAACACAGTGACCATCTAAAATGATGAATAAATAATTGTTATTAAACGTTTGTGTTCATTAGAGTGACGATTGAAAGTGGCTCCTTCCTCTGTTCCTGGGATGCAGCTGGTGGAGGCTCACACTGAAGAACAAGGAGGCGAAAAGAGTAAGAGCCCAACTCTTCGGAGAGGCAATTAGCCAACTTTCCAATCACTCACACCAAACAGCGGCAGGGGGATCCGGTGTTTGGCAGCCTGATGGACAAACTTTAAAAATGTAAAGATCAAATTAATAGGCATGGCACTGTTAATGGGAGCACTCACTATTGTTATGCAAAAACTTCACTGTGGCGTGCAAAACAAATACGCAAAGGTTTGGAGACGGAGCGGTTCGAAGGCCGCTGCTGTTTCGTTTGAAAACATGCATTATACATCATTGTGCATAAAGAGGAAGCCTACAGCATTATGATGTTTTTTTTCCACGATGATTATCCTTTATTAGTCATTAAACGAGAGCGAGGGAGGGAGAGAAAATACAACTTTTAAGCACCTGAACCTCGCTGCCAGCATTCCATTAATTGCCTGCACAATGGGGAGAGCCTTCAGAGATTTTTCAATTTCAAAAAATGAGGAGCATGCATTCAGTCATGCTCATGTTATACCGGCACTTAAATCCTACAGAGCTCACATAAAAAAGGACTCAAGGTTGCATCCGATTGAAAGCCTCCAACTACAGCCACTTCAGAAATCCACTTAGCGAGCGGGGGGTTTGAACATCTAATTCAAACAGTCGCCCTGTTAAAACGGTTGCACCGATGTCTTTTAAAAAACACACACACAAACACACACACACTCTCAGGAATGCACTTTTCTTCTGTGTTCGCCTGGCTCCATTGTAAGAAGCATGAACCTGGCACATACAGAGATAGCAAGACACAAAGAATTAATCTTGCCAGACCCCAGCCAAGTGGCGAGGGTAAATGCTTGAGCGCACGTGGAATCTTGACCTTTGCTTGACAGTGTCACAAAGAGTGCTTTATGGGCGCGACAAAGAAAGAGGTCTGCAACGTCTGTAATAACACGACAACCTGAATGTCACGACACTGTTCAGCAGCTACAGAATACTGAGCGAGGGGAACGACTCCGACGGAAAAACATCCAAAAGAATAATTTGCTTTTCCTTGTTTGATCAGAGAGAACGGAAACAAGAGTTAAAAACTTTCGGACAATTCAAATAAAGCAAAAAAAAAAAAAACAAATGTGTCACAGCATGAGATGAGAGACAACGTGGTTCTGAATATCGTCCATCACTTCAAGCTCAGGACAACTGACTGCATGTCTTCAAGCGTCTGAGCTCCCACTAACTGGACTCCTCCTGTCCATTTCTAGGACGTTGTTGTGTTGAAGGACACACGGACAGCGCCCTGTCTCACAATGCTCAGGAAAGAAGAAAAGGTGGTTTTAGAGGTGTTTTAAGGAATGGCAGTGGGGACTCATCACAAAGAAGACAGATCTGAGAACAGCAACAGCTAGAGAAGATCAAGGACATGTCCAACCGCTATACTGACTTCACTGACACTTGTCTTAGTTCTGGTAATAAAATTACAAAGAAATATCCAGATAAAAAACATTGGATTTATTTATCAAGAAAAACCTCCAGGTGTCAGAGTGTCCTACGTAAACACACACAGACACAAACCTTTTCAATAAACTCCACAGAAAATCTCCTTTGACTGAAGAATAGATGTGAGGAAGTGAAAGGGAGCGAGGCCTGTGTGTGTTCATTCACACTCGGGTTGACAGGCAAACAGTAAAATGTATAGCCAGCGCCATGAAATGAGGCAGGGTGGGGTGGCGGCCTCAGATCCCATCACATAAAACCAGAATGTTTTTAATCTGACAGGACCATGGCAGCCTTGAGCTGTGACCTGCTGTCGAGAGCCCAGGCACCAACACAGGAGGGTTTTTCTATCGCTATTTATATGTACATGTATCTAAGGTAACACATTCTAGTACCAACAATGACCAGCATCCAACAGTGGAAGCAAACCAGTTAGCTGCTGCTGTTACTCAAGACCGAATGATTCCACCATGTTCCCAATGAGGTGATCAGACACACGGCTACAGCCTGGCCTTCAACTCAGAGCTTTCTGAGTACCGCCCACGACCTTTTAGTACACTCACAGACGCACTGAAAGAATGTGAGTAGATCATAATGAGTGAATATTAAACCCTTTAAAATCATTTCCCTTAATGTGACAGATTTTTTTTTTTTTTTTTATAGAAAAAAAAAAAATAAACCCTAATAAACCCTGGACTTACACACCTTTGTTAGTGTTCAACCCCGCACATTGTTTGGTCGGAGGAGCATGGAACACGCCATGCTCCTCCGACCAAACAATGTGCGGGGTTGAAAATATCATCTTAAAGCAATAGATCCAATACTCTCCATCTGTGTTGACATCGTTGTCACATCTCTAACCCTCTGCTTCAGAGCAACGCATAGGGCTTTTCCACCAAAAGAACCAGGTGGTAGTTCAGTGCTAGTGCTTAGTCGGTTCCAATCATGTTCTTCCTAAGAACCAGTTTGGTTTTCCCTTGGCACAGAGCCCAGTTGGAGTAATTGGGTCACTGTAAAGCGTCACTCCGCACATATCATGCTGCAGCCAACAAGCCCAGGTCCTGATCTACTTGATCAACTGGAGAACTGGTGCTTCGTGCTAGCGGTTGGCTTTTGCGTTGGCTGATCCTCCAAGCCCGGTCCTGGTCACTGAAGCAGCAGTGGCCTCGGCCATTTTAGAACCAGGCCATTGTTTCTAATCCGACTAAACTAAGTTGCTGAATGGTCTTCCCACTCCAGCTTTAGGTGTCATCTGATGCTTCCCTCAGACAAAACTAGACCCATAATTTGTTGTAATTCTTAAAAAAAAAAAATTAAACATTTGAAGTTAAACAGACTTCATAAAGTTTGACAGGGTCACTGCTTCAGCACAGCGTGTGAAGACGACAATATGACAACGGCATGAGAAGATAACTGGATGTTTGTGTGTCTCCACAATGCACGTCCTTATGTCTTTGCACGTCTTTCAAATCTCTTAAAGATTCCAAAGTCCAAGGAGCATCGGTACCAGTCTATTCATAATCCATGAACAACACATTCCCATAGAAAGAATGAACATCTGCGAGGTTAGATCATCGCTGAAGTGCAATCATTTAGCACATCACTTCTGTCAAGGTATGCAGGTTGAAAAGGTCACTGCCACAATCAGAGTTGGTGAAAAAAAATCACAAAAAACAATGAGCATAATTATTAATAAATTATCCCCACTGAATAATGGTTGTACATTTTGACCTTGTGAAATTAATTTTATCGCCTTTTGTGTCCCAGCGAATGTGAGAAATTGTAAAAACGTTTAGCGCCACACACACAATACGTGAAAAAGGTCCTTGTAATAAAGTATGAAATTTTATTATAAAATTTATCTGCACATATAACATTCAGAAAAAAGTTTAATTCGGTGCTTCTCCAACTTTCTTCTGATTTGAGGTTTCTGCACTAGGAAAAATACAAAATACTAAATCAGAATGTCATCGTCCCTTACTGTAGCTGATACATCAAAGTGTCCAGATATGCCACGTACACATCCATGAATCTCGGAACCAGCGAATACTGGCTCAGACATCACATCTCTGAAACGCCTGTTCCTTTCATGGTCTCACTTCTGTCGCGGTCCTTAATCTCTCGAGTGAGAAGTTTTGAGTTTTGATGACATCAGATGCAAATGTAGAGTTTGCCTACCTTATCGACTCCTCAAAGCTGTGATGTTCTCTTGCAGTTCAGTCATTGCTGTTCTGCATGCAGAACACAGAACACGCTCCACTGAATTTACACCCAAGCCGAATTCTGTGCGACGAGGCTCTCGGAGAACCGTTCGTCGTTGTTCATGATACTTCTCATGGATGCTTGAGCGAGTGTGCTCAACTCGACTTAAACGTCCTCGAAGTGTGAATAACCAGGTGACAAGTGCTTGGAGTGACCCGCAGCATCATTTGCAAGATGCTGTGATAAAAGTTTCTTGCTCACAATGAATCATAAGGCACGCACAGCAAATTCCAAACTGCCAAGACCAAGGTAATTCATGCTTTCATGACATAGCTAAGTTGACAGTGAATTTCCACTTTTCAAGTTTCTGTGTACTTCACGACTACTCTGAAGCTGGACCTTCCAGTTTTGGGAGTTAAAAAAATAAATAAAAAAATAAAGGAAACTTGAGCCCGGGCCAGTTTTTCAGGGCCACAACTGCTAGAAGGGGGCCACACGCTCAGTGTGTGATTTGCTTTTGACCCTGGGGTACGGATGATCCCGAGGGGTCAGCGGGGTCTCTTTATTTCAGCGTACACACACAAAATCTTTTGGGCCACCAAAATCCCAGGGCCAGCCCTGCTTGAGTTTATCTATTGCTGCTGGCATTCCGGAGGGATTTTTAATCTTGTTTTTTCTTTATAAATGAATTGATTATTAACAAATGATGATTCTGCAAGTGTTAAATCATATTTGCAGTTTGGAAGTTTTCCAACTTTAGCTCTTACCTTCCAGTTTATTACATGATGTGTTTAAGTTGTTTTAATTTGATTGCGACACATTATACTTGTCTTATCCTTCAATGTACAATCCAGAGGGTTCAGAAAACTAACAAGATCCCCAAACTGCCAGCTTAACACAAACATGCATGTTAGCTTTCACATCATTGCTGAGTTGACCTCCAGCGTTGAACACACGCCTGACAGCAGGTGGGCGGTGTTCTGCTGGATCTCATGTTAACTGGCATTTGACAAGTTTTCTCTCCAAGACTGGACCAGAGCCCAACAGATCGATGTCTATCAAGCTCACAGTCTAATGTAGGGTGAGTGATGTAGGCTGAGGTAAGGCTGCATGACGCCTGAGGCTGAATACCAAAGCACGGGGCAGCGGGCCGATCGATACCGGCTCACCCATGGACGAATGCAGCTGCTGCAGAGTGACAACACTTGCTGCTGGTTGTTTGTGTCATTTCTGTTTTTTCTCCATAGTAATCTGATATAATGGTCTCTTTTAACAAACGAGGGAAGGGAGGGACAATAATCGACATGAACTGGATTTGCTCAAAGTCGTTCAACCAAACTAATACAACAAAAGGAGTAAAGCAGCGGGTTTGACTCTACATTACACAGCTCTATATTAATACTGCTTACTGCTTATATATATATACTGCTTATTTCACATACTCAAAAGTATTCATTTTAAACCAGGGGTGATAAAAACCCTATTAAGTCACTACCACAGAAAACCCTGTCGAAGGCAAGACAAGCACAAAGTAACGACAAGCCTGCAGCTAAAATCTTTGCCTTGTAACGGCAAACCAGTGCATTTAACCAAAATTTTCAGAACAGCCACGCCCAGAGTAACCAAATCAGAAACAGACGTACACGACTGATGAAAATGTCAGTTGGAATTTGTAAAAATCTCATAAATAATGGATGCTGCTCACAGGCAGGGAGCATCTTCAATGAGCCCAGAGTGCAGGGCAGGCTTTCTCTCCTCTAAACCGAGCAGCCATCTTAATGACTGCGCCCGGAGACCTCAGGTCTCCATAAGCCACCCCCCCACACACACACACCACCACCACCGTGTCAAGCCTGTCCACGCTTCCAAAGACGGGAACATGAGCTCTTAAATTAAACATTCACAGCAGCCGTCACTGCCTGTTTTAGGCAAATCAGCAGAAAATGAAACAAACTGGGCGAGAAGATCCGTGTGTGCAATTGAGACATTTTTGAGGAGAGTGTGTGTGTGGTTGGGGGGCGGGGCTCCTGATCCTTCCAAAATAAGATTACAAGTGTGTTTGCTCTGTGCCTTTACTAGTTCAAATTTGATCCGTAGACAAGGCTTTTAGCCATGCAGGTAGTGTTTTCAGCCTGGTCCATTTGTTTGTTATTGTTGTTTAGTTTTTTTGTTTGGAAGCAAAATTGCACAAAAAATATTAGTAAGGATTACAATTAAAATGAGTGGAAAGATGTGGCACAGGTCAGGGGAGAACTATTTTCATTCTGAATAGTTTTTTAGAGAGATGAAAATAATGAGTGTGACATTGGGTGTACATCCACATAAAATATGGATCTAGTTATTTTAATATCTAGATGAAGGAAAAAAAGAAGAGCTGAGGGTATTTCTGTTAGTGACAGAATCCATAGGATCCAGAGACCACTGCCCCCCGCCACTCCTGACATGTATTCACACACAAACAGGAAATTGCCAACAAGGAAGGAAGTCATATTTTTTTTTTCACAGCTGTGCCCTGAATGTGAACAGCGCTGAGCGAGGGTTGCATCTTCAGAACGTGTATGAGATTTACTCTCTGATCCGAACTTAATCCCACGTCACACCGGCTAAGGACATTGTTTGTGTCTTTGTCTCTTCCTGTCATCAACAGAACGGCCTCCACCGCACATAGAGCTCTCTGCCTCTTTGTTTTTGTTCTTGGATGAAGATCAGAGCAGTGGAACACACGGGGCTCCTGATCTGTCAGTGTGCACAGATTTATACGGCATCCTATGATACTCATCACATCTGCAAGTCACAGCAATAAATCAGATTGGCTGCCTGCACTGCACTTTATATATATATATACACACACACACACACACACACACACACACACACACACACACACAACAGTCTGTTGGTGAGGCAAAAGTGATAAAAAGTAATTGTTCAAAACATGGAGTCAGTCTCTCAGTTCTCTCGGTCACATGTCACTAATCAACACACTGGAGGAGTCAGACTTGATCGATTCCGCTGTCTCGCCTAAAGGGAGGGTTCAACCCTGCTGAGGGGGTGTGGGGGTGCAGCTCAGTCCCTACAGGAAGTGATTTAATGTCCAAAAAGACATGTGCTTGTTTTTGCTCCGTCTCTTTCCTGTTGTGTTCTGATAGGGACTTCCTCTCCCCAGGGTGGGTGGATACGGTGTCATCCGTCCATCCATCCATCCATCCATCCCACCCACCCACCCACCGCTCACGGAAATATCATTCTGCTGCCGTGCCGTCCCAGAGAGGAACTCATCAAACTCTTTGAACGTCAGTGCGAATGGTGTGTGTGTGTGCTGGGTGGATGCATTACAGAGATTAATGAGGTTTCCGATGAACAAACAGTGACACATGAAACAGTAAAAGTAGGAAATGACACAACCAATACTGTGGAAGTAAAAAGGCTGGTGGTGAGGGGACACGAGTGCACCAGTGTTCTTGTGCATCTGTGTGTGTGTGTGTGTGTGTGTGTTATGAATGGGCTAAGGGAGGCAAAGGGGCTCAACCTCAGTTGTGGTAACACTAGGATCATCTCTTCCTGTCTGCCTCAGTATCTCTGCAACCAACTCCCTTCCTTTCCGCTGAAACACACGGAGACGAACACACACACACACACACACACACACATATACATACATACACACATGATCATCTCCTGCTGAAGGCCTTCCTCACCCCAAACCTGGTCAAACACAACTTTCTACACTCACAAAAATGAAACAATAAGTTTAAACCACTGTATGAAGAGTCCAGCCTCTTCTCAGCCATGGTCTCTGGTGTTGTGACGATCTGCATCTGCTCTCGTTGCCTGAAGACTGATTTAAACTCTATAACACACAGGCTGACCTCCTCTCTTTCTCTTTCAGCTCATCAACAGCCTGAGCGTTTCTCACACACACACACACACACACACACACAGTCACCTACAGATGGAGGAAATCAGCTCAGCGTTGCCTGTGTCTGCTGAGGATGTGAGGTGCAGCGATGGCACATTAACGACGGGACCCATGACAGCCGTATGCATCAGCCTCGCCGAACAAAGCGTGCGGCCACATTTTAATTCAATGAGGATTGTTTGAGTGAAACAATGGCTCTCGGCCCCGTTGAGGGTTCGGGGAGGGTGAGAAAGGTGAGTCTGTCAGAGGTGGCGGGGACGGTGTTTTTGTGTTTTGGGCTACGGATGATCCCGAGGGGTCAGCAGGGTCGCGGATCAGAAATATCACTTTGGCGCAGCAACATCCGCTGTTTTTCAGGTAACCGACAAAAAAGACTCAACAACAGTACCAACGACTCTCACTGTGGCATCATAAAACTATTTGGAGATTATATGACTCATATTTGTCTCAAACAACATTTTATCAGACACTGCTATATTCATAGCATCAACAACAATGGAGACTCTGAGAGACACTCGCTGGTGGATTTGAGAAATACTGATACTCCACAATTACATATTATATACTTACTGGCTCCAGTGGTAAAAAAAATATATATATATATATATATATATATATATATCTTTTGTTCTTGTATTTTATTTTATTTTTGCACCACCTCAATTCCTTTGTACACTGTATATGATGACAATAAAATAATTCTACTCTCTCTATAATTTCAAATCAGGGTTTATTTTGATGCTGGAGGTCATTTTGTGTAACTTTTCATTTCAAAACACAAGAACCATTTAAAATGATGTAAAAAGTCTATATGTTCTCACTTGTGCTATATAAGGAGGGCGGAGGCACGATTTACTGCAGTAGCTCTTTTAGTTCATTTAAACGATTATTTCAAATACACACCAGACATTTTAAAATATGATTATTATACAAATTAACATCCAGCCAAATTCCCTCCATTACAGTTGACATGTGTCGTGGAAGAATGTGAACAGGTAACAGAGACTGGATGAACCTCCTGCGCACAGGCTGAGTGTATTCACTGTAGTACCTGCAGTATTTGCAGTCCTCAGCCCAGTGGCTCCATGCTAACGGGGAGTGCTCATGCAGAGCAGCAGGTCTTAATGAAAAACCTTTGGCTGGTGATCAGTGCTATTGATTAGCCTGAGCTGCAGCTTTAAGCCGGGCTAATTGATCAATCACCACTGGTTGCTTTGGATTAATGGAACATGACTGCTGCCCCCCCTCCCCCCATATCCACTTTAATGAAGAAGCCCTGACCAGAGAGAGAGAGTGTGTGTATGTGAGAGACATTTACACTGTGCATATGTTAAAGTGCAGCAGCGTGTGACGAACAGGAGGGGAAAGAGTTATAGATCCTCCTCATGTTAAAGCACAACTGATTTTACTTTAGCCCAGTCGAGACAGATAAATGCTCTTTCTCTTATTAACCTGAAGAGCACATGTAGCTTTTACCAAAAATAGAACTCGCTTCAAGCCTTTTATTAAAACAGGAAATGCTCTCTTGTTTGTGCCTCTCTGATATGATGGAAATTCCTTGTTGACCACAGGTGGAGAAATGTGGTTTTACAGTTTGTCCTGCGGCGCCAGAGCATTATGTGGGGATCATAATCACCAGCTTGTAAATTACTCAAAGTAAAACAGTTTTTAAGAGCTGATAACCTATTCACAAGGAAACTCATTAGTCTGCAGTGAGTATCAAGTGTCAGGTGAGCCGTATATTCACGTCTCTGGTGAGTCCCGGAGCTGACAGACACGACACCGGCAGCCTGGAGCGCCAAGGCACCCAGGCCCAAACAGGAAGGCCGGACAACATGCACATTCAGACCCCTCCCACCGAACGACTGACGGGCCAGCGGTGGATCCGTGGAGGATTGTGTCTGTATGTTTCTATTCAAGTGTGTGTGTGTGTGTGTGTGTGCGGTAGTGTGGGGGAGTGGACTGGAGGTTCCAGCTGGCCTGTCATGGGACTCCCAATCGCGTGTGAGCGATTCTGAGAGGGAGCTGTGGCTAACTGAAACACTCAACAGGCTTGGGAGGTCGATTAGGGTGAGTCCAGCTCAGCAAAACCAGGATTATATATATTGTTTATCTAAAATAAAATTTAATTAAAAAATGTACGTAATTAAAGGTTTAAAAAAATATCCATCACTGAACACTGAGCATGTAAAACAAAAAAAACTTGAACTAAGGACGTCCTATTCTTTAAAAAACCATAATAATAGAACTGTACTCAGCTTGTATCCTGATCGGAAAACACGTCTCACTGTTTTGGAGCTGGTGAAATATAAAAATGCCAGAGTAAAATAAAACACATCCTGATTCAGCTCAGAGAAGAAGCACCACACATACAGAAAGCTCCCGTTTGAATATGATCGGACAAAACAACCTGTCAGGACAAAGTGTCCAACAGCAGCAACCAAAGAACCTTGTCCACCCCCTCCTTCTCCTCCCTTCATTTAGTTAACCTTGACCAACTAACCAGCCACACACACCCCTTTTTATCCTTTGACTGACTCGCACATATTGTGGAACGAGACCACACTTCCACCCAGTAACCTCTGGTGTGAACTTAATTGTGTATACTCAGGTATTGAGTTTCGGGCCATGCCTGGCTCCCATAGCACTCAAAGAGAAACAGACACTGTGAACCTGACAATGAGTGAGACAGGGGGTGAGAGTAAAAGAAAAGAGAGAGAGAGAGAGAAAGAGGGACACGGACCACCCAACAGCTGCAAAGAAAAACAAAGCTGGGTGGAGAGCGGCGTCAGCTTCGATCACATCGGCGCTTCGACAGTTGAAAGTTGTGTGGTAGCAGTTTGGAGAGGGTTAAAGAAAAAGGGAAACCCCCCAAAAACGTGTGGTTTGTATTTACTCAAAGCAAAAATGCTTTCTATTCTTTATTTTACATTTTATTTACTTACTAATTATTCACAAGTGAGTTTTCTGTTGAGCAGTTAAATTAATTTTCCATGGGAACAATCAAAGGGACAGAAACATACTAGATGTTATTCTATTATTATCTATTTTCATCTTATATGGTTCAATGAGGCAGAATTCCAGCACATGCAAACAAACTATAAACAAAAGGAAAAGACACTGTTACTTTCTAAAGGTTAAAATACAACCTTGGTTAGTCCAACAACCTGTCATTGTGACATGGTCAGACATGTTTTCTGTAACATAGAACATGTTTCACATAAACTCACACTTAGTGCGGCATGTGTGGTGACGTGGTTCTGCTGCTGTCCACCAGAGGGACAATGATATGCAGGCCAGGGCCTCCTTTCAGCAGAATAAGGTGGACAAATGGTGTGTGTGTGTCTGAGTGTGTGGGGGTGTGTGTCAGCCCTGCTAGGCCTTGCAACTAGCATTCTCCCACAAAAATCACTATAGTCTAATTTATTATAAATCATTTGAAATTTGAAAAAAGTTTGAAAAAACATTATTAAATAATAAGTAATAGTTAAAAAACTACTATCATTTAAATCATCATTCAACACTATAAATTAAACAATTAATATAAACTGAAATAAGTGTATAGATGAATAGAAATATAAACTACACTTGTGATAATAGCAGTATAAGTATCAAAAAGCGTAGGTTTACATATTAATTTATACTTTTTTCATTTACTGAAGACATTTTTTTGTACGTCATAATATACATTTGACTCATTTATTTTTACGTGTATTTCTTTTAGTCCTTAATTTAATTAATCAATTAAACCCTAACTACAGAGAGAGAATGATCTGCTGACCTGTGAACCTCACACACTTACAGTTCAGTCTGTTTCTGTCCGAGAGTCAAAGATCAAATGCCGCTGGTCACCCCCGGGCCCGTTACCCAAAGTTCCACAGGAGTGACTTATATATACCCGCTGTGTGTGTGTGTGTATGTCAGGAGTCAGTTACCTTTCCATGCTGATGAGGACCTTTGAAGGGTTGGCTCGAGGGATTTTCCAATCTCTCTGGAACACAAGGAATGGACAGCTGACCTGAAGACAGACACGCACGCACGCACACACATGCACACACACACGCAGAGTTAGCTCTGGCAGTCAGTGGTGCCAGAAGTCTTCAGCTCCACTGAAAAGTAACTGAATATACACACACAAAGACACACTCCCGGAGCCAGTAAGTGAGCGGAGATTATCCTAAAATGATATTGCAAACAAATGAAAACATATAAAGTTCTGTTATTTACATATCTCAACGTAATGAAAGGTGACAGAATTTCATAGTTATTCTACAACCCAAATATTTCCGCTGAAGAATCACAACATTGTGATTTTTCAGATTTCAAATAACAGAAGGGAAATGATGGGAGAGTCGTCCAAGAGTTGCTGGATGTGGCTGCACCGATCGATGTGTTCCGTGTCAAAGCAAACATGCAGATATAGAATTTCAGAATCCTGACCTACAAAGGAACCACACCTCATTAATACAAAGCTGCAGTTTCTAGGAATCTGGGCAAAATGCTGCTCCTCAGGATCCATCTCCTGTGTGATGTGTAAACCAAGCACTCGACGTAAATGAGGTGTTTCCTTAAAACCCAGGATCTCAGGCATCAGGCATTTATCTGATGCTCCCACTGGATCGTCTTCCAGTGTCTGAACGACGATGTCCACTGATAGGTAAATTAAATTTAAGCATTTCTAAGACTTTTTAATGCAGTTTTACCACAAGTCGCTCCATAAATTATTTTTAAATAATAATAATAAAATTATTTTTCAACTCCAACATAAAAACGTCTTCTCGTCTCCGGCCTCCTCTCCTCTCCAGTCGTGGCAAATGGTCGCCTGTCCTGAGTCAGGTCCTGCTAGAGACTGTTCTTTTTCTACTCCATCATTGAGGGAATAATTGTTTATAGTTTATTTCTCTGTGATATTCTCGAAAGGTCTCAATCGTATTCTGATTTGGAGCAATACAAAGAAAATGGAATTCAAACAAATGCGTTAATCCCTCCAATTTAAGAGCCTTGGTTTGTGTTGGTTGTTTTTCGAACTGAGCCACTAGAAACCAAGAAGTGGGTTCTATTCTGGTTTTATATGGTGAAGAAACGTGCACGGCAGTCTGACGATCTGAATGTTAAACCTCAAAGTTGCACACATACGTAGATTATTGTCATCTGTCAATCTCTCTGCTCCCCAGCTGTGTCGGGATTCATCTCCCTGGCTGACTGCTGATTGAAGGTGGGTCGGCCGTCATCTACCAACACGAAACTAATTTCACTGTGTCACTGCATGACACCCCCCCCCCCCCCCCCCCCCCCCCCCCCCCCCCCTTGCATGCACAGCCTATGGCAAAATATCTTCATCTGTCTCTGTCTCATCTACATGGAAGAGGGCACGAGGGCGGACGACTGGTCTGGAGGAGAAAGGTCAACGCACTGAAGGAGTTCATCACTCTGAGGTGCCACAGCCTCTCTTTAGGAGAGCAGATGAAGCAGAGCGGAAGGATGGGAGGGGGAGGAAGAGGAGGAGGAGGGAGCAAGAGGAGGGAGAAAAACCTTTAATGTTTGTCTGGTTACTGGTTATCAGCCAAAAAGTTCGTCATGGCCTATGGAGTTGGCCGGTTTCCACTGAGCTCAAATCAATCATCATACGGTTTGTGTTCCGCCGTCACGTGTCGCCTTTGATTATGTCTTAATTATGAGAACACAACACACAAATGGTCATTTAAAACACACCAGAGGGTTCAATGGAACGCGAGAAGCTCTCCGTCACTCACAAACGATCACACGCCGCAGCCACGACGCTGCCGGGCCTCTGGCGAGAGGTAAACAGCTTTTAATAGCATCAAACCCACGGCAGCGTGTTGGCGGCCATCTGTCCGGTCTATTGTGTTTCCCCCGTTGTGACTCGTTGGAAGTTCATCGGGTGACAGCTGATGTATTGGTTCTTACGCAGTCCCCAGCCAGGGACCGCTGTCTCCCCCTGTCCACTATCTGGTGGTGCTTTGTCTCCTTGTCGTCCTTATCTCTTTTCTGCCTCGCAGTATTCGTTTAGATCAAGGTGTGGCGGGCTGTGTCTTCCATTTAAAGCAGAAACGGTTCTGTCAGGAGGGGATGTGTCTACAGACTGGGTTTATGGAACCAGGACTCATTGATACGTTTTGATTAATACATTTGATTTAAATATATATTAAATATTAAATATTTAATTTCTATAGAGAAGCTGTGGGTAGTAGGTTGGAGATGTCAGGAGCAATAATGGAATCACATATTTCTGCTCTCCCACCAGCTTGACATCAAAATACTTGAATATGTAAGCAGTAAAAAATACTATTGTATTGTTGCTTTTTAACAAAACCTGAATCAAATTCAATTAACCAGCCCTGAGAGGACAGACAAAAATGTTTGTTAATGTATAATGAGGAAGATAGAACAGAAAAATGCAACCTCCCAATTGTTGATCCTTAATTCAGGGTTAATTCAGGACAGACACGCCTGTGTGCAGATCTTGTAAATAAAAATGAAACTTTGGGATCTTCTATTCGTCTTGTAAATGCAAACCATCGCTTACATCAAATTCTCCGCCCCAATTTGGCGCTTCCTGCTCTGGTGGTTTCTGGAGGTTGGAGGGTATATTGGAGTTGAGGGGTGGAGGGTGAAAACCGGGTCCAAGAAGTTTTCACTCCTTTCTTCCCCGGGTACCTCCGGCTGATCCAACTCGCCGTCAGCGGCTGAGAGAAGCCAGAGCAGGTAGGATAATCACCCCCTAATAAGAGGCTGTATTGGAAGCAGCCGGGTGTTCATACACCATGAGCTTAAAAGGCTCATGCAAACACATACACACTCCAACATGTTTGTGCACGCAGGCAGCTGAGTGCACGTGAACACACACATATTTACAGCAGGTGTAATTACAGTGTGCAATGACTTCAGAAAGGATCTCTCTCAATATGTATATGTACACAGATCCAAACGTGTAAAAGGGAAAAAACCAACACTCACACACACACGCACGCACGCACACACACCAGACCCAGATTCTTTTTCCTTCTTCTGACTCTGTACCACCATCCTGGAAAAATGTTAGCACATGGCAAAGGATATCAATAATTTCATGATATTTCAATTATCAATTTCAAAAAGAGAGAGAACAGATCCCCGGGGGATTGCGCACGTCTGTTTTTGTGTGGCCCTCTGAAAAAATATGAGGTTTAGTATTGCAACTGAAGCCGTACCCACACTATTAAAATTCAATTTCCCCCCCTGCTCTGGTCGTCATGAAATATAAAAAGCATATTTTTTTTCCCTTCCTTTGTGTGTTGGAACAACCTTTGATGAAATCTAGAAAGTGTGCTGGCAGAGCCCCCCAACCCCCCCCCACCCAAACAGCTGACGGAATCTTCTAAACACCATAAGTGATGAGTCTGGAAGCCAACAGGTAGGAAACATTGACAGAGTTTGACAGACACTGGCTGCATGTGCACGTTTACCTGGTTCAGCAGAATGAGAAACTGCAGACTTTTTTCATTTGCATCTCTTTGGCCTTATGTGACACTTGTCTCCTGCCATCCCTCATCTTTACTCTCACTTCCTGAGCGAGTTACAGAGAGCACGATAGTTGTGCTCAGATGAGGAGCGGGACGGCCCACAAGCATATTCTAGACCAGTGGTTCTCAACCTTTTAGAATAGAATAGCCTTTATTCCTCCCCCGTTAGGGAAACACATTTTTCGGGGTCCTGGATCCCCTTCGTATTTTTGATCGACCCTAAGGACCCCTCAGTTTTATCTGTAGAGGAAGATGGTGTGCTTTCACAATAAAAGCATTATTAGGAAATGAAAGGTGTATGCACACTCAAACATTAGGGGGCTTGTAATTTGAAAAGGACGCAGTTCCTGTTAAGTTTGTATTAGCAGAGTAACTTTGACAATGCAAACTGCATCTTATAAAAAAACAATGAATAACACTTGGAAACAGATGGAAAAAGAGAAAAAAAAAGTCATGTAGATAAAGGTCGATATATATTTTTTTTCTTCACTGACCACTTGCAATTCCATCACAGACCACTAGGGGTCTGCGGCCCCCCAGGAAAGAATCACTGTTTTAGATAAAAAATCATTTGAAAAAGCTGCACAACCCCAACTCTGGACACATAATCAATTGCGTGACTTTGATTAAAAATGAAAATGCAAACACGTGCTTCAAAACAAACATTCATTCTTGAAACCCATCCATCCTTTCCACAGATACACACCAAATGCACAACACAACCATTAGTGGAAACGCACACATCACTTCTGTGGCACAACACGCCAGGTGAGCTGCTCCTCCACGACGAGACGCCTCAGAAGGAGAATCTATATCCCCCCCTCTGTCTTTTGCTCATTTGAGTAAGTACGGGCAGCAGCAGCGGCAGCGGCAGCGGCAGCAGCCTCTCTCCCCACTCGTGCTCAGCCGGGGGAAGGCAATAGGTTTAGCAGGCGAGGAGGCGAGGCAGATTTATGGCGCTGGAGGTGACCTCTGGGGCCGTAACACAGTGATGGGTGAGTGGCTCTCAACGGTAAGCTACTGGCACTTGACAAAGTGCCCGAAGCAGAATGAATTTACTTCTCTTTTCCTCAATCATCAAGCAGCCACTGCCCTGACCCCCATCCTGACTGCTATAACAAGATCTCCCATCTCACAAGGGCCTGAAAAATTTACTGTCACATCTACTTTTCAATGAGCTCAAGTGAGCACTTCTTTCACCTTCAGCGGAGCAGGTGCCTGGAGGAGGAGGGCTAACCTGCCTGCCTGCCCCGGTGTGTGTTTGTGTGTGTTTTATTAGTCCTGTGTGTGTAACAGAGAGGGGGGAGGGAGAAAGAGAGAGGGGGAGAGACTGAATACAGGCTGTACTCCCTCACTCACCCTCTCTCTCTCTCTCTCTCTCTCACACACACACACACGCACACACACAAACAACTCCTTGCCTTTAACCTTTGTTCGAATCTTAATTAACCCAATCTAAAAACATATTTTTGTCCCCGCAAAATAAATCTCATAAAACTAGACCAGTCCTCACAACAACTCCTGGACCCCACCTTTAAAAGCACTGGCAAAATATTCCCACACACTGCTATATAGATGCCAGGTGACACCAGAAAATGAAATTCCATCTTTTTCTGCATGCTAGTTGTTGAAGTGAAATTACAGCAGGTGTGACAGCGACGAACAAACTGAATATGTACATTTGATTTTAAGATATATTAGAGACGAGATGATAAACCAGAATATGAGACAGTAGGAGCAGAAGAAGCGAGTTAAGCTGATAAATTTAAGAGAGCTTAACTGGAAAAAAAAAATAGTATAGTTATACTAAGTAGGTTTAAAAAAGGCTGCACTCATGGCTTTCAATCAATAAATCAAATATATATATAAATCAATAACCTCCACTCTGTCATGTAGAGACTGATGGCACTTTAGTTTCCAGCATTCAGATTCGAATCAGTGGAGCCCTTGTGAACATGTGTCCACATTTAACGCAAAACAAAAATACACACGGACGTGTTAATTTACTGACGACGGGATGAGAGAAGTTGTTCCACTTGTTTAAATGTTTACAGCATCAAACTGTCCATTGATACAACAGCTATATGGCCAAATCAATACGCTATACATTAGTGGAAACAAAGTTGGTTACGCCATCGTTTCATTTTGTCGACTCCCCTCTTTAAAATGTCACATCTAATTCGACCTCTTTTCTTTTATGAGCCACTCCTTTGCCTGCGCTCATGTTATCGTGATGAAACAATAAAAATCAATGATTAAGCGAGTGTAATTTTCCAGAGAAGATGTATTAAAATTTATTGTCTCTCTCCTGCTGAGCCGTGACACATGCCGGTTACGACTGGAAATAAAGAAGGGGCATTAGAAGCTATTCAATAAGCCACTGTAAAATTGATCAGGCTATAAAAGCCGCCACACTTCCACACACGGCTGTGTGCTCACGTTAAAGTGTTTCATCAATACGTTCCGGCAGATATTTATTTTCTCTCATCTTTACTTAGTTTTTTTATCATTCGTGGTTATAGTGCGAATCAAATGGAAAACTTTATGACAGAAAATCAGCATGGTGAAAGCACACATGTGATCTAAGAGGGCATTCTGTGGAAGTTTTCCACTGACACTTCAGAGTTAGTTAATCAGAAATTTCAATTAGTGCCTGACCTACCGATAATTCTCTTTATGCTCACCACAATGAATGGGAAGGTTCTTTCCTCTCCACTGTCAGCGAGTGCGTGCCAATTGTGCCGACTGTTGGGTTTCTCTTTTTAAAAGTGTCAGGTCAGCCTCCGACGACCTTAGTGAATAAAGTGCCTTGAGATAATGAACGTGGTGATTTGTGCTATACAAGTAAAATTCAATGGATGAGAATTCCTAGATAGTATGTTTTTTAACTCTATTGCAGATAATAATCCCGCGGCCTCTGGTTGAAGGTGTTTTATTTCAATCATTCACAAACTTTTTAAGAGTAATTCCATGAGGCGGTGCAGAAACAAAATGAGAGACTAAACTTGATAAAGAATGGCCATTCAAATATATCTGATATTAGAAGTAGCTGCAGTAATATAAAGTGACCCTGCCAATGGAAAGGCTCTAGAAGTTTTTCTGAAGTGAGGAATTCATTATTTATGTAAGTTGGCTGTTTTCTTGAGAATGAGATGTGTTTCCAGATGTCAAAAAAACGCTGAAAGGTGGTGATACACAGATGGTGACATAGATCCCTGGCCCCAGAATAAACTCCCCCTCTGTGTGTGTCCTCTATTATGCCACCTCTCCAATAAAAATCCCCTATCAACTTCAGTGAGTCCAGAAAACTCTCAGAAAATGGGGGAAATACTCCAGATTCAGTGTCTGATGAAGCATATGGACAGTCAGTGCCTCCCGGGCCTTTCTATTGCCACACCGAGAGGAATAAAAATAAAAAATAAAAAAAAAAGAAGGAAGACAATTCCAGCGGTGAGGAGCTGTGCTGCCGGCCGGATCCGTGGAAGCGGCACGGCAAACAGCGTTTTTCTTTTAACTTTCAATTCTCCTAAGCATGCGAGCTTCACAGCCCCTGGGGCTATTGCCTTTCTCAATCTGTCCCTGGAGAGGCAGGAGTTATGGTCCCTGTCGATTGAGGAGAAAGGGATGTTATTCCCCTGTCACCCCCTGGTCGCGCCGCCATCCTCCCTGCCCTGATCTACAGCCTAACCCCCCCCACCACCACCACTTTGCTTTGTCGTAAGCTGCAGACGATGTCGTTGCCACGAGCTCTTGAGATAAGGACAAGGGAAAAAAAAAAAAGGCTCCGGAGGGGAGGAGGTGGGGTGGGTTGGGGGTCGAAATAGGTTTGGAGGAGACGTTAGCAGCTGTATGATGTTTTACTATGACATTAACACACTTGCAGAAAGTTGTTTACTTACTCACTCACTATTTTCCCTCCAGTGTGTGATCACTAAGACAGAGCAATGGGCGGTGGCACGATGACAAAGCTCGACCCAGGGGAGGTGACCTGCCCCAGGTCAGGCCGGCCCTTCACTGACACCCCTGATGGAGGAGCAGTGGCGGGGTCAAACAGGAGAGGCAGATAGTTAAGGGGAGTGTGTGTGAGTCCCTGTAGGTGCGCTCTCGTCACGGGTGGCTCACTGCAGACACAACAGCTCTGACCCAATCATTTCAAATATCTCCGACAGAATTGGTTTAACCTTGTTTTGGTTTTACTGTAACAATGTGGGCAGCACGGTGTAAGGCAGCACAAGGCATAAAAAGGTCCTGGGTTCGAGTCTGACCTCATTCTACCTAAGTTATGTCATGTGTTCACTGCTGTCCATCCGTCTGTTTGTCAATAGGTCGGTTGTTTGTTTTGTTTGTTACAAAACAATCTGGAATGGGAGCTGGCTCAGAAAGAAGAAAAATATACTGTATTTAATATTCAGAGATGTTTTTTATGCACCTCCTTTAATCACTTTCTTTAAGGTGGTGAGATAATACCGATTCAAATGATTCATTTATTTAGATCGTGGGAGAGCTGTGGGGAATTAACAGGCATATTCAGTGAAGGATATTTTGGTTGGGATTGAAATTCTAAGTGTACACCTTAACTCCTGCTACAGTGATAAATTCTCTCTGTTCTGCATTCACACCAAACCTGAACAAATTCTTCCGTGACACAAATTAAACCTTTCTGAGTGAGCCTGTTCTCCTGCCAGTGAACAGACAACAGACAACAGACACACCTCGGTGGGGAAACCTTCAAGAGACGAACATGTGGCATTGTTTCAGGTATTTCTTACAGCTATGGAATTACCCAAGCTGCAGGCCTGCTCCCAGAACCAGCACCACCAGTGAACACCAGTACAGACATGTGCACACACAGAGAACTTCAGTGCTCAACCCCATTTCCATACTGGCCAGGCTCTTTTAGGTTCTATTGCACCTTAGGCAAATCCTGAGTCTGTGAGGGTCTCTCTGGGTGAAGGAATAAATAAATAAGCAGATAAATAGATGAATAACCCAGAGGAATGAGAGCCCCTGTGCCTTGGCCATCCATCATATATCCTATTACCACGCACTCAGCGGCACCTGCAGTATGTATAATGCAGCCAGCCTCCGTAAGCAGATACAAATTCAACTCTTTTGCTCCTCAATTTGTTATATCTGACAACAGCACTGCTCGTGCCGTGTTGTTTCTTTGAATTATGAATAGATTCCTTTCCACCAGAGTCTCGCCGGTGCGTGATAGCGTGGTGCCGTTATGCAGAACAGCTGTGGAAAACAAATTTAAGGACGTGTGGTGCACTGCTTAGCGGCTGAGCGAATATGCATAAACAGCTGCGCTTAAAGTCGCTTAAAAACAAGCAAATGGGCTCGATATTTCATCTTTGGGTTTGTTTCATCGGCCGTGATGAATATGAAGTGCCAGGGCGGAATGCAAGTGTGGGGAAATAACGTTGTTTAAGTGTTTCAAATGATCGGAGAATGGTTTTGAGATTTTTCAAAGAAAAGTGAGAAATAGTTGACGAGCGCTTAAACTGACAATTTAAAACTTAATTCTGGCCACTGGGTCTTTTATCAAATGTAGTCGTGAAACTTGATCATTTCATTCACACGCTATGTTATTAGACCAAAGGATGGACAATATGTGAGTGTGTCAACTCAAATGAAGAAAGCAGATTCAGAGTGGGAGAGAGAGAGAGTCAGGGAGACCGGAGAGGATGAGGAATGTAAATACACGGCAAACCGATAACACATTTTGACCGCTGCCTGTTTGTTTGGGTATTTACACTGCGAGGCTACAATCAAGTCCTCAAAGCTTCAGCCCACATGACAAGAGACCACTTCAGGGCCACACATCCTCTAAACAGCCAAACCAACAAGCCAAATCTCAGCCGACACACACACACAAACACACAAAACCCCAAAGTCATATCCACTTATTGGTCTATGACTTCAAAATCCAGAAAAAGGGAAGGATAAGATGAAATCTGAGGAAGTGATTTTTTTTTTTCGGATCTTGGCTGAACTTTCCAGCCCTGTTTGGTTGGAGCAGATGTAGAATTAGTACACATCACTTTGCATCAGTGAGACACTGAACACAAGCTGCTGCTCAGAGGCCAAATACTGCTCTGTCACAACAGACACGCACACCTCGCCTCCAGTGTCTGCCGTGGTCATCGTCAACGGGATGTCAGCTCCCACAGCAACGGTGTCTCGATGATACGCTTCCAAAAGCATGCTTCACGTCGCCCAGTGTCAGTGGCCTGCAACTCCAGTCACAACTAATAGAGAGTGAACCACGTCTGCACTATAAAAACTGAATGTTAACTCCTGTTTTTAAATGGAGCAGTAAATTAGTTCACAACAGTTTGTGCAGGGTTCAAAACAGACTTTGGGCCACACAAGCTATTTATTTATCTGTCAATACTCTGATTATTTGTTGAGAAGAGAAGAATACTGCTTAATACTTATATAGAACTATAAAAACACGAGGGCATCAGACTCACTGAGATAAACACACCAGCTCAGTGACAGATTCATGTATCAGTGGGAATTCAATTTCCTAAATTATCTATGAAATCACAGTGCATTTGTGCCACATTAACACATTTAGCACATGCACACATCTCAGTGAGAAAAGAGACAGAGCAAAGGGTCAAGCAGCAGTCACCAAACAGCTGCTTGTTTTTTCTACCCAAATGTGAAATTTGAATTATCTGTGAACGGCTCTGCCTCAGCCAGAGTTCAGACATCTCACTAGATGCTAGAAATTATTTGTATTAGCTTACTGTTTGAGCTTCTCATGCAAATAAAACTGATCTTGGTAGTCACTGCATCTTAAGCTGATCGCTGATTGAGTTAATGAATCAAGATATTGTTGATTGCTTTTGAAGCAACATGTCCTTTGCACATGTTCCAAATAAGCCAACTTGCAAAAAGAGAAACTGATCAAACAGCGAGCACCCAGATGAAAATTGCTGCACACATGCTGTCATTCCACAGGGAAATATTTAATTTTTTTTTTTTTGTAAATTCAGAACAGGGGATCCTGTTGCATGTCAATGAAGTGGGCTAAACACGCATGACAAGTGATGGTGTGTGAATGGAGGAAGGTAAGAAGGAGTCAACCCCACGGTCAGAGAGAGACCTGTGTGCAATCTGCAGAAGATGCATGCAATCGACCGCCACACAGCTCTATCTGCAAGGCCCCTAATTGAGAGGGATGCTGGAGAACACATGTTGGGAAAGGAGGAAAGGGGTGTCAGATGTCAGCATCGTGCAGGCATATGGTTTCTTCAAGTTTGGTTACATGAACTGAAACTGGCAGCAGACATCAGGCGTCTCGTGATGGATTCGTGAGGACGGCATCGAGCTGCGGCCATTGTACAAATCCTTTGTTATTACATGATGAACACGGGCTGACAACAACGATCGGGATGGACCGACGACTAAATCATCGAAGGCTGCACCTGTCCATACCTAACAATCACACCACATTCAATCAGACAAGAACAAGTGTTCTCAGCACTGTGCCATCACAGAATGTGCACGCTATAAAATATGGTCAACTATGGTCAAATCAATTCTAATGTGGAATAGTACAGTATAGAATAGAAAGCCTTTATTGTCAGTGTTTACAGGTATACATCGAGATTTGCAGTGCTATCCAATGCTGCTTTTCAATAAACAATAAATATTAACAATAAACAATATGAAAAACAACACAAAAACTAAGTGTGTATATATATATATATATATATGTGTGTGTGTGTGTGTGTATAGATAGTAAATACAATCAAATAAAGTGATTTGAGGTAATGGGAGGGAGGACTGTGGATATATTGCACTTACAGAAAGCATAAAAAGACAATATTGCAGTGAAGAATAGATATAAATATTGCCAAGAGATGAAAAATCGGAAGAAAAAAAATACAGTGCATATTATATGCAACATAGTATACAGTGCATTCAGACACTGAAGCAAATACTTGACAGTAAGGGTGAATTGGATTGAGTAGAAAAAAAAAACGTATACTCTGCTAAATCCTACTTCAATGCATGAATGAAGTTTGTTTCCCCACTGCATTTCCCCTTCCCTGGACCTGAACCGAGCCTAACCCAACCACATGAGGTCAAGGGCCAACAGGAAACACAATGGGGCCAAAACATCTTGAGCACAAGGAAGAACTCGACACCTCACTGGACCGATCGGTCTCACTAGGGACCGTCTGCTGCATATTGTAACACAATGTTCAGCACTGCACTGTTTATCTCCCATTACAAACTCCCTCACGATGACGCACGCACGGCTGTTACACCTCGATCTCAACCACAGGTTTGTAAGTTGACACTTTGACCCTTTACATTGGGTTAACAAATCCAAATTCATAAAGGAGCCTGTTAAATGTATCTGGGTTTTCATAAGCTAACTGTGGCCAACCAGGCAACACTGTGGAAAAATCCAGTACATAGCCTTCCCCATCGTTACTTCTCCTTTAAATGCCATGGACCGAAATTAAACCATAAAACCAATCATACCTTTGCGCAAAGTCTGTAAATATTTATGCTGTATTAGAAAGATTTTATATCATTACGCACCTGGACGTAGTTTGAAACAGCAGCAAGTGAACATAGGTCGTTCTTTTCCAGCAGCAAATTACCTCGGGAGTCGGAATGGTATCGTAACTTTTACCTCGTGTCTCGCATGAATTCACCCATAATTATCACCGCCTACTGGCAAAGCAACGATGTTACATGACGGGAAATGAGCACCCAGGCCAGTACTTCATGATGAAGAGATGGATGACATGCTATGATGCTGTTTGTGTTCTTTGGCCCCTGAGATAAAATCCATAGCAACAGAGAACTTTGGGAGACCCAAACGTGACCCCAACTGGAGATGCAACGATCTTTAACAGGGGAAGCTACCTGCTTGGCCTTCCTGCTCGTTGGGAAGGAGGCTTTAACAAAGCTAGGAGACAATGTATCGCAACATTAGTGACTAAGCACTTAAATGGACTCGCAACCTTCAAGTCTCATGAGGGCCATCCCATCCAAAACACTCTTCGGTACTCCTTCAGTGTAAAGATGGCCTTCTCTTGTTCGCACAGCTACATTGTGTGCTTCACCTTGTGTATAGATTCTTTTCAGCATACACTCAACAGAACCCAATGTCTGCCTCGGATATTTGCAGCAACCAACTTGACTACAGAAAGACGGAAAAGGATTAACGGTATCAAAAGCAAAACTCCGCCCCCCACTTCACATGCACCCACCAAGAAGGGGCTGACCTTGTACATTCAAGATACCACTATTACTTAGGAAATGCAGTGGCTATTGTGAGGAACACCGGGGCCCATCTGCTTGTTTGTTGCTTGTGCTTTACAGCGAGAAGATGCTTTGTCCTGCATGTGCAGCATACCATCCAGTGTCCGCCTCCCGAAAAGCAAGATTCCTGCATGAATTGCCTTTTGTTTTCTTACCCATATTTTGAAAGGGACATAAACAGGAAAACATTTTAATGCACTGCAGGGCGATTAGCAATTAACAATACTAGCTTTACTGAAATTTGGGATAAATACGATGAATCTGAATCCACAGGGCCTGGCTTTTTTTTAAAGGTAAAATGGAGATAGCATTTCATTCAAACCATCCACCTGACTTCCAAACACACACCGGTCAAACAGGAAAATAAATACAAATATATGATTGGAATATTTCTATTTAATACAATATTTTTCTGAGCTCTCCACAATCCTTGTGTATTGCCTCCGCCTACATGTTTTGCCTCATCCCTTTGACACCATCACAGGTATGTTTACACACTCAGATGTTCACCTCTGATGCTACACACAAGTATTACCTGTCATGATTATTATTTACAGCCTATTGAGAGTACATGTTTGCCTGTGGGGGTCCTGGCAGCGAGATAACGTTAGGTTGCCCGCCCCAGCGCCGGCACTCACTCACACCCTGTCAATCACATTTGCATTTGGCAGCATTGAGGCAGCAGCAGAACAGAGGGGCAGCAAATGGGCTGAAGAATATGAGCTCACTATCAATTATTTTGTAAATTGTGTTACATTGAAAACATTATTATCTCGGGCGCGTTTGATTTGTCGGGTGGTGATGGAGGTTCGGTCATGTAACGTTAGGTGGGGCTGCTTTAACTACTGTGTGCTGAGGGACTGGAGGGGACGATGAGAGCATCAGGGACCATGCAAATCACCTGCAAAGGAAACACTGTAAATCACCGTGTGTGCGCACGGAGGGACAACACGCTGCAGTGTGACACAGGGCACACGTACGATTCACACGTGAACGTCGGTTTCCCAATAGATGCCGGGTCGTGACCGGCCCATTCTTCAGATGTTTCTTAGTGAAATTTAAGATGATATATTTTCCTTCTCTGCATATTTTCCCCTTTATTACAATCTGTATTTTCTGTGTTTATTTCATTTCTGCACATAAAAAAACCCAAAAGGAAAAACTGAAAATCTCAAACGCTGTAAATGCTCCATCAGCTGCAGGGCAACACAACGATGATTGACACTGACTGGCTTTGAGTAACAGAATCAAACCAGGGACCGACCCTCTCCCTCTTTTTCCCCTTTCTCGAAAACCGGTGTCTCCAATTTTTTTCCACGACCAAATGACTCTTAACTCGGCTGAGTGCAGCACGGGTCAGGCAGCTAGATTGAAGCCAGGGTGTCTGGTTAGCGTTAAAGTTTAAAGATTTCAGATGTCTGATTTCACTCAGCGGGCCAGCCGCACTACTCTCGCAGTAATGCATCACAGATATGCCAGTGGGGCAAAAGTTGGGGGAGTGTGTGTGTGTGTGTGTGTGTATATATATATATATATATGCATATTTGTGCAGCAAAACTAAATATTACAAACCCCTCTCAGTGTTATGACATTGCCACAAACTAATATCAGGCTCCTCAACATTGAATTAAACCTCTGAAAAACAGTTTTCAAGTTTTCATCTTAAAACATGATATTATTATTCTAAGAATTTAATGAAGTTCAATAAGGCCGTTTGAGCAAGGTGTGTTTATGTATGGCAAGTGTTTGCGTGAATTGGGTGTTTACCTTGTTTGCCACACACACATAAGCCGCTGCTGCTTTTACGTTACGTTACGCAGTACAGTTTAAATACAAATTGTTCACAGCGAAAACTGCCACTCCTAACAGAATATTTCAAAAGCAAGGCTACAGATGCTGGCCTCTTCAAAGGGTACATTAAGAAAAAAAAAAAGGTACACAACCCCCAAAATTTTTCACTTATAGTTATATATTCAGATTTCATTTTTCATTTGACTATAAAAAAAATATCACACAATGGGTGGCCTTCTGTGTTCTTTTTAAGTGACTGGATTGGCTGTGCTTTTTGAGACGCAAGGCCAGAAGAGAAATCAAATAAACGAGCAATCTTGTGACTTTCTATCATGTTCAAAGACAGCCAGTTCAAATCAACTATTCAAAAATGTGTGGAGAAAAGTGTAACAGAGGCAGCATCTTGTCCATCAATAGTTAAAAACCTTGTGACCTTGATCAAATCTACAAAGTCATTTAGCACATGCTTTTACCCAAAGTGACGTGATCAATTAAACCAAAACGAAAACTATTTAATAAAGTAGAAAAGAAAACTAGAAGTAGTAACTGCCTGATTCCACAGGTAGAATTTTTAATTAAACAACATGTGAGATCTTTGAAGATGTTTTCGTGGCTCTGCGTTCACTGACCTGTACTCCTCTCATCCTCCTTGCCTGGGTCTCGTGTGTAGGTGTTGGTGGTCTCCTCCTCCTGGCTTGGGGTCGTTCCGAGTGGGAAACTCACCGGACGAGAGCTGGTGACCGAGCTGGATGGTCGAGAACTGGCACAGTTCTTAAGGAAAGGAGGAAAAAAATGTTTTATAAAAACATAGAAGAATAACCTTGGACAATCCAATGTACTGCAAGAAATCCTCCCCAGTAAGAAGGCGGTTTTAAGCCGTCCCAATTGGCACCGTGCATTATAATTACCATGCCACAGCACTAATGTAATCTAGTAAATATGTTTTACCCACAATGCCATCACCAGACTTCTCGACCAGCCAGAACAAAAAAACCTGTGTAAGTTGGATGTCCAGTTTGAGTAGTAAGAACACACTCATAAACACAAGAGAAGCAACAAAATAAAAAAAAGCACCTCATTTAGTCTTTTATAAAAAAAAAAATAATAATAACTTAAAAAAAAGCATTTTTGTGGCATCAGTTAAAAAATAAACTCTAAAGTTTACACCTGTAAAAATCAACTACCTGTTTTGTGAGGCCGGAACCAATTCTAACCAACTTCTTACTTCCTATATCTTGTCAAAACTTGAATGAAGATCAAAAAAACTAATCCACATCCAATTTATATCTATATTTCAGTGGTGTCAGGGGCATGGAGAATTGGGGTGGGGGAGGGGGGTTATTTGGGTTTGCATCTGACAGCTTTATTTCATAAAGCAATCTGGCTGTGTGTGTACAAGAGGGAGGTCAGGGTGGGTCAGGAGGCACTCGGTATCAAACAGACAAGCTACACTGGTCAAAGAGTGTGTGTGTGTGTGTGTGTTAAACTCACTCTCTGAGGATAAAAAAGCCGCGAGTGTGACCCACGCCCATGTAGAGGGCTGCTACAAGGAGGAGGGCTAAAGAGGTCGGCGCTACTGTGGAATTAAAGAGGCGAGAGTGTGTGATTAGGTTTGGTGGGATTTATGAGACGGGTCACCCGGGTCAGAGGTGCATCATACCACCGTGTCGAGAGCTGTACTCCATTCAAGTGTTTCTACAGTATTTAAATGACTTCCATCTCTTTGCTCGGTACACGTTTTATATGAACATTTCATCTGAGGTGATGTGCACAGTGCCAATGAAATGAAAGCGAAAACAGTAGTTTTGTGGTGTGTGAGCCTTGCTTCACAAATCCACATCAGACCCACTCACTGCCTGAGTTAGAATGTGCGTAAGGTCAAGTTTAGAGCAGCTTCCACCTCAGCGAGGCTCAGAATACCAGCATTGAAGCCATAAAGGAGACAATGAAAGGTTCAAAAGTTCTTTTTAATTTAATTAACCAGTCTAACTCCTTGCATTGAAAGTGAAGGGAATCCTCCACTTGAGTTGCCAATAATACAACATATAAACCCCTCCATCTCTGACAAGTGCCATTTGTCTTCAAATGACCCCATATGCAGTAACACCACTGGAGCCTCTTTATCCCTTGCCTAGCGAGGCACAATACCCAATCCTATGTTTTACAACACAGGGATATATATAGGGCCATGTGCGGTCATCTAGAGCCAAATGTCTCCTATCTAGCCAAAGGACAGGTAGATACAGTATTTCACACAGGATTTATGGCACAAAATAGCATTAGCTAAAAACCGTCAGGCGACAGTGATGGCAAAAAAAAAAAAAAAAAAAATGCATTCTGGTAGCGGAACCGGGAAAGATTGGAAAATTGCCACCACGAGTCAGGAGAGGAAGCAGTAAAAATGACGGTAAATGTGGGGGCCTCACTGATAACATGAGCAGCCAATATATCAGGCCACACCTGGTGGCAAGGGACCCCCCCCCCCCCCCCCCCCCCCCCGGGGGCAAGGGGCCCCCCCCCCCCCCCCACCCAACACCCAGACACAAACAGGCAGAGACAGACACGCATGCTCACATTAATCACTCAGACTTTAATTTATCTATTTATTTATTTCTTCCCATCCTTTTGGTATACGGGGGGGGGCACAAGAAACGTATTCTGATATTTTCAAAAATCAATCTGCCATCAAAATGCTTGACTCCTCAAAGCCCGAGAGTGCACATGGAGGGGAACTATTGGGGAGCACATATACGGGGGCCATGGTGCAGTGGCCATAAAGTCTGCTACAACAACCTGGAGAGAGGAGTGGAGTTAATGTGACCACTGATAAAGGACAAGATGCATTGTGTGTGTGCGACATGGCCGGGGCAAAGGACTGCGGAATAATAAGCATGGGGGCTTTTAAAGGTGACTGACTGTATGTTTATATTATGCACCTGTGTGCTACAAACGATTAAGTATTTTGAAAGTGCGGTGCATATAGGCTATGATCTTCCTTAATATGTACACACACATGCGCGCGCACACACTCATCCACATGCGTCGTACCATTCCAGCCAAACAGCAGCGTCCAACAAGGCATAAATACTGGCCTGACACTTTAATGTCAGGGGACGGCTTGTCCTGGATTAGAAACTTGTAACCCACCGTGGAGCTTGACATTGCTGGGATGAAGGTGCTGCAATGTGCAGAGTGGGGGGGGGGGGCTATTATGAAAGGTCTGCGTTTGATGTATAAGGGCATCTAACATGGACTGTCGACTCCTGAGAGGCTCGCAGATGTACGGTGCCGCCACTGCTGCTGTGTGGCCAGCTTTCATGGGCATTGCTGGAGTTGTGTGGGGTTTTTTTTCCACGTGCAGCAGCAGCTGTACGGAAAATTGAGTCTGTCGCACCAATGTGTTGCAAACACACACACAGGTTTGTTCACAGGAAAATAGAGGATTACATACTGAAAAATTAAGCGCCTTTCTCCTCTCCTTGATCCTGTTGACCGTGCTGCGAACCTGAAAGAAAGAGAGAGAGGAGGAGATGAGTGTGTGTGACGCAGCGCTCAATGAAACACACTTACAATGAATCAAAACAAAAATCTTTCACCGCAAACGCCCGCGCGCTCCCTCAGACTAAAATGAAGAAAAGGGAAGAAAAGGAATGTAGAGAGGACATAACAAATTCTGAGCATTAGTTTGCAGACAGTGACGGGCAGCAGCAGGGGAGCTGTGTGTGTGTGTGTGTGTGTGTGTGTGTGTATGTTCCAGTATGTCCCAGTAGCTAATGGGACTTGAAAGTGACACATAGAGCTGGCAAACTAAGGAGACGACTTCAAGCTATCATCTGTCAACACTGAGCGCCGGGACCAACAAATGGAGCTATTGGAGGAGAAGGGACCGCCCTAGCAGAACAGATTACATTTTTACACTCCGGGTGAAACAGTGTGCTGCACACCGTCATTTAACACACACAACACCACACCAGGACTTTATAGGTCCCACAGATATACAGTCCATACATATAGATGTGAGCTCACTTACACGTTATTTCCTCCTTCAGAATAAAATAAAATCCATGATTATTGAACTTATGGAGAACACATTTTGTATAACAGTGTACTCCTAATTTATTAAAAAGCATATTTAAATGTTCATTATTTGATGGAGTTTTCTGAATGGAAATGTATGATTAATTATAATTAAATATTTCATGTAAATACTGTGTGATCAATATCTATAAAACAATAATTGAACAACCTGATGTGTCTGTTGGATAAAACTGCATTAGCCTGATTTTACTTAATATTTGGACTGATCATTCATTAATAGGATAATACATAGTTTTTACATAGATACATAGATTTAGTGAAACTTAGGTAGAAAAAAATATTCCCTCACATATTTTTCAAAATTTTAATGGTACAAGAACAATCAGTGAATTGGTATTATAATTATTATATAATATTATTTTACTGCTATGATCCTAATTTATAACAGAGTATTTGTTGTTTTAGCGATTCATGAAATGGTCTACTGAATATTGTTACAAAATGGGAAATATTATATTTGTACAACTTAATACAATATTCATCGTATTTTTCTAAAGAACTGTAAACAAGAGCAGCATAATATTATGAAGCTTAAAAATTCAAACAAAAGCACGTCCAGAACAGCAGGAATTACTTAATGTGTCTCCAATGAAGAGCCCCTGGCATTACGCGCTGTGTGTGTGTGTGTGTGTTCCTGCCCGTTGTCAGCACTCACTGTAAATTTGTAGCTGCCGGGAACTCATCACTACGGCCCGTCCCAGTCCAGCCCACCACGTTAGTGAATATGCATTATGGCTTATGGCTTCATTAAGTCGCTGTGTGTTATAAATTATGACACCGCACCCCACACACGCGGTCTCAGAGACAGCATGAGCGTACAGAGGACGCTTTGCATATGTGCCACCGTTGAAAGGGCACATAATGAAGAGAGCTGCAGCCTCATGACAGCGCAGATTCAACAGCAGCCGAGTCGTGTTTACAAACCCCCGCTGCTGCTTCCGAGGAGCGCGGCAGGAAGGCCTTCGACACTGTGCACGTGTCGGAGAGACAACGTCTTCACATCGCTTAATGGGGGGAAAGTAAGTCCTGGGAATTTCACTGATATCAAAAGCAGCCGGCATGCTGAGGCAATTATATGACACCACTTAATTAATCATTTGACAATGAGGGGAAGGGCATTGTTTTAGATGATCGTTATGTGTTTAAGAGGTTTCGCGCACGCTCAAGGTTTCGCCATGATGCAAAGCGTGGTTCCCCATGTAAATGGGCACGGAGCGATTACCATATGAAAGCTGAGCTCCCGACAACACCTGCCAACATCCTTGGAACTGATGGAAATAAAAGGTCATCAAAGCGTGGGATTACAAGGTGACCACCAAGGAAAAGCTAATTGCGATGAATAATGGAAAGCTATTGTCAGGTAATTAGCAATTAAAACGTTGTATTTGGAATGTAATAGCAGCAGTCTGTCTTCCACGCCACATTTCTAATTCTAATAAATAATCTGGAAACCAGCCTCGCTGCCGTTTCTTTAGCATTTCAAAGAAAGTTGTCTTGACTCTGAGATGGTTAAAGACTCATTTGTTCTGCCGGGTCAACGACGAACAGCAACTTTATTTTTAAAGTTTGTTTTTCTTTGTTCCGCTGAAAAGCCAGACCCTCTACCGCCACACCGCCATTCAAAGCAGGTGATCTGATCCGATGATGTAATTAGAACAGAGGACGCCAGCCCCTGCCCAGTCAGAGGAGCTTTGCTGTCACTGGTCACTGCCTCCCAGTCTGATTACAGGGAGGAAACACAATGTTTGTGGTTCATTATTTAAAAGCATTTGGTTCATTTTCTCTTGTCCCGCTGTGTCAGCGGCTCACAACGTGAGGGTGAGTAAAAATTGTCAGAGGACTCTAAAGATTAGTGCCTGATATCTTTGAAGTATAATGACTACATATTAAAAAAAATGCTTGTATGTTGACAATAACCTTGAATATATAATCAAAGTCACCAGAGGCAAATAGGAAAAAAAATACTTTGTTTGTTTGTATTCTTCAGAACTAAAGACAACTCTGGTTAAATTTGCCCGCAGATGTTTAAAATGTTGTTTGTATTTATTTTTGCGTCAATATCAGCGGCCTAATCTATCATCTCATCAAACCACGGCACTGACTCCCTGCGGTGGTGTGAAACTGCTCCTGTTAAATCGGGGGTGAAACTTCCCTGTCTTGAATTGTTAACTGTGCTACAAAGCAAATCCTTTAACACTTCCTCGTAAAAGTCCGGAATGGGAGCGGAGAGGTGTCTGCAAATGAGAAATGGACCATGCTCAGAGGAAAAGGGGCCGTATTTTAAGAAGATCAGCTGTTCATCTAAAGTTAAATTACATTCAATAAGAGCTGTTTCTGACCAAGAGCGATTTTCATGACTGCGGTGTCATCCATTAAATTGTATCTCCCTCCGTCTCTGTCTCTCGCAGCTCGCCCGCCCTCTGCGTCCGCAGCGAATCTAAATGGTAATAACGGCTCCTCGTTCCTTCATTGCTTATTGTTGGTGCATATTGTTTTCCTTATTTTCCTCCTGCCGCTGTTCCTGCTCGGGGCCCCGCAGAGCCCGGGCTAGCGGGCTTTGTCAGGATGCTAAATGGAGGGCCGTGAGTTTAAAAACTTAAAGAGGCAGTGAAATATTAGCCATTGCGGGTGAGGAATGAGTGGCTGGGAGCCGCGGCGTGTCAGTGTTTAATGGTCGGACTCGGATGCATATAAGTTAGTCCAAGCATGAAGGGCAGTGGGATGCTCGCGTGGAAACGATGTCCCCCCCCCCCCCCCCCCCCCCCCCCCCCCCCCCCCCCCCCCCCCCCCCCCCCCCC